>BFEA01000087.1:636337-646583 GCA_003427395.1 Chara braunii
GTCCATGCGACTCCTGCTCTCAGAATATCTCAACCGCGGTAATGTTAGTAATCAAGCAAACCAGGGAAAGCGATGCAGCGAACCTCGACCATCGGCAGTAGTGAAAACTGTTAAAGTCCGGGCAAAATGTTCAATCCGGGCTCTGAGCTGATGGCGGGTAATCGAGCCGAAATTAGGCCGATCTCCCAATAGTCATGGGTTTCCGTCCCCTTTCATCGTTTTTAATCGTTCTTCGTTTTCCTCAATTCTATTATCTGAAATAGTAAATTAACCGTAAATTCCCCAAAATTAAATTCCGAGAGAGTTTGGATAAATGGCCGAATTCCTTTTGTCTTTTTACTCTTTTACCATTTTTAATCTTTTTCCATGTTTTTAATTTCATTGTCGATTACATAAAATAACAAGGGTTTTCCTCCTAGAATTAAATGCCGTGAAAAATAAAGAAATAAGGAATATTATRTTTTTCTCTTCYCCCTYACKGGTCTTAATCCCTCTTCCCCATCTTTAATTATGGTACTAAAATAGACAAAAATTTAAGGCCTCATCACAGCCCCGCTCGTATGCGGCAGAAACGTTGTGGCGAGGTCAGTTCCCCCGATGCCTCCCCGCGGCAGGCCATTTCGGGTCTAGCCCTCTTAAGGGCCAGAAATGACAGTCCCTAGACATGTCGAGTGCGGCCACCCATCTCGCCATCTTTGAGGATTACTCGCAAGGCTCAGTGCGCCCAAAATCAGGGATGCCCTGAGTTCCCCTAATTTTTGTTGCCTGGTCATACGAGAGTACCATCAATTCACGGACTTGTCCCGGAGCCTAAGTCCCAAAACTGCAGATTTCAGGCGGCGCACTGCTTGTGGCCGCCTGACACCGTGTCTTGAACACGGTTTTGTATCGATCTCTTGGATGGATCTCGAGCTAGTGGTAACCGGCCTTGAAGTCCAACTTGGAGAAATACTTGGCGCTGCCCAAGCGTTTGAGAAGATCATCGATGTGTGGAAGCGGGCCGACATTCTTAATTGTTTGAGCATTAAGCTTACGATAGTCAATGCATAAGTGCAGCTCCTTGTTCTTCTTCCGAACGAAGAGAACGGGTGCACCGTAGGGCAAGCAACTAGGGCGAATCCAGCCCTTGTCAATGAGGTCATCGTTCGAAGCACTTCGAGTTCCTCCTCGCTCATGCGGTAAATACATCCATGCGGAGGTACGGCCCCGTCTTCATGGATGATCCTGTGACAAATTGGCCGATTGGGTATGATTCCGGGGGGGCTTCAAAGACGTCGTCATAGGAGTCAAGAAGTTGTAGAATGCGTGGATCCGGTGGCTGTTCTGCCGCTGTCTCGTCGGGAGGAGGGAGGGCGTGCAAGAAACAAATGCCCATTTCCTCCACGTCATTCTGTGCAATGGAGTTGCGAATGCTTGCCGCGGAGACCACGTGACAACCAATTGAAGAGATTCGAAGGGTGAGGTGGGGGGACCGTACATGGCACAAGTACCCCATTCCGGTCACGAACGTGAACGGTGCGGTGGTAGAAGTTCACCGGGTGGTCCTCGTTGCACAGTCACAACATGCCCAAAATCATGTCGAACAATGTGTCCAATATGTCAAAGGATATGGCCTCGCGTGCATGTAGGGTGAAGTATATGGGGACGGAGTCAACGCACCGGTCAATGGACTTGTGCGTACAATCGTCGGCCAACGTGACTTGTGTGGGCTGCGATTTCTTTCTAACGCGCAGCCTAAGGTCGGCACGCGTCATGAAGTCCTGGCTGATGTAGTTGCGAGTAGCTCCACATTCAATCAAGGCACTGCAGGTCGCCTTCCCGATCTGAATGCGGACGTAGAGTAACGGTGCGTCAATGTTATCCTACCGTTGCATGGCGTACTCACGGTCAATCTTCGCAATGTACTCGCGAAGGTGAACAACCGCTACTCCGTCTTCCATCAACGGAGCTGGTACTGCAGCGTGCAAGTAGCTGCGTAGTTCAGCCATTAGGGCGTTGCAATGCGGCTTCGGCAAGGAACCAGATGGGGGAAGAGGCAGCCATTGGAAGTCCTTCGGTGTCAATGGGTCAAGGTCCTCAAGTCTAGACCACACCGACAAGTCCCCGAGTAATGTCGGCGAGGATTCTGGTTCACTTGGCGATGGTGCTGAAGTCGCGCATGCATATGACTCTTGCACGTGGAGAGGTTGGTCCAACGGCGGGACCAGTTGGACAGCATAGTCTTCATAACCTTCGTGAAGATTGGCGACATACGCATGTTCCCCGGACGTGGAGGAGGTTGTTAGTAAGGCAACCTTGTCTGGTGGAGGAGGAAGTGGAGTCGCCTCACTTCCCGCGGAGCTCAGTTTCCCGAGCTTTGTCGTGGACGGACGTCTTCTTTACCTTTATCGGGGCATTGCAACGTCGTGTGCTAGGTGTTGTTGCACCAGTAGCAATAGTTCCTCCTCCGGCGGAGCTTGTATTGCTCCTCCGTGAGGCTGAACTTTTTCCATGGCTCGTTCGACTGTCCGGCATCCGTTGCTGACGCAGATTTCGCCTTTTTCTTCTTGTTGCTGCGTCGTGGCGGAAGGTCGTTGACTCCGTCACCTTCACTAGACTAGTGAGTCAGCGCCTAGTCGTCCTCTTGTCCATTGCATTGGAGAGCAGCGACTTGCTGGGGTCGTGGGCCTTTGCCTTTTTCCACAAAATCTGATTGGTTTCGCCGCTCGTTGGCGGCCCACCAATTTGTTTGGATTACTTTGCGGCGCCTTATCCACGATCTGGTCAAAGTCCGTTTACAGGCCGCGCTCCCCAAGGGCCGTGCTCAACGCGTCAACCGACCGCTGGAAGAATTTGCGACGAAGATGTATGAACGCATTGAATGGTATGTCCAGATTCGAAATCGTCACGAGTTTCTGCCATTCGGTTAGCCATTCACGTGTTGGCTGGCTGCCTTGGTGCATGCTGAAAATCCGGTTCACGCCTTTGCCTTGAGCGTCATCGACGATGAAGCGTTTCCACCACTTCTCGGTCATGGCCTCCCAAGTGATCTTGGTGTAAAGCTTAGCAATATCAACGCCTTCGGTTTGAGCCAGGTGGTTGAGTCACACTTGGCTGGCACTGGTGCTGCAAAGGTAAAGCGCTGAGATCTTTGACTCTGGCGGGACCAAGTGGATGGAGAGCTCGTTGGTGAACCCTTGCCACCAACTTATGGGGTCCGCCTTGTGGTAGTCGTCAAATTTGTCGATGCTGAACTTCGGCATCTTGAATTGTTTAGACGTCAGGCTGTTGCAGGTCCCGGTTGGTTGCTGCAGCAGCTGACGCAGATCCGCTTGTAGGGCGGCTATTTGCTGGCTGATGGTTGCCGGTTGTCGGAAACTGTTTAAATTTTCGGCGAGCGCTACTAGTTGATCCATTCGTTCTTCCAGCTCACGGATCGATGGATCAATGCTTGATGATGCCGTGTGCCTGTGTGGCACGTCATCCTTCTCCAACACGTCAAGGCGGGCATGGAGGCTCTTGAGAGTCTCCTCATACTCAGCAATGGTATGTGCCTGCCGAGCCAGCTCCACTTGTTGCCAATTACAAGTGAGGATGACTTGGTGCATCATGTTGGCGAGGGCTGACTTGGTCTGCTCCTCCGCAGTTGGTTCCGTTGTCTCTGCCGGATCAACATTGCATGCTTGGAGTGCGGCGGTATGAGCGGCTTCCTGCTGCATGAGGACAGATGCGGCATCTCTTCGAGCTTTGTTATGGTTGGCAGCTGCTTCAGCGTGCTGCCGGCTCCGTTGCTTCGTGTCGCGTGCAAAGGCATTGAGGCGCGCCGTGTCGGCTGCCGCCTCGTGTTGCTGTTCCTCTCGTACTTGTTGCATGTAGGTGCCCAGGCGGGCCAGAAAGGCTATCATGGTCTCTCCTTGCTGCCAGACTGGCGCAGCATCGAGGGCTCCTGCAGGTGTTGCAGTGGAACCCACCTGCTGGACCTGTGGGACCAGGGGGTTCGAGCTGCACGCCTCGCGTGGACTGCCGGATGCGGCATTGTCCAGGGCGTCCATTGCAGAGGGGTGGGGCAGGGGTAGCTGCTGTTCCGCTGCGGCTGCCCGCCCTTCACGTGCAGCGATGTGTTTGCTGCGTCCGAGCATAAGTTGCAGTTCGCTGTACGGTGTCCGCTGACGAGGTACTGCTGATGTGGCCCTGTTGCTGGCGTGGCACTGCTGCTGGCGTGGCACTGCTGCTGTCATGGCAATGCTGACGTGGCACTGCTGCTGTCGTCAGTGTCGTGGCTCTGCTGACGTGGCACTTACCAAAAACGGGAATGCAGGCAAAAGGGTTGGGTGGGAGGGAAAACGCAGGAAGGTAACCAACCAAAGTGTACTTTCCTCCCGGTCCTAATCAACAGAATAAAAATAAAAAATAAAAAAAGAGAATCACCCTCCCTTTTTTTTTTTTTTTTTTTATATCTATCGATCTGCTATCAGTGAGGCATTTTACGGAGGAGTGCTAAGAGTAAGATCTAGGCAAGGCTTCGCAAAATTTCGGCTTTCAAAAAAAAACATTTTGCAATTTTGAAAAAAATCGTGCGAAAATAGGATAGAGATTCGATTTCGAGAAAAGAATAAATTCGGTTTCCGAGAATATGACAACCTCCTATTATGCCTAGAAAAACGAGATGCTAACATCAGAAATTTTCGGCTATAAATACTAATATCAGAAATTTTCGGATGCTAATATCAGAGAAACGAAATGCTACTATCAGAAATTTTCAGATATTTGTTGCGTGAAAACGAAATGCTAATATCAGATATATGCGAGAAAAAAAAATAAAAAATTGCAGAGATTTGACAAAGTCCTACTTGATTTACTAATAAACAATCTATCAATCAATCAATTAATCAATCATTCAACAATCAGTAGATCAAGCAAGCTGGCTACTTGATTGGGTGGATCCTCTGATTAAGAGGTCCGCTCCGATACCAAACTGTCGCATACCGGTACAGACCAGAACAAGAACCGACCTCTCTCACAAAGTACAAGATAACACAGCGGAAGGCTTAAATATCAATGATCCGAACAATCAATGTTTCCATGCAGACCAAACATACATCATCATCATTTCATGGTGTGAAGGGGGCTGGCGCTCACACAGAAAGAATGTGCCAGCCCCCAACTATACACAGACAAAGAAGAGGGAGGTTAGACGAAGACGAGGGTCATCACGTTATCCAGAACCTGCCTGCCAGGTATGAAAACGGTTTGATCCGGATATACTAGTTTAGTAAGGAAGGGGTTAATACGGCGGGCCAACGTCTTGGCTAGGATTTTACCGTGAACATTTAGCAGGGAGATTGGTCTGTAGTTCCTAACATCAGCTTTGTTACCTTTTTTGTATAGGAGCATTATTATTCCTTCTGGTGCATGCGGGCCTAGAGGCTGTTTTGTAAGGATCTGATTGAAAACCCGAAGGATATCTGGTGCCAGCAGAGTCCAGAACTTGAGATAGAACTCTACCGGCAGGCCATTTGGTCCAGGGCATTTGCCCTTAGCCATACTGCTCAGAGCCGCAGTAAGTTCAGTGAGTGTAATTTTTCCTTCCAACGACGCAGTCTCCGAGTCCGAGAGGATACGTGCGGTTGCGTCCCACAGGGCGTGTTCCAGGTGTGGTGGGATGATGGGGGAGTGAGGGGCTTTTTCGGAAGTGAGAAGTTGTTCGTAGAAGAGTCTGACGTACTCACACAAAGACGCCGAATCTCTTGCTGGTGGTTTGGAAGGATCCTCGGGGTGGTCTAGGAGACTGATGAGGGTAGACTCACGAGTGCGGTTGATTGCTGTTGCAGATTTATTGGTTAGCGTGTCCGTATGCTGAATTCTGTCTACTTGTTTGTGTCTTTCCCATAGGTTGTGATGTCTGATCTGTGTGTTTTCCCATTCCTACATTAGTCTGGCTCTTCTACGTTGGGCCACTATCCTAGAGAAGAAGGAATCCGAAGATTTTTTCTCAAAGGCGTCGATTTTCATTTTCAATTGAATTTCTTCGTACTTCCTGCTTACTGCCTTGGCCCTGGATATGAGATTGAGCTGATTGGAGATGAGGGTCAATCCTTTGTCCAGCCAGAGTCCGTCGTTCTCAAATATTGCAGTGTTGTTTCTCCATTCCTCCCATGTCTTCCAGACCCATTCGACCACTCCGGGGTCATCCAAAACGTGCATGCTCAATCGAAATAGTCCCCTGCCCCTAGAGGCTTGGAGACCCAGATTGATCTGAAGTGTGATTGGCTTGTGGTCTGACATTGGTTCAATGGCAATGGTCGCCTGGTTGGTCAGTTGTAGTACAGTGTCGTTGGTGAGGATGATATCCAACCTTCTCCACGTGAGGATCCCATCGTCTGTGATGTTGGAGGAGATCCATGTGAGTTCAGAATCCTCTGGGTGGAGTACGCGGTAGGGGTCAAAGAGACTGTTGTCTATCATGAAATCGTTTAACGCTGCAGACTCGCCTGGGTGAGATAAGGGGGTAGTGGAGTCGAGGCCGGGGTTGGGGACTGTGTTCCAATCCCCGCCGATGGCCAAAAATTGTGTGGCTAGTATAATATCTGAGAGTACTGAGAGAAAAGGACCTTTTAGGCCGTGGATCGCCGGGACATATACGGACATGAAGCACCAAGTTTGATTGTTAATCTCGAATGTAACCCAGCACCAGTGGCCAAGGGGGTCGAACCGAGAGTCCTTGATTAGCGCAGTCAGTCTTTTATGGATCAGGATTCCGGTGCGTCCTCTGGTGTCTTGGGCAGGAGACCAGATCTGTGGGCCACTCCACCATTTGGGCATAAAGGAGAGTTTTTCATCGGAGAGTTTGGTCTCCTGGAGCATGACAATTGCTATCCTTTGTGAGTGGACCCATGATTTAAGGCGGGCCCGCTTAAACTTCTTGTTGTTGTCGACTAAGCCTCTGACGTTCCATGAGGCAATAACGAGTCTATCGTCCATTGGCAGCGTTTGGCTGCTGCCCGTGACGGATTGGCGCAGGGGACGATCCGCTTGGGCCGGATGTGGCCATCATGCTCGGCACATCCCATTGGATCTTCATCGATTCCAGGATGTACCTGGAAAAGATGGACCGTTCCTTTGGGATGTGATCATCCAGATCTGCAATTATGTCTCATGTGATCTCATCGCCGAGCGATGGGAAAAATCGTTCCTTTGTATTGGTTCGCTTGAACTAGGCTGTTGGGGCCTAGAGCAGGCCCTTATCCACCATTGCTGGGTCTGTTCCGGGAGCCTGGGCTGCTCCAGGTACATGCTAAGAATTCGATGGTTCTTACCTGTGTGCCCTTTCCTGTACACTGACGAGCAGGGCATGGCCGGGATTGGGCGCACAAAATATTTTATGTCCAGCGCTCTCCGTGCAGAGAAAAGGAAGTCGTTTGGGTGAGGGAAAGTGCTAGAAGTCAGAGATGGGAGGAACAACTCAGTCTTGTCATTTTGGTGAAGAAGTACAAGTGTTCCTTGGTTGCATTGTTTGAAGACGAGGGGAGCCAACACGTAGGGCGTGTCTTGCTGGGCCGTCGGGGATACCGGGCCCAGCAGGACTGGGGATTGCAGGGTTGGGGCATCTGTTCTTTCTATGTGGTGCCCAAGATCCCTGCCTGTGCCTGTGCCTGTGCCTGGGTGGGTACTGGGGTAGTATCCATCACGCTTGAGGAGCCTGGTTGTTTGTTTCCTGGGACCGACACCTTCGATGTGTTTGGCTGTGATGAAGAGGCCGTTGTTGGTAGGACTGTGTTCGAGCCTGTGGCTGAGCATGAGAACCCTGCAGCGAAACATGCGCCACCCTGTCTTGTTGGGTCTGACGCTGAGCCACCGAGAGGGGAGGGTCCCATCGGGTGCCATGCCCACTTGTCTGCTGCAGGTGATGCTGCATTCCCGCTGCCATGCTGTCTGGTGGCGCCCCAGCCCTGATGGGTTGGTTGGGGGCCCTTCTGCTGTTGGAGCAGGGTGTTGCCCTGGTCCCATTGGGGTTGTCTCTTCTTGCGGGCTGTGCGGTGTGTGATCTGATCCCTGAGGTGTAATCCTCCCATGCGTGCTTCCTATCTGTGAATCCTGCTTGGACTGACTGCAACAGAGTTGCCTGAGATGAGTGTGACTCCTTGGGGGTCTTCTTCTATCTGTTCCACTCGTCCGCTCTGCAATCTTCTGTTGTGTGTCCGTTTTTGTAGCAGTTTTCACAGAAAGGGCAGTCATCCGGCTGGTGTCCATAGCGGTTGCATTGTGAGCAGCAGGGGGTATTGGAATTGACCAGATCTGCCACCAGGTAATCCGAACATGTCCACACTTTGAGGCGCGATCTGAACCTTTCCTCTGCATTGGGATGAAGGTGGTGTTTTAGATTCCCCAATTTAGGATCGTCCAAATCACTGATGGGAGGGAATTCTTGGAGCACCTTGCCCATTGCTGCTTCAAGGCCAGTTTTGATAAACATTGAAGCAGCGATGGGGAAGTGCATAGCCATCACCCAGTAATCTTTCCTTTTATCCTCTTCCCTTTTCTTCTCCCATTCCGACCGCGGAAGCCAGGGGCGAAAAAGGACAAGATGTCATTTGTTTCCTTCTTTAAACTTCATTTCCTTTTTCATTTGGATGAGTCATTCCACCACTTTCAGACTCTTAGCAATATATGTCATATGGCCTCTCCCTTCCATGTGAGTACTGTCTTTCTGTGTTGTCAGTTCCTCCTCTGTTAGGACTGATTCTTCCAAGTACCTGATCAAGTCGACCTTTTTATCATTTGACCAGTTTTTGGTTTCACCTTGAAAGATGATTGCAACTGTCATTTATTTCAGGAAGTCGTTTTGGACTTTCTGAAACTTCTCGGTAGGGCGGATTTCGATGCAATCCTCCTCCTCACAGACGTTGGTTTCCACGTAGGCTGAGACGTCCTGGGAGATGTGATCAATGAACCATCCCTTCATCATGTCGTTTAGCTTCTGAAGTTCGGCTTTTTCTCTGTCTATTTCAGTAACAGACTCACCAGCGGGCACTTGGTGTTCCGCTTCCATTGTGGGACTGAGAGGGGGAGTTATCCTCTGGTGCAGCGGCCGATATGATGGAGATAGGGAGGGTTAGCAGAGAGATTGGACTACCCGATGCAACTTGACAGGAGCGGACTGCTTGGTAGGGGTGGCTGTGGGTGTGGGATAATGGCGGGTAAAAAGGAGAGGTGGATTGACGGACGGGGGCAACGTCAGGAGATAGACGGAATGCGTGGTAGGGGGGGAAGGATGGGAATGGCGTTTGTATTCTACAACGATGTGAGTGGGAGTGATAAAGATGAATTAGTAGTTAAAATAATTAATAATTGAATTGAATTAAATGCAGCCTAGTAATGTAGGCAATACTAAATACTTAAAATAATGAAGTGGTAGTGAAATGCCATTACCACTTGATAATGTGTATTGATACAAATTTGTAGGTAAGGCTAAAAATAATAACTGAATTGAATTGAAAGCAGCATGGTGAAAGATAATAACAAAGAATGTTAAATATGAAAAAACATAATTATAGAAGCTATAGTACGAGACAGACCAGGTCAGTTATGGCGGTGTGAGGTGAAAGGGAAGGGTTGTGGGGAGTGATGGAGGGGGTGGACGGCTATGTCAGGGAGTGGTGAGGGGTAGCGGGGGAGCGGTAAGGAGAGCAGATAGGAGTGGTGAAGATGGGGAAGGAGGGTGAGCAGGGCTGTGGGGATGGTGTAGGGAGGCGATCGGACAAACGTTCGGGGGATGGCGGGGTGGAAGCCGGGATTGACAAGATACGGCTGGGGATAGCTGGGAGTGAAGGGGGAGGAGGGGTGGGACAACAAATGAAGGGATAGCAGTGATTGGAGGAGAGGGCGGGTAGATCCATTGAGGTAAGGGACGGGGGCCACGATAAGGTGGGAGGTAGAGCTGACCGAGAGGGATGGTAGAAATGGGGTCTGGATATATTGAAAATGGGCGGGCTGAAATGTGAGAAACAAGGGGAAGGAACCTGGGTGGGTGGGAGATGCTTCGATTGATTAGAACAGGGGGAAGTTTTTGTAAACAAGGGTAATGCGCTAGTAAGAAATAGCAGAATCCGACCGATAAGAGCGATAAAGGAGAGAAACGCTGACTGGGATGCCGGTTAACCAGGCCGACGTCGCGGCGGGACTAGAGCTTATTACAAGCGATAGGGGGCATGCATACTGTCCACTTCAGAATAGGAGAGAAAGGGGGTCGATAGGAGAGAGAGGGGGT
>BFEA01000087.1:647740-662065 GCA_003427395.1 Chara braunii
GGTGTAGAACAGTGGCTGTGAAGGCTGCCGGAGATTGGTAGGGTGTGAATAACGAGCGACGGGGTGAAGCAGGGGTGACTGGGAGTGGCAGAGAGGGGAGTGATTGCTCGGGTGAGAGAGTGGCGATGGTCAGAGGGAGGGGTGGGATGGTCGGACGGGGAAGTGGGAGAAGTTGGAGGTACTTACGGTAGGGGGTAATTATGGAGCAGTGAAGGTTATAAAGGGATAGTCGGTCGTTATGACGGGGGGTGGTTATGGCGGGTGTAAGGCGGATAGTCGGGGAAGGCCAGGTGGTGGCGAGGTGAGTAGAAGGTGCCGGAGGGAAGGGGGTGGGAAGGTCGACGGGTGATAGGCAGTGGCGGGGATGGGCAGTATGCAGGGTTACGAGTGGTAGAGGGGAATGGTCGTAAGATCAGTCGGTCGATGACGGGAGGCGTGCCTGGGGTGACAGTGCTTGGCGAGGTGTATCCGTGAATGACGGGGAGGGGGGTGAGTAAGCAGGTGAAGGGGAGATAACGAACGGGGTAGGGGAGGGGGGTGGAGGTAAGGGCAGTGGGGGGTAGAGGGTGGAGCGAGGGTTAAGTGTGATTGACGGATGTACTGGCGGGGATTGGGTAGAGCAGGTGAGGGACGAGATCTTGGGAGGAAATTCCAGGCGAGGGCTTTTGTTCGACGGTGGAGAGGAGGAGATGCCGAGTGTGGATGGGGGTAGAGAATCCGGGCAGATTCCAGACAGTGGAGTTTGGGGTATAGACGGGATAAGTTAGAGGGTTTAGAGTCCGAGAAGGAGAGAGTACGGAGCGAGGGGATACCTAGAAGGGAAAGTAAGTGAGATGCCGAACGAGATAGGAGACGCCGAATGTGAAGGCCGCTGCTGCCCCGCCAATAATTCCGGAGAGAAGACGTAGGTCGAAAAGGCCGTAACTTTCTTGAGTGAAGGAATGTTGCCGCGAATCCCTTGAAGATGCCAGCGCCTGAGACGAGCGTGGTCCTCCTTTCTACTTCTCGGTCTTTCCTCCGTTCCACTTCCCCAAAAAGGAATGGGGGAGTGGTGGACCAGTGTAGGGATAGTAGTTCATCCCTCTGGAGCTACGAGAGGAGAGGCATGAAGTTAGGGTCTCTGCTTAGAAGAGTTGAAAGAGCCCAAGTGAAAATCGATGTCGTAATGATTGGAGTTTCGTATGGTGCTCCAGCCCGTAGAGCATGCTCTGGGAGAGCATCTCATGGGCTGTGATGTTCACCTTCCATTCCAGATCTCGACCTGAGTCTACAGGTGAGAAAAATGCTTGGCCGGTGAAGTTCCACTTTCCGCTCCGATGTTCGGCCCGTTTCTTCCAGTGGAGGAGTCGCGTGGGTGGTGGGCCCCTACTTCGATGGCGCTTTGTGATGATGAGGAATCTCCCGTCCGACGAGCTTCCTTGGAGCGTAGCCTAGGTTGATCCTTGCTCGATTGAGGTGAGTGCCTTCGAACTAAGAAGATGCTGGAGCCCTGATTCGGACGAGAGCGACTTTCTCCCGCTGGGCCTTTCCCCGGCCACCTTCCCCAAAAAGGAAGGGGAAGTGGTAGGCCAGCGAGGGGAGAATGATTCTCCTATCTGTGTCTACAGTAGCTGGTGTCTGTATCTCTAGGCGGAGGGAATTCACTGTTCAGACATAACCACGTAGTAGACAAGAGAAAGAATGTGTAAATCCCTGTAGCGAAACACTCAATCCGAGTGTTACGTTGGTAATCTGTTTAGTTCTGTGTGGGAGACAAACTGAGAGCACAGGGGGGTTGGTCCCCGAGGGTGTGACTTCTACCACGGAGAGAAGACTCGTGGTAGGTTGGCAGCCATACCCCAGCACCTCCTCCCTCTTGGTAGGAGGGGCGGGTAGCTATGGTGAGATAAACCTAGCTGAGCAAGCCACGCGATAGTGCAGGCAAACGAGGCGCCGCCGAAGTTGCGCGCCGTACCCCCCTAAAATTGAAAAATTTTGTATTTCCGGAGCATTTCCTTAGACACACGAGTGGATAGAAAGCTGCAGGGCCTAAGAAACGTTGAGCCTCACCTGTCAGCACTGAAAGAGGCTATCCCCGAAGGGTGGATGGACCTTCTGGGCCCGGAAGGGCAGGACCCACCTGGTACTGGTATGCACCAGGGGCCCCATCAAACCCCCCCACAGTCCGGAGGCTGCAGGAAGTAACGGAGAGTGGGTTTAGGAAGATGATTGTCTGGACGGTCTCCCCCACTGACGGCAGCTTGAGAGAAGGGCAAGCATTAACGGTCCAGGTCTGGGACAACCACCCCACAGATACGCGTGATACAACAGAGGGACGGGAGAGGGGCTCTGCGCAGTACAATCTGGGTGGGACAGATGACACTGCGCAACTTGTCAAAAGACCCGGTTGCGTGGAGGTGTTCGGAGGGAAAAATCACCAGGGCGCATCCACAAGGTTTAAACTTGGCCAACTATTCAGCAGGGAAATCGTACCTGATTGCTAAGAAGCCTCTGAGGTCCGCAGCGTATGTGGCAATAGCTAGGTGAAGTGCTGTCCTGCCGCTGGAAGCTGTGGAAGGTGCTGTTTGATCTCCCAAACGTGAAACATGGAAGTATCTTGTGGATGCTTTCACTTCTTGTGACACCCTGTGCAGTATGGCTCGGAGCGCGAGGGGTAGAGGTGGAGCTGGGCTGTACTGGCTGCAGATGGCCTTTCAGGTCCACCCGACACTTATGGTGGGACTGTTCGGCTTCTAGTCGTGTTTGGCGATGGGGGGCCACACATTGGCAACTGATGGGGGGAAAAGGGGTAGTATGGGAGGAGAAGTGGGTTCTGTCGGGGTTTACTGAGGAAGGATGCACCGGGCTCAGAGGTTGGCCGTATGTAGCACAAGTGGCCAGGGTGGTGATCTGCACAGTAATCTGGGCAGACCGCAACTGCTCCAGGTCGAAGGACGCCCTTTCTCAGACAAGGAGCTGAAGGCAGCAATAAGGAAAGGTCTGAGGCAAGCAATAGCAGTGGATTGGCGAAGGAAGGCAAGGGAGGGGAAAGCCTGTGTGACGTGCACTATGGTGGTTTCTGAAGACCTGGGCTATTCGGAACCAGCTGGCGGGCTACCATTGCACCCGAGGGCTAGTCTTCTCTGATTGGCTGTTAGAAGGGGGTTAGGGGGTTAGCAGGAGTGGGCCTACGAGCCAGGGCATCTCGGTTCGAGGATCAGACTGCAGGAGGTCATTTAGGGGGAGGTGGTAGAGTGCCACGGTGAACAGGAACTTCTGTTCCAATCGGTCGGGGTAGACCGGTGTCAGGCCGTGTAGTCATGTGAAGGTAGATCCGGGGTAGGCCGTAGGTTAGCTTAGAGCATTGGTTGAACAGTCCAACGTGAGAAAGAAGAAAGAAAGAGTGGAATGGTGTTAACGGCTGTGTCGTCCCCCGTACGTCGTACGGGGGGTTTATCGTATGGTCGTACGTACGGCCGTACGTACAGCCCCGTATGTGTCGTCCCCCGTACGTCGTACGGGGGGTTTATCGTATGGTCGTACGTACGGCCGTACGTACAAAAAAAAAAAAAAAAAAAAAAAAAAAAAAAAAAAACGTTTTGTTTTTTATCTCAAATTTGGTAACAAATTTCAATATGACCCTGAGGCAAAAGTGTTTCAGTTTATTTTTATGCATAACATATTTGTTTTTCAGATTTTTTTGATTTTTTTTTTTTTTTTTTTCCGTATGTACGGCCAGTACGACCACATGAGCCCGTACGTACGGCCCGTATTTGTACGGGGGTATACACAGGTTAACGGGCGGCAATCAATTAATTTTCTGACTGGGTTTATGGAATTGTTAGAAGGGAGGGTGGTACGTCGGGCAGCATTGAGAAGTGATAGGTCCTAGGAGCAGTAAGGATAACTTGTTAAGCTAAACCCGCTGATGTTGCCGGGATAACTCTGGGTTGAATTGTGAGGTGCCCGGCCTCCCTCTGCGTTTGAAATAAAGAGTATGAATTTGGTTATAACTCTGGGTTTAGCCCCGACGTGGAATGTCATGATGCAGGCTGGGGCTATGTTGGTTAGAAGCCAGCTCCCGACAGAGGTATTGCCATGCGTGTGATTTGGCAATGGCAAAACGATGCTCTTTTCAGAAGCCAGCTCCGGCTAAAAGGGCAGTTACAGGCCCAGGTTCGAAAACGGATGTAGTACACAATACTGATTGACCGGAGGAGAAAAAAGACGATTTTTTTTATTTTATTTTTTGTTAGAAGCCAAACCGGGTCAGGGCCTATTGGGCTTGTAAAGATATGGAGTCTGAATAATCAGCTGGCTACTCTGGACACAGACCTAAAAGTAGTCTTAGGCCCCTGGGGCGAGGTCCCACTTGCAGAGAGGATTGGATAAATATCCAGAATCTGGACGAGTTTTATGCAGAGATGAAGAAAAGAAGTTCAATCTCGATGTTTTGCACCGTTTCGCAAACAAGTCGAGATTCAGGCATTCAATCCAATCCTGTTTTCTAGTGGGACCTCGCCCCTGCTGAAGGCATTGTAACAAGTAAAGGTACTATGGGGATGTAGATGACGACCCCCTCTCTGGGGCTACTTCAGATTGCATGGTCACATGATACATTTCAGCACAGAGAGAAGCTACAGATGACGTAATATGACAGATAAGTTGAGGCCTGCAAAGGCCTGGTGTAGTAATTAACAAGGCTTTCTATTGTAGAATATAAAGTGGAAGTTTTGAGGGACACTGGACCTGGTTTCCAGCTTAGCCTAAACTGGGTAATTGCCGCAGACTCGGGTTGAGATGTGGAGGGATTCCAGGCCTCCGTTGCTGTCTTTCAAATGAATAATTCTTTCTTTCTTTTTTTTCTCTTTTTTTTTATAACTATGCTATATTTTTCTCTCAAATCTTTCATCATCTTTCAAATTCTTTCAATTCACCTTCACTACCTACCTACCTACCACTACTCCTAAGGCTTATACAGGGGACCCTTGTCAAACATAGCTTTGTTGTCTCCGTCCAGCCATCAGAGGGGATGCATGTTGCCCCTGCCCCAACCATGAAGGTCAAGGATGGTTTGGGGCCGCCGGTGGGGGTCTGGCTAACGCAAAGACCGCACCTGGCCATGCGTACTTCAATTGGCATTTTGGAGGTGCGGGTGACTTGACTACAAAAACCTGTTTTGATCGAAAATCAAAACTTGGTTTTTGAGGTGGTTACAGTTACCTCAAATAAAACATAGAACGAAAGTGAGTTCCATGTAAGCAAAAAAACACCGCAAAAGTTATAAATTCCTCCTGCGTGTAGTCGTTTGCCCCTGGGCCGTGGCAAAAGGTTCGATAGGCCCGGAAAGCTGGTGGCAAAACTTACGGATCCCTCGCTCCTCACGCCTTTTGGGGCTGGGCTTCCCACACGTCAAGGGGGCAAACGAGTACGAACCTTTTGTCACCGGGGTTTCTATCATGTTTCCCAAAAATCACGTCTGGAGGGTCGTTCCGGCTCGTTCGAAAGAAAAAAAACAAGGAAAAAAAAAGGAAAAAAAAAGGAAAAAAAAAGGAAAAAAAAARGAAAAAAAAAAAAAAAAAAAAAAAAAAAAAAAAAAAAAAAAAAAGAAAAAAAAAAGGAAAAAAAAAGGAAAAAAAAAAAAGGAAACAAAAGCTGGGCGCCGTGGGCGGTGCTTTCTACAAGCACGGACGTCATAACTACACGCGCCGACCGTGGTGTACAGAGGGTCTGAGTAAAAAAAAAGGGCAAAAAAAAAAAACCAGCTCTTTTGGTATTTTTGCTATTTTGCCTTCTTTCCACAGGAATATGGCTACCTTGTAGGGAGTTATGTAACGATGCAGGGGTATTGAAAGTTGTGAGGCCGTGAACACGGCTATTGAAAAACGTGGTACCTAAACTTGGGCAACAAAACGAGGCAGGGGAGGGACCTGAAGCCGACGAAAAAACGCGGTATTCGAACCATGATAATAATGAGATGAAGGAAATATCAGGCCGCGCGGGAATACTGAGGAAATTACTGGACTGAACTGACATGACCCCGCTCTGACTAGTGGGCGGGAAACCTGGGCAATGTGCCTTTCGGTCGGGAAGGGCGGTAAGAGTTTTTCGGCATCGGCGTCCGCTTGGCCGAGCGAAAATCGGAACCAGCGCAATGAGTATAAGAGGATTGGTACTGTAGCGTAGCAGCCATCTCGAAATCCCCCTGATGAGGCCGCTATCAGGTGGCGGCTGAAACTAGTCGGGGATGCCAGACGCTTCCATCCTCAAGCTTTTTCACTCTTTCATGGCGGAGGAAAGGAGGTGATACCGTAGCCTTTGCTACGGTTGCTGTGCTATCTCGCTCATATCTGTTATTTGGGAACTATTTTCGAGATTGTTTTCGCGTACGACTCTTGCCATGAGTAGCACGGCCGTGTATGCAAGCGTGTGGTCAGACCTTGTTTCTGACTTGCTGTTCTTATCTAGTACCGTCAGAGGCAACCTGCCAGGACGATCTACCTACGCTTTGGTGGCCCTGTAGTTTTAGCTGTTCACGCGACGAGAAAGACACGATACTGTGAGCTGCGAGAAGACAATTTTCAGCAAGGAACTGGACTTAGCAATGGCAACTGGAGGGGATCAGAATGGTAACTGGAATGGCGGAAACGGCGGTGGAGGGAATGGTGGTGGGTGGAATGGTGGAAACGGTGGAAACGGCGGAGGGAACAACTGGAATGGTGGGGGCGGTAACATCGGCTATGGAGGCGGCGGCAATAACGGCAATGGCGGGAGCAACGGTGGTAATGGGGGTGGCGGAAACGATGTTAACGGTGGAGGTGGTAACTGGGGAGGTAGAAACGGTAACGGAGGAGGTAGAAATGAGGGTAATGGTGGCAATTGGAATGGAGGCAGCCATGGGAACTGGAACAATAGTGGGAATTGGAACAACGGGGGCAGCGGGGGGAACGGTAATGGCGGCAACAGTGGCGATTGGCGGAGGTCTGCTCGTTGCTACAATTGCAACCAGTTCGGTCACATTGCCCGGGAATGCAACGCGCCCCGGCAGAACCAAGGTAGCGGCAATTGGAACAATGGCAACAATGGCGGTGGACGAGGCTGGAACAGAGGACGTAGTAGCAATGGAGCAAGTAGCTCTTCGTCGACGGGGGAGGCAACAAATATGATTGGGATTAATCGGGAGTTGGAGGAATCACTCAAGGCGGTATGCCTGTTTTCGCAAAGGCATATCGAAATGGAGGAATGACGCGAGACCGAGCAGAGGGAAACGGAAGAACGAAAGAAACATCAGGAGGAGGAGAAACGAGTAAGAGAGGAGAGGAATCGCATCATCATGTCGTGAGGGACGCCGGGGAGTAGCCGGATGTGAATATGGAAAAAAAAAGCTAAAGAAAACAAAGAAGCGGACCGGGAGTGGAAGCTGGAAATGCTGCTTGCAAAGCAAAAGGCAACTTTGATATAAGAATTCGAGAAGATGTTTGACAAGAAACTGCAGAAGGCTGTTGTATCCGAAAAAGCGCTGAAAGGTAAAGCAGCGGTGGCCGAGATGAGTTCAGATGAGGAGGAGGAGGATCTCGCGGAGGAGCGTCTCGAGAAACGTAAGCGGCAACCTCCGACTTTGGCGTGTCAAGCCAGCCCGCCTGGCGAATCGCCTTCGAAGGTAGGGAGGGCCTCGACTTCCGAACCTCCAGGCACTCCGCGCCAGGACGAGTCCTCGTGCCTTCGGATGCCGAGCAGACGGGAACGGACTGGTACAGAACAACTCGGATTCCCACTGCGGGAATCTACCTTATGGGAAGGTGCACCTGCGGCCAGCGACTTGAGTTTGGTAGTGGCACTGCGTAAAGCACTGCGTAAGTTCCTGACTAAGAAAACGAAGCCAGCGATTCAGGACATGTGTAGGGAGGCGGGGGTAGTCTACCAAGGTCGACCTGATGCTACAGACGAGCTGATAGAGCTGAGAGTTATGTACTTGAGCACCGAACGAGCGCCGCAGCAAGCGAGGGCAGCAACTCCAAGACCACGAGGAGGTGGCATCGTCATCCGAGACGTCCAGGTGACGGAACGTGACCAGCCAGCTTGGAGATCCGAACCCGGGCCTGGGAGTAATGGCCAACGTAACGAGGACCCGGTGGAATGAGCTCGCCAAGTACTTGGAACTGCGTAAACTATGCGCGGCCGACCCCGTGTTAAGGAACCATTGACTTCATGAAGTGCTCGAAAGCGTGCTAAGATATCTATTTGTGTTGCTTGTTTTGACGGGAGGGGTTCAATGGGGTGGTAAATTTCTAGGTAATTAGTTGGACCTTATCGATAATAAGTTAACAGATTGGGAAGAGTCGGAGTCATGTGTGTATGTGCTAATCGATCCGGGGTACGAGCCGTGTATATGGGCCAGACTAGTAGGTCATTGCTAACCTGGTGGGATGAACATATATACCTTACGGACCACCCGGATGGAGCACGAAACTCCAAATTGTATAGCTGGTTAAGAAACCATGGTTCTTCTAAGTATATTGCCTTACCTGTCGCGTTTGTCCCTGCTAGTGACTTGGCGAGAGTGGAGAGAGCGTTTATTGGGAAGTAGTGCCCCACACTGAACACTAAGGGGGTAAAGAAAGCCGGCAAGTGAACCAAAAGAAAAGGCAGAAAACAAAGAAGAAAAGCAAGATCTTTGGCCTATTGTTTGGATCGACCAATGGTTTTTGAATGAGGTGAAGTCCGGTCTACTAATCTGACAGATGTGTGTAAGTGAGCATGGGAGGAAACTAAGTCGGTGAAAACGGAAGGGGGAAGACTGTGGGTTCATAAGTGGAGAAAGGTTGTGAAGGAGATTGGTGATTCGGTTGTCATAATTGGCAATGAACAACAACTAATTCAGGAAACCAAGTCAAGATTGGAGCAGGGAGTAGTCTTTCAAATTGTGAAGCTGCAAACAAAGAGTCTGTCGAAAAGCAGCCGCATGCTGAAGCGTGAGTTGCACCAGCTGATTCGTAACCCCTTCATATAACTACGATTTGGCAAGGCTTATGAAGCTTTTGAGAGCAGCAAACCTTTTTTCAAGAGAAGGGACCAGAAAAACGTTGAAGGAAGTTCTGGCCGGGGTTATTAGGCAAAAATTTAGTTTTAATGTTAGAATGAAGTTATGTGTGGGAACTACGTATGATCTGAGTCTGTCACAGCGGAAGTTGCGTGAAGTGGTATGTTCGAAGTTTCGGGAAGAATTGCCGGAACCGCTCGCCGAATATGCGTGTCGTAAACTCCTGATGGTATGGAAACGAAATCCATCCGTTGGCGAGGTTATCCATAACCACCGTGCTGCCGCACAACAGTCGGTTGGGGTCTGTTGTTGTGCAGACAGCGCCCTCCCAAGGAGGCCCTCCCAAGGAGGGAGGGCCATGTATTGTGCAGGCAGTGTGAAGTCCAGGGCATGCAAGGGATTGTCCTGAACGCCCGAAATATTTTGTGTGGGGGGGGAGTGAAGAAAGACAGAACGGTGACGAAAGTGAACGACTCTTTGGGAAAAATGGGTTTGAGCTCAGTCGTTGGCAGGGGGATATTGTGAAATGTGTGAACCGGAACTTGGGCGTAAAGGCGGATTATGGGAATCTCGTACAAAAAGTAAAAAATGTATGTCGTGGCTTGGTGTGCTGTGCAATTGATCGGAACACATCAGACACGGCTGTGATGTGTCCTGAGGTTTATGCAAAAGGCATGAAGGACACTTTCTGGGGAAACGAGAGTTTCAACGCTATATGGGAAGAGGAGAAGGTGTTGTTAAGCAAGTGTGAAGCGGACTTTAAAGCAGGGAAGTTGGACGGATTAGGGAGGTGGGACAAGCAGGGGACAGTCGGTCGAGCCTACATTATCCCTAAGCATAAGGATATATACACGTTTTGGCCGATCAGCCCCTCCTTCTCTGAACCTTCCAAGACGGCGAGCGGATGGGTGGCCAGGGCATTGAACCATTTGCTATTTCTGCTTGCCTAAATCCATGCATTTTAATCTGAAGTCCACTGGCCTGCTAAGGGATCGGGTTATGGAAGTTAACAAATGGGTCGGAAGGAAAGGTAAGGGTGAKTTAGTGGGGGCAGCATTTGACATTAAGGAAATGTTCAGCCAACTGCCCCAYGACTCCATCATGAACGCCGTAGACTGGCTCCTTGCTTGGTACAKAGGAAAGRGTYGTACGATRGTTAGCATTAGACGTAGGGGCAAGGGTGCGGCGTTCGCAAGAAAGAATGGTAATGATTTTTGGTTGGAGGTGAGCTTTGAGCTAATCAGAGGGATGGTTGAGTTCGAGTTGAAGCATACCTACGTATCGGCATCCGGAAGACTTGTCCAGCAGCATGTTAGCATCCCAATGGGGAAAAGCAGTAGCCCCCCACTGGCATGCATATTGTGTGCAATGAACGAGTTCCATTTTTCGGCAGGGTTAGGTGCGGATCGGAGCCTGGTCAAAGGAATTAGGTTGATGGACAATGTCACAATCCTCATCTGGTGCCCGCTGAGGAATAGTGGAAGTCGCGAAGAAAGGATTCTGGGGACGTTTGAAAAAGCGAATGACCAGAAAGTGTTCTTAAAACGAACAGACGAGGGGGAGGGCACTTGGGAGTTCCTGGGAACGCGCATGGAAATCAGAAGGAACCTTGTGTCGTGCCAGATCATTCCAAAGAATTTTGATCAAGTATGGGGGGAGAAAGAGAGTCTCTCCTATCGTACCTTCCAGGATTTCGAATCATTCTCCACGTTGAGGCAAAAGAAGGCGGTCATCACCTGCACGCTGCATCGAATCCAGAGTATGTCGACGTCAGATGAACTGGCAGGGTTGGGATTGCTAACTACAAAAAGACAACTATCCTGCCTGGCTGTTTAATGACTGTTTGGCGAAGTTCGTGAACAGACGCGCTCCATAGTGGGAGAAATGGAGATGCAGGTTTGGTAGTTGGTAGGAGGTGAAGAATAACTACAGAGGTGGTAAGCATGGCGGGAATATGGCTACCTTGTAGGGAGCTATGTAACGATGAAGGGGTATTGAAAGCTGTGAGGCCGTGAACACGACTATTGAACAACGTGGTACCTGAACCTGGGCAACAAAACGAGGCAGGGGAGGGACCTGAAGCCAAAGAAA
Organism: Chara braunii; assembly: GCA_003427395.1. Classification (NCBI taxonomy): domain Eukaryota; kingdom Viridiplantae; phylum Streptophyta; class Charophyceae; order Charales; family Characeae; genus Chara; species Chara braunii. Next base: position 658,851 of record BFEA01000087.1, read on the forward strand.
AAACGCGGTACTCGAACCATGATAATAATGAGATGAAGCAAATATCAGGCCGCGCGGGAACACTGAGGAAATTACTGGACTGAACTGACATGACCCCGCTCTGACTAGGGCGGGAAACCTGGGCAATGTGCCTTTCGGTCGGGAAGGGCGGTAAGAGTTTTTCGGCATCGGCGTCCGCTTGGCCGAGCGGAAATCGGAACCAGCGCAATGATTATAAGAGGATTGGTACTGTAGCGTAGCAGCCATCTCGAAATTCCCCTGATGAGGCCGCTATCTGGCGGCGGCTGAAACTAGTCGGGGATGCCAGACGCTTCCATCCTCAAGCGTTTTCACTCTTTCATGGCGGAGGAAAGGAGGTGATACCGTAACCTTTGCTACGGTTGTTGTGCTATCTCGCTCATATCTGTTCTTTGGGAACTATTTTCGAGATTGTTTTCGCATACGACTCTGGCCATGAGTAGCACGGCCGTGTATGCAAGAGTGTGGTCGGACCTCGTTTCTAACTTGCTGTTCTTCCCAAAAGGGTTAATTGCAAAAATATTGCTTTTTCCAAGTTTGGCAACAAAAATGCTGTCCGTTCGAAGTTTCCTTTGCAAAAATAGAGGTTCGTTGCAACTTTACGAGGAACCTGTAATTTGCCAGCAAAAATGTCGCGTTTCGCCAGGTTTCACAGCAAGGGACCCGTAGGCCTCCGGCCTCAGGTACTCGGGCACTCAGCGTTCGCGCCTCAGGTACTCAGGGGCAGCGGTTTTTTTTTTCCGCGCGGGCGTGGCCGAGGCATCGCGGCCATTGCACAGCCACGCGTAGAGGTGCTTTTGTTTTCTTTTAAATGTCCGTCATGGCCGAGGCATCTCGGGCATGGCCACGGCTGAGATGCCTCTGCCACGCCAGCGGAAAAAAAAAAAAAAAAAAAAAAAAAGTGGCCGAGGCATCACGGCCGTGGCCGTGGCCACGGCCGTGATGCCTCGACCATGACCACGCGAAAAAAAAAAGGGAAAATTTTTTAAATGCCCCCAAAGTTTGCGTTTATTTGCGGAGTGCCCCTGTAAAGGCCGACTTACCCTGTGGTGCCCCTCGGGCCTCTGAAATTTTCCGCAGGCCCCTGTCAGCATGGGGCGTAACTCTCCGATATGCCCTTACTGGACCGCTGGTGGCGTTTCGTCGGTCGGTCCTTGAAATGCCCTCACGAGGGGCACACATCTTTCTGTGATGCCCTTGCAGCAGTGGTGGGAGAAATTCGAATTCAAAGTGGTAGGCATTCCATGTGCCGCCACGGGTCTGTATATGTGTGCATGTGTGTTGTGTGTGTGTGTGTGTGTGTGTGTGTGTGTGTGTGCGTGTGTGTGTGTGTGCATGTGTGCGCGCGTGTGTATATGTGTTGTGTGTGAGGCCTGATCTCTCTCTCTCTCTCTCTCTCTCTCTCTCTCTATCTATCTATCTCTATCTTTCTTCTCGTCTGTTGTATCAATTGTGGGAAGTAGGATAGTATTCCTGTTGCTGTCAGTCTGGGCTATTTATTGTTCTTGATTGTCTCTCTCTTTCTAAGCCTTGTTTATATATTATACTCTACTGTCGTGGGTGAATGGATTTTAATGAAGGAATGATTGGACAACCAAAGTCAGTTTCCACAGGTCGGGGATGGCCCAACAAGGGTCCGACATGGGGTTGACCAGGTCACCAGGACCATGATCCCAGATGGTTTGGCCAAAGTAAGTCTTCTTCAGGCGAACAACTGAACTTACTAAAGCCAATAATGTACTTAGTGTCTGCGAGCAGAGAGGTGAGCACCTTCTCCACAGTGCTCCTATTCACTTTAGAGGGGTGAAAAAGGAAGAAATGCCATGTTGTATTGACATCACTTGGAGGTTTTGCTGGGCACAGATAGGCACTCAAAGCCTTGCCTGCGTTGTCATGATTTTAGAGGTACACGGCCGTCACCAGAATTTCGATTTCGGAGCAAAATTGCTGAAAGCACGAGGTGAAGAACAGTAGAGTAACTACGAAGGTCTGCAGGAAAGCAACATATTATGGTCCCCACTTCAGCAAAGCTTCATAGCATGGATGCTTTGACACGTGGGGATCATATGACATATGTGGGCAAGTTATAAAACTTCCCCGCGGCGAACCCGTTGTATTCATTTTCCCCCCAGAAGGGGCAAAAAGTGTGGCAGGCCCCACAATGAGACGAACCCAGTGTGAGAAAGGCCAACCACCAGTGACCTTTTCGAATGTTTGAATTCACAGTCCCGGGTTGCGAGCCTACAGGGGGCTGGGTATTCTGCAAAGTTGTCTGTGGTTTAGGGAGGGCAGACCGGGTAAAACAGGGTGCATGCAGGTTGCAAATTTGCGCCCAGGCCTGACAGGGGCACATCACAAAGAATTCAGGCCAACAAGGGCATTCCTCACATCTCTTATGGGCATTTTGGTGTTTATCTCTACCTTGAGGAGTACAACCCAAAATTTTCCCTAGTCCGTTCAAGTGGGACCTAAATCCATGATCTAATCCGTTCAAGTGGGACCTAGCACCTAAGGACATCGGTCACGAGGCATTCTGCACGGGTGCCCGCACAGGATGTCAAGTCGTATCTCAAAAGGGCAACACATCGTGTGGAGATGAGAGCGAGGGCTTGATCACGATGGCGGGAGTAGCAGCGGCGCGGTGTTTCAGCTCTCAGACTGAATGAGCGAGCGGGCGGTACAGCGAGTCGTGGATAGGGAAGGCGAAGCAAGGGGAGTGGCTGACGGGAAAAGACAATGGGCTCGTCAGCAGCTCGGAGGACACCAAGTTCCCACCGACGGAGCTTCTCTCTAAGTGAGTTTCGCGGCCTACACTGGCGTTGCGGTACTACTAGGATGAGCGAACGGACATCTGCTTCCAGCGCACGAACGCGTCAGATAGGTAGTCTGTTGAGGTAATGTGCTCTGCGGTAGAGTGTGTTTCTTTTTTTCTCTCCCTTTTCAGTTAGAGTCACGCTCAAGTTGCGGCTCAACAGGGTCTTCTTTCCCCTCGGATTCTTCCAAGCCCGTTACCTTGGCTGCGGCGTCCCAGGGTGGTAGATAGGGACGGTGCCACTGGGAATCTCGTTAATCCATTAGGAAAAGTAGGCCGATTGAGAGTGTGTGTGTGTGTTTGTGTGCGTGTGTGTGTGTGTGTGTGTGTGTGTGTGTGTGTGTGTGTGTGTGTGTGTGTGTGTGTGTGTGTGTGTGTGAGAGAG
>BFEA01000087.1:705789-715989 GCA_003427395.1 Chara braunii
GTATGATGTTATCCCGTAGAGGGATCACATGTGATGACCCTTACAATCCGACTTTCAATATCTGTATGCAGTGTGATATCGCCCTCTTCAATCCATGAAGGCATTCACATCTTTCTAAGTTTGTTATTGCAAACCACTTTTTCATTGGCGAGTTGCCTGAACCTCTGCGCAATGCGACATGGTCTGAGCTCCTCATGACAAGTTTGACAAGCATTCTCGCCCAAACGAGAGTCATGCGCGGTGGACAACATCGTTCAATATGTTCACATCTCCTTGTGTTTGATGCGATCCCCGGGCCAGCGGCCACGTTGTCGAGCGCATCGGTCCCACACGGGGACCCTTTTGGCCGCGTCACGCAGGATTTTGCGAGACTTGTCGCGGAGAGCCTTTGCCGCTCCGGCCGAGTGCGCCAGCCGTACCTCTTCAGAGCTTCTACGACAGGACAGGGTCACGCGAGGCACTGCTTACTTCCACCTGCGGGAGCTGTTACCATCCCTTAGGTGGGTGTATCCCCGCCGAGCTACTGAACCACATGCAAAAGTTTTTCGTATGCAATTGCAGAGGTGGCCCAGCCGAGGGAGTTTCTCGCTCGCTGTAGCATAGGGGATACGCGCGGTCGAACCCCCAAAAATCAAACTCATACGTGAATCGCCGTACTGGAGGGATGAAGTCCCAAACGCAATTCGACGCCGGTCGACTAGGACGCGCTACACACACCACGCGTTACGCCACAATACTCACACTTACCACGCATAAGACACGAAGATACATAAAACAACCACTACAACCAACACCACAACACCGCAATACTCCTAGTCCCTTCAGTATCCGACCCATAACTTTACGCGACGAAAGTCGGAGAGCGCTGCACGCGATGATTTAGTATAAGATCGCGCGGACGCACTACCCACGCATACCAATTCGCTATGCAGCTCTACGCGAGTGCTTGCTATGGTGGCACATTGTGTGTTGCCCATACCCAAATGGCCTATTCTGAGCCATGGGGTAGGCTCCGACGCTCAGGCGTTGGTTGAGGCGCGCGCTAAGGGAGGTAACTCTTTAGCGGATGCAAACCCGGCCTGAGGGTCTTTCCGTCTTCTGCACCCTGAGGTGTCCCAAAGGGTGCGGGGTAAGACGGCCCCTAGGGCAGGAGGGAATTTGGAGTGGTGGTGAGTTGTCTGGCGCACCACCAGTGACACGCTAACCCTTCCACCCGGAACTTTATCGTTCCACCAAAATAAACTTCAACAGGAAAACGAAGCAAAACTCTTAACATCATCAGATAGGACATCATCGGGATTAGCCCTGAGGGGGTTACCCGAATGTACGCTTACTTGGATTATTACCTCAACAGAACAGGGTTAGAACAAACTCGCTCAAACACAAAGGTTGTGGGGTAGTTCACTCTCACGACAATAGTGTGGTTTGCCCATCTGAATCCAAGACACGATCACTCCACATAGCTCAACTGAGACACTTTCATACATACCTGCAATCACCTCACAGAATCAAGCAAAGTTCCACGCACTACACGGGGTCAATTCCAACCAACCTCTCCACTCAAAACCCTTGCTTCAACCATGCAAGCCCCAACCTCCAGCCAACCAGCCATAATTAAATACTCAGTACCTTTGTTAAATGGCCATTCAATAAAAGTCTGGGTGGAACCTTAACAAAACAAATAAGATCACCAGGGCTAAAGCCTTTTTAAGTTGAGTATTGAGGGTGAATTGGGGTTGAGTCGTAGATCGACGAATCGGCAACCGACCTGTTATCAGTGATAACAGAAGAGTAGTCAGGCTGGCCAAGTCCGACCTTCAAATAAACGCATAGGCCTGCACCACAGTACAGGTCAAAGAGAATTCACTCCTAGGTTCCGCTCAGGCGAGGAACACTTCTCACATCCTAACTCCTCTACCTGACTGAATGTATTATAAGGCAGCGCTTCCCGTAGAAAAAGTGCTTTCCCAGAATTTTTACGAGTCCAAAATGACTAACTCTTTCAGTTTTGCAGAAATTTCGGCAGCGCTTCCCATAGGGACAGGAGGCTACCAAGATTTATACAGAGCTGAAACTAGAAATACAAGACAAAACTATACTTGGGATTAATTTCCGAGCCCTGCTTGGTAGCTTAGGCTCAACATTAGTCTACATGCCCTCTGAGTGAGGCCATGAACCAATGCTGATCCTAACCCCCAACAGGGTCAGTCCTATCTCACACCAAGCTTCCCTCCCATCATCCATCTCAACTGCCTATGGCTCCATCACTAAGCGAGCATCTACAACAACTACCCTATCCAAAAGATGTCCCAAGTGAGAGCCCACAAGCATGCATGCGCAGACATCTCTCACAATCCCACATTGATTCAGCCACGTAGTTCGTGAGATCCCTCAGTTCTTCCCTTTTATGTCCCCCTCACTTATGGCATAGGATCAGGCAAGGCCCTAACCTAAGGGTATGCCCGACCTGCCTAGGTAAATAAGTAAGGTACGCACAACCGGTCTGCCCTAACCTAAGGGTGTGCCCAACATAACATAAACTATATACATAAAGCATATGACCAGACTGCCCTAACCTAAGGGTGTGTCTGGCTTCTGCTTAACTGATGATATGAAGCATAGGGCTAGACTGCCCCAACCTAGGGGTGTGCCTAGCCAGCCTTATACAAAGTCACATATGGCATAGAGTTAAACAGCCCCAACCTAGGGGTATGCTTAACCTGCCTAGCACATACACGAACGACGAATGGTTGGACCGCCCTAACCTAAGGGTACGTCCAACCCACAAAACATCAACGACAAAGGCATATCGCTAGGCCGCCCCAACCTAGGGGTACGCCTAGTTAGCTTACACAGTTTAAGTTACATAAGGCATGATCTGCCTGAACAAAGTACAACGACGTATGGCTAAGCCGTCCTAACCTAAGGGTACGCTTAGCCTCCGTAACGACAGTATAAACAACCACGAAAACTTGCACAAACTTTATGACTTTCCTTTTCTTCTTAGATAGATAGTCAGACCTACCCAACCTAGGGAGACATCCGATTCTGCTATGTGTTTAGAAGGGAAAATAAAAGCAAGTTTATACTAACTTTCTGACCTTTTGTGTTATTACAAGCATAGGACTGAACCGCCCTAACCTAAGGTTACGTCCAGCCTGCCCGAGTTACCATCCTTATACTCTTCACTTGCTTTCTTTTTCCTCTTATGATACCTGACTTATTGACTGGCTTTCCCAACCTAGGGTGCCCGGTCTGTCAGAAATATAAGTTTAATAATACATATATCCAAATTTTACACTCGAGGTGACACTTCTGTTCACGGCTTATGGCTGAGCCGCCCTAACCTAAGGGTACGCTCAGTCTTATGTCCTTGCTCCCTCAGAAAAAACAAACAAGGCTGGGGTCACGCAACCTAGAATGCCCCAGTTCTGCTTCAAGAACCCACAAAAGAAACATCAGGAAACTGACCTTCCCAACCTAGGGTGTCCGGTTCCCTGTTCAGAAACCCTCAAAGAAACGGCGACTGAGCCATCCAACCTAGGGTAGGCCCAATCCTAAAAAGGTCATTCAGACAGCCCAGCAAACAAAAATAAACATAGCACTGAGTCCACACCAACCTAGGGGAAGTCAGCCTTGGGTTGACCCAGCCCAAGCATGCAAAACACCTTCAGCCCACCTTCCCCCAGTTCAACTTTGTCTGCATTCACTCAATCAGACATTTGATCTCTCATATACTTGTTCCTTTAGCCTTCACAGTGCATGTCCTGACGTGCATAACAAAAAAGAAAAGTAATAGCTTCACCTAGTTAAAGTTCAGATAGCCCGGGGATAATACATAGGGGAAGGGATCACACAAGTTATCGAAAGTATACCTGGAGTTCCCTGCCTCCAGAACCCCGCCTGGGCTCCGGCAGAGCTCCCGCAATCGGTGGGGCAACCTCCCACAGAGGCCTTGGCACGGACCTACGGGTTGCAATCCCGCCTGTCGCCTTCCTCTCGGCACCAAGAGACTAGGCTTAAACTTAGAAAGGCAGAAATAGAATAAGTCAGACTCTCAGATGGGTGCTCTCAGACTCGCATGGGAGGGCCTTGAAACCTTCAGCGCCTGAGGGCCCCGCAATGAGGGCCAAAATACATGCAGCAGCAACCAGTCCAATCCTCAGCCGGACCCAGCATCCATACTCCTCTGACCACCCTTCAAGCCGCAACACCAACTCCTCCACCGAACTCAGTCCCTCGCGTATAGTGGGGGACTTGAACCAGCAAGGTACGGGATACACAACAGGTGGCACCGCAGTAACTAAACAACAGCATAGCAACGCACTGACTGGGTGCTGTGGTACCCTGTCCTGGCAGCAGCGTTCTATCCACTTTGGCAGCAGCCCTCCACCACTTAGCTGCAGTAACGCAGCCCCAGTAGCTGCTGCCCGGCGAGCCGCAGTAGGCGGTAATTGCCGACGGCAATATGCGGTGCCATGCAGAAGTCAACAGCAGGCAGCAGTATTCAGTAGTAGGCAGCTACCACCAGCAAGCGGCCACAGACTCACAGTTTGTGCTCGGCCAAAGCAGCGGCTGTGCGCAGCCAAGACAACAGCAGCGGTGTCCCACGGCCCGCAACTCCCAGCAGAGGCCGCAGTGGTACGGAGCTGTAGCCTGTACACAGCCCGCCCGCGCTGTAACAGCAAGCGGTGATCACTAGTATACTGCTTGTAGCAGTGGACCGTGCACGACATACAGCAGCTGGCCCTTCCCAGTAGTCAGAAAACCACAGCAGACTAGCCAGCCAGCGTGCTGAGGTGACCAGTTCCTACAGCAGCAGCCCACACCTCACAACCCCTTTTAGTATACTTGGACGCCTGGTGAGTACCACTTAAAAGTGCTGTATTATCTACGGGCCGGCAGGGGGAGGTCATCATAAGGCTAAGGAACAGATCTACGTGCTGGGCATGACCAGATGCATATTATCAGAGTCACTAGCTGCTGAGTCTGCTGTATCATCGCAACTTTCGTTGGAACCGAGCTCGGGGACCTACCCTGCCCTTACCAGCCCGAATCCCCACTTTTCCTTGTCGTGCCTAGCTGTCATTCCATCTAGATCCACACTGCCTCAACTGAGTGTGGTAGGACCAGTTAGTGTCTAACATGAAGGTAGTCACGGAGCTGAGGGGTGGCTGAGGGCTATATGAGGATGATGGTCGCTACTATAAGCACCCCGGCGATGACCTTGAGTCTAGAGGGGGAAAAAAAACGCAAAAAAAAAAAAAAAAAAAAAAAAAGAGGACTCACAATCATGCTCCTCACTCCAGTGTTTATTAAACGTAGAAAAATGACATTTGCTTGGCCAGGTAAGAAGTTACCTTCCCTTCCCTTGCTCACACACACACTTGTACACATAAGAGGACCGCCGCGTTGATCTTTGGACAGGAGCGCTGAAAGGCAAATGGCAGGCATAAGAGGAATGTTAGGAAGAGACGTATGGATCTGCCCCTAGAAGAGGCTAGATGCATTGCCGAATCCCCTGTCAGAGTAATACGCAGCTTGTTACCCCGCCCCACTTTCGATATACCCCGTATCCTCAACTTTTGGCGGTAAGTCTCTCTCTCTCTCTCTCTCTCTCTCTCTCTCTCTCTCTCTCTCTCTCTCTCTCTCTGTCTGTCTGTGCGTACTCACTTTGCACTCATACTCCACGATCGCACGAAGAAAGCAAAAAGAAGAAGAAAAAAATAAAAATAAAAAAAAATGAGGACGTACCTCCGCCTAGAAGCCGACCAGGTGCATGGCTCGATGGACTCGTGTATGGCCACACACAGGCATACTCAGTCTCCGACCACGACCGGACAGCCCAGCGGCAGTCATGAAGACGGACACCGTGGCTGGCACATGGGCACCTGCCAGCCGTAGTCGAGTATGGAGGCAACCTGCTTCAGCGAAACAAGGATGAATCCTGGGCAAGATCGTGTAGGTGTACACACTCCTGGTCATGTCCACGGAGAGTTAGAACGGGGCTACTTCCGTCGATCGATGAGCCATACATACTAGCCAACCGGTGAGTTTCCAATCTCGCACCTCCCCCACGCCTACTTCCTTCGAGAGTAAACCCGCAACAAATCCCAGGCCAGAATATGGCTAGGTACAGATCTTTAATCCCCCCATAGCGGGGCGCGGCTCCTGCAGCTCATACCGCCCGAACCACCATCCTAACAAGAAATCTGACCCTGCCATCTGACTCGTAGCATGCCGAAACCCCCATCTAGCACTTTCGTTCGTCCAAAACGGTCAAGAGACGGCCGAGATCCGTCGACTTCCACTCCCACCATAGCCGTTTCATGGCATCTCCGCGCACCACTCTTCTGGTCTTCCTCCCTTCCCACCAACTCTCTCCCCAATCCAGCAACGCCACTTGATTCGCCTAGCCTCAAACCTTAGGTTAGCACCTCCCACAGCCAAATTTCATCAGGAAGTAAGTACGTTGTGGCCTTTCATTCCACCATACCTCCTAACTTCGTCGTCTGTTTTCTTCCTCCTCCTTCGAATGCACCTGGCGTGGTACCTCGTCCAGGTTCATTCTTCTGTTACTGTTATTTCCACCCTGGTTGCCCAGCGCTCTCCCGCGCTCTCTCCCTCTCCTCTGATCCTCCCTTTCTCACTTTCTATACTCCTTCCTCCCCAGCGCCGGACACTACTCACTATGGGAACCGAAGAGAGAGTCCAACCTCTCTTATTTATACAAACCCGCCGTGGGCGGGGCCATGCCAATCTCCTCTATACCGGTCCAATTTTACCAGATGTCCCGAAGGACCAGGCCTCAGAACACAGGTGCCCCTGCAGTCCGTGGATGTATCCACAGGGCTAAGCTGCTGGGCTTCGCAGCGAAAAAGCGGTAGAAATAGAAAGAAAAATAAAAATAAGAAATGAGAAATAAAAATATAGAACCCAACGAAAACTAGAAAATTAGTAAAATAAGTGAAAAACGGACCGGGGAGGGGGACCAATTGTACCTAGTCCCAACCTCACGGGCCCGCGGCCGGGTTCCCCCCCCAGCAAAACCAAAAGGGATAATCCCATGGGACCCTCAACCCCCTAGTACAATCTATGCTGCTTTGCTGCTCTATTCTAACCTCAATCCCAAGATCTGCCTACTGATAGTACAATGACATAACCTATAAGGCTAAGCCTAAGTTTGGAAGAAATAGGCGCAACCCTCAATATAAAGAGTATGGCCAGCCAGCCCGACCTGCAAATAGCATCTCAGGCCATTTCTACCTCCTATGGTCTGCGCCCTTGGCTCCTAGGGCCGTACTTGGCTATTCTGGCGGCGCGGCTCCGCTGGCTTACCACACGAGCTGGCACCACCATGGCAGGACTGCGATCTGAGCATCTCAGGGCCGGCCACGACGCCTTCTTACCGCCTCCCCGCCGAAAGAACCCGCTTGCTACCTTTGTTAGTGTCGCCCTTCCTTGGCCTCACTGGTGGCTCCTACCAGCGCTAGTGCAAGGTCAGTCTGCCGTCTACAACTTGGCATGGTATAGCCCCGAGACCGCCGGCCTTCAATAGGTCAGGCGGCGCCCTTCGCCGGTCATGGTCCTACCAAGTCAATACTACACCGTCCGAGTTCTTGTCCGTGCGTGCGGAGTTGCGACCGCCTCAGAGACTCTAGCGTGATACTCACTCACCCTACCGACGGCTAAGGGTCCTCTAAGCCCCAGACTTCGTCAGGCTAACGCGTGCCCACAAAGTGCACGCTCACACACTCTCTAATCAATACAAATGGGACGCGCCCTCAGATATCGTTAGGCGCGCTCTTCCTGTTAGCTGCAAAAACGTGCCCAAATACCCTTGTAAGGGTATTCGGGCCGACAACGCTTCTTCCGAAAGCATTAACTAAAGACATGTCTTACCGCATAATTCTTGCAGGGCCGCACAACTTCTCCAAATTAAAAAAAACATTCCGTCAGGCATTGCATTGTAAAAGACCTGCTTGCATTCTATACCACACATAATCGTTTGTATAGTGGCACTAACATCGACACAACTACGCTGGAGAGCCTGCCTCGTGACATTCCTGATTATGTACCTGACCATGTTATTGAGTAGCTGTCTGATGATGTGGAAGAAGTCGACCGCCTCGACGACGAACAGCAAGGTCTTCACAGCCCTTACGAGACATTTAACGAGACCACTTACATTGAGAAGTTTGTAATCTTCGGGCATTCCACTGCGACGTTGGATCCCTTCACAAAAAATTATGTTATACAAATGCCTCATACTTCCACGCCCGATGATTTGGTGTACGTTGTATACACATCGCCTAAATTTGCAAATCTTTTCGCCCCAGACTTGGACGCAAAAATGTACCCTCACCTGTTCCCATATGGAAAAGGGCAATATGGAGAGACGCACATGCAAGTGCTAGTGTCGAAATATTTATGTGCTAAATATTATTCTTTGCTTAGCCATCGTCGTTTCGCAAAGGATCCGTATTACATAATGGCATCTTTTGACCGCCTTTCTCTTGATAGAGGCTACACTATGTCTAACATCACGTGCAAAGCTCGACCCAATGTACATGTGCCCTTCGCAGAAATAACAACAGAAATGTTAAGGAACGGGCTTGAAAATGCGCAGCGGCGAAGATGCGGCCACGCTGTGAAGGACACAAATCCGTCTGTCGACCAACTACTGCGTCATATAGACTGTGCATCTGCATACGTATGGGGGATCGATGTTGAACATCGTGCACGATGCCAAGAAGCTTCCACGACATGTGACCGCTTTGGACAACCCAGTTTGTTCATCGGGATCACGCCCAACACTGACACGTCATACATTCTTTCATCATATGTAGATTTGGTTGATGTTAAAACATTGTGCGACATTTTTGTTTCTGATCTCGGTGTCTCTGTGGAGAATTTGAAACACTTAGCCATGGTAGACAATGTTGCATGTTCACGCTTGTTTGATCGCCCCGTCAGCACGGTCTTCACTGGTGTCGTGGGTTTTTATGGCAAAGTTGGCAAAGCCAACGCTGATGGAGGGCTTTTCGGAACAACAAAAGTTTATTTTGGTATGGTCGAAACGCAAGGTCGTGGGACACTGCACTTACACTGCCTTGTGTGGATTAAGAATGCTCCATGCACTACCTATGATTTTCATACTATACAGACCGAGGATCCGCAGTTCAGTGATCTTGTTGCGAAATACGTGGACAGTATTGTGACGACACAGATACCGTATGATATTTTAACTTCTCCATGCCCGAAACGTCATACCTTGCCTCCTGCTTATGTCCCGCATCCCATACATGCGTCGGTTTCAAGTTATCGTATGCCCTTCCAGCAAGACACGTGTTTCCCTCCTATAGAACTTGCAACTATACTTTGTGTACATTTCCGAGCATTATTTAATATTTAGCTCTCAGAATTTTTACCGTCGCACAATGTCTGCCAATCATGCATCTATGAGCGATAATGACCATGCACGATGAAACGAATGTCATAGCACACATCTCCGCCTCCTTCAAGATCCCTTCCACGCTCATGAAACCAGCGAGAAGTTGTTGGCTATGCCTCTGAGATTGCTATTATTACAGGAAACTTTACTCCCGCTTACCTATCTTGTTCAGACCCACCACTGGGCACACATGGAATTTCGTTTCAAAACCATCCGCATGATCCAATCTAAGGAGGTCTATCGCTATGGCTTTCCCAAAGAACATCGTGAGCATACAGCCGTTCTTGCCACTGGGGTTGCACTCCGACGTGCATTCGACAATGAATATGTAAGAGCCTATAATGATGTTATTCTCCCTACATATAAGTGCAACCATGATATTCAACCACTTTTTGGTGGCGCAGAAGCAGCTGAGCGAATTCTTTATTCTTGCAAATATACAACAAAAGATCAACACAATGTTGACTATACAATTGCACTTCGGTTACTTGCATTCGATGCACGCCGACGACGTGAAGCTGTGATGAAAGAATCTGATCTTCGCTCCGCCGAAACAATAACGAGGCGGTGGTTGTCATCCCTGCTCTTCAGTATCACCAACAAGTAAGAAACGGTCGGCCCCTTGTGTGCGTTGTATATCCTCTGACAATCTTGTGCTTACACTAGTCAGACATATAGAGTCCTCCCCGTCTACCATATGCTTTGCCAGCTCCGCAACGATGACGACACGTTGTGGTTGCTAGAAC
>BFEA01000087.1:716634-726731 GCA_003427395.1 Chara braunii
TGCCAAATGATAACTCTTCTCAACGAATGATGGATACATCTGCCCTTTCAGTTGTTGATACTTACAAAAACCTGCAAAGCCTTAGGTCATCTCCTACCACCGCCTTATGTGCTCAAACTGTGTCGGATCTTGATGCTGCCTTTGCATGGATAAAAAAACCGCCGACACTATCGCCACTACGTCCACCCGAAACGCTTGTCGGTGGCGACGCCTAGAGCAATATTCTTTTCCCGACATGGTTGAAACTTGTAACAGATATGCTCCAACCAACGAACTCTATATACCTCTCACGAGCCCCGTCTGCACCTTCTCCATTGCCGCTCTCTTTTCTTATAATATATAAAATGTGTGCAGCCTTCTTGCTGAACAAAAAACAACATGTTGCTTTCGGTTTGGTGGCAAAGGCTTTGCTGAACACGTGGTTGTCACGCACTTCTTCCGCCGAGCAGCCGTGTGGTACCGATTTGGCCATTATGTCTGACACAATAATAACACAGCAGCTACTGATGTTCACTATAGGGGAAGGCGGYACGGGCAAATCGCCTGTGATTGACGTCATCCAAGCTTTTGCAGATGCATGGTGACACCCTAAAAGCCTTGTTAAAGCAGCGATGATAGAAAAAGTCGTCGTCGCTATCGGAGGTGTTATGTCGCATAGCTGGTTGGGAATGCATAACTTCGAATCTAGCCACATTTTCGAGCAGCAACGTGCGCAGTTCAAAGGTATTACCGGGCTTACGCCAGAATTGGCGTTGCTAGTAATACATGAATTCAGTATGATGAGTAAAGAACAATACATGCGCCTTGACCTCGCTCTTAGCCACGCTCGTAAACTTGATATTCCTTTCGGCGGGATACACATGCTTCCCCTAGGTGATTGGTTTGAACTGCCGCCTGTTAAAGGCATATTGATATACAAAGACCCATCACCAAAACTTGCACATACGACGCTTGATCATGAAGCTTTCGACCTCTGGCGTTTGTTTACAGTTGTTGTCGTTCTTGATGAAAATATTTGTTTCCTGTCCGATCCTGAATGGGGCAAATATTGCAAAGTTGCGAGGATGGGCGTTTGGAGCGACGTCTTCATAGATATCATAAATAGCAGACTTGTCGTTAACATTGTCAACGACCTCTCACAAAATGACCTCACCAAAAAAGATAAACGCTTCCCTATTTTCGTTACACCAGATGATGAAACACGCACACATCTCATCCATCATTATACACGTGCGTTGTCACATCACCTACCATCTGGCCATTGCCCGATAGGGATACAGGTTGAATTCGGCGACGTTTTAAAGGGACGGGACATGCATGACATCGATTGTATAATGTCTTTGCCTGATAATGCATTAAACAACCTTGCACCCTTTCTTGATCTCGTCCCTGGTATGCCAATTATTTTCATTCAGAATGTTGACCCCGCTAGAGGTATAGCCAATGACAAATTCGGCTTCCTTCATTTTGTGCAATTTCCAACGGACACGACATTCGCTACATTCCATGATCATAATGCAAATATTCACGTCCTTGTTCTCAGTACGCAACCGGACATTGCACTTGTTCGTGTCCCTCGCAGTGACCCTTACGAACAATTCCCAAGAACGCTCGCCTCGGACTTACCATCACATATATACCCCGTCTTCTGCAGAACATCGTTCATTCAGCTACCCACGACCCGAGGCATGTTGTTACGTACTTGTACACTCCGCCCTAAACAATTTCCTTTCGTGAGTGCGATCTCTTCCACCGCTTATAAAGTGCAAGGCGAGACACTGTCATGGCTCGTCGTGGCCAACTGGAAGGCCGGAATGGAGATCCAGAAACGGAAACACAACCTACTGAAGTAAGGATACATCATAGTATCACGTGTCGTTAACCGTTATGCCCTCTTCACATTAAAACTCTTCACAAAAGAGCTCGCTGCATACTTCAAACCCACAAAATGTGTGTTGGCAGAAAATGCCAGACTAGAAGCATTGYCCGAGCGTGTTATGGTTCATAACAACTTCATGTTCCCTGTTTCCCATCCATATCATTCTTCTCCTTCTGCTCCTTCTCCATCGTCATCTGCAATGACCCCTCTGCCCAATATGGTCACTTCTGTTCTGGGCATACACAATATTCATATTGTTCCTCCTGTCGTGCCTCCTTCCTCAACCCATGATTCGCCCTGCAAATATGCCTTTGCCTCACCTCCTCATCTATCCACGCAACAGCCAACAGCCTTTTCACCCTTCCCGTCCTCGGTTGTTCCTCAACCTCCTCTCCCACACCTTCGTATGCAATCAGCCCAGTTGCGCATTGGTGATACATTGCATTCTTCGCCGGTCGCATCTCATCGTCCTCTTCAACCATGGCACCCGCCTTCTCAATACTTCCTCTGTTCCCATTGTCCCTACCATACCCTTTATCATACCTCTTGGCTCAATGATATTCCTATCGCAAATTACATGTGTCTTCTGACACACATCTTCCCTTTCGTGCTTGCAACGGACATGTTTATATACGCAGATGAGATTGACCGTCATCATTATCGATTTGCTGATCAGATTTTAACCGCTTGTGCCAGCGGACGTTCATTTCATACCTTTCAACATGTTTTCATCCCTGTACATATCAATGGCAACCACTAGGCTTTGGGGTACATTGACATGCATAACCATGCACTCTTGTTTTACGACAGTTTTTCTATAATTTCAACCCTTCTTTTTTCTCCAACATCCAATGCTCGTTACGAACACGTAACGATTTCACAGACTTGCTCGCGCAAATACATATTTTCATTATAGACGGCCCTCAACAGACCAATTCATACGACTGCGGGGTATTTCTCATTGTCATGATACGACATATCCTTTCCCCCCCACTATCAGGTCCACGTTTTGCTTTTGATGAATACAATATATCGTTCTATCGTTCTTTAACGGCAATTTCGTCAAAACGGACATTTTATATTTTTTGAACGAAATTGAAATTTTCATTTTCATGCTGATTTTGGTGATTTTTTGCGTTTTGAGCACACTATTTTGAGTAGGTACCCCGCATTGTTGATAGTTTGTGCTCATGTTTACCACAAGTTTCACATTGCTTTCTCACACATTTTGGGGGGTGTTACAGTTTCATTCGCATTAGGTGAAGCTATAGGGGTCTTGATTATGGGTTTTTATTGTACTTTTCTATCATATCGATTAACATTTACTATGTTTCGTAATATAGTATCAGTTATTTTTTATTTTTTATTGACAAATGCATTAAGACAACAGACAATATTCAATATCATTCTCAAAAACACATATGGCAGGTTCAGTCAATGACAAAAAAACTCCATGGACATCTATAAATGTTTGAGACTTTTCGTGTTACCCAAAAATTACGAACAACGTTATGTGAATCTTTTCGAAGTTTATGTAAAAGAAAATTGACGTCTTTATATAAATACAAAGCAACATTGATGCGGATTTTGACTCATGCGACATATGATACATGTGCGCGGAAATATATGTACACAGAGAGACTCCATGTCTCTCTCTCTCTCTCTCTCTATCTATCTATCTATCTATCTATCTTTCTATCTATCCATCTATCTATCTATCTATCTATCTTTGACTAAGACAATGTCTATGAAAGTTGGTGTCGTAGAGTTCATACACTCCTCCACACTACTGCTGATGTGCAGTCGTACATGATCGTACAAAAGGTGGAAATCAAGTTCGATATAATTAAAAAAAAAAAAAACCTAAAATCCGGTGACGAAAAAAAACGATATGAGCACTCATACGAGCGCATTATCTACTCTATTGCCATCTCCGTCAACAGTGCTAAGCTACAACTTTTGGATAACAAAATGTCCGGAAGTGCTACAGCGGCGCACGTGAACAAGGTCGTTGCTCAGACCGTTGGCTCGACGGAGTACACTCTTCGCAATATTGAAGTTGGTGGTTAACTTGATTTTTTTGAATTTGCGGTTGACC
This sequence comes from Chara braunii, assembly GCA_003427395.1. Classification (NCBI taxonomy): domain Eukaryota; kingdom Viridiplantae; phylum Streptophyta; class Charophyceae; order Charales; family Characeae; genus Chara; species Chara braunii. The sequence continues at coordinate 720,612 of BFEA01000087.1, forward strand.
CCCGTTGTTTCTTCGTTCTCTACGATGACTGTTGAGATAGAAGCAGTGATGGCAGTCCTCCGAGCAACGAATTCTAACATTGCATCTCGTGCGTGAATACAATATTGTTTAACGTGCTGCTTGTACGCTCACACCATCGAGTCTCCTGCATCACTCCGCTGGATCTTTTGTCTCCATGTCTTCGTTGCACATATTATAAGCCCTTCGTAGTATTGAACAACAACACATGCAATGGTGGCGCTGCATTTCTCTGTCACCGGGGCAGCCACAAGGCCGTAACCGTAGAATTCCGCCTTGTATCCTGTGTTCCCGTCCTTCTTGTAATTATTATTAATATTCAGACGGTCTCACACCCCCACGAGGTTGTAAATCTTTCTTCTTGCGCTTAGAGGATACAAGTGCAGTGACGGTTCGTAATATGCGAAATCCCAGGTGACAAGTCCGATGGCGTTACGATGTCTCCTCAGCCGGTCTGATATCAGTTCCCCCCATTTGATTGACGTTCCCCACCAATCTTGTCTTAACTGCCTCTGCATCCATTCCGGATCCATACTGCACGGACCAATACGAAAAAGATAAAGAGAGAAAGAAAAAAAGAAATACATATATCAAAAACACAGATGAACGTCGGTCAATGCGGATAAGCACGCAAGACGGATTGCAGGTTGTTCCGTTTGCCACTTTCGCGCCGATGAATATGATCGACGATATTAAACTTTGTGACGGTGTTAGTTTTTTAAAGTTTTTTCGTTTTACCTTCTTCGTTGCGGCATGTTATCACGGTCGTCGCCACGTGAATGACGACCCTCGACGTTTCGTTGATGACACGCAACATTGCATCTTTCATTTCGTTGAATAGACGTCTGACAAGCTTCAGCGTCTCCCTCCTGTAATTGTTGTTTTCGAACGTCGACGACTTCTTCGTTCGTTCAATCCGTGTTGCGCACCGTGTCAGACCACCATCTGAGCAGAACGCCACGCACGTTACCGATCCATGATGCTCACCCCCCCTGCCCCACATGTGAACAAACCCCAATCCGTAGAACACTTCGGTCCATTTGCCGGAGTCGTGGCTTCCGAAGTTCGCATCCGGCACTATCGTCTTGGCGAGCTTGTAAACTCCATCTCGCATCTCGTCGTACCACAACTCAATCGAGGGCCAAGATGCGCACCAGTCGGTGCAGTCTATACCGACAGCTCTCATTTGCGTTCTTGTTTTCCATGAGATAAGTTTCTGCCAGCGCACAGGTGTCCCCCATTTCTCGTTGTGCTTCCGGTCCGACGATTTAAACATTCTAAACACAATGAATGAAGGAGAAAAATGCAATCCAATGGAGCAATTAAATATGTGAACTAATTTGTTCGTGTTCAAAAGATGATCTCCATTACACATGTCACACGTCACGACTACACAGATGTGTCTGAAGCAGATCCCATATCGTGCGTTGATGAAGGCGTCTTGTCAGGGACAGCCAACGACAACTGTGCATTCAGAGCTTCTCGTTTCGGGATCCACATACCCGTTTCAGAACGTTTATTGCTGGACCATGCCCACACAACGGCGTCGAGGTCTTGCCACCCGTCGTTTGTTTCAGTTTCGACCTTCCATGATTTTTCCCATGCGCCCGCAGACAGCTTTGTCAAATCACGCTCCCTTCCGCAAGGAGTCCAGTACTTGACATGGATGCGATTATCGTCCCGCTCCTGAACTCGTCGAAGTCAGAATGTGCATCCCTTTGCAACATACTCGTCAGGCGCGCGAAACACGATGAAGTTGTTCACGGCGACAGACTCGTGCGGTTTGAACTCCGGCTTGGGAGCGTCTTTTTTGTATTCGACAAAGCAAGGTTTCCTCAGTGGCGAGTCGAGACCATGCGGCGCACGTTACGGGATATCTTGTTTATCAGGCATGGGGCCAGGCCAGAAGGCACCTTGAACGAGCACCATGCCGCTCTCCTCTTGCGATATGTTTTCAAACTTCTTGAGATGGTCGGTCCAATAGCTCAAACGTCTACGTTTCATTGCTCTTGTGTGTTCATCTTATGTCACCCATTGGTTTTGTGTATTCTCCCACGATTTATGAAGAACACGTATCCCCGCCATCCCATTAACGAAATCGCCTGCTAGTGGATTAGGCGACTCACGACAAGGTTGGAAATCCCATTGAGGCCCTGCCCACCCGTTGTTTGTGTCCCTTACAAACCAATACACAGGGCCAGTGTCCGACTCCCATTTTTTGTCTGTGCAGAACTCCTTGTACATCATGGCGGGGTTGTCCCCATCCATGTAAAATCGGAAGAGGTGTGGTGTGGCATGACCCTTGATTTATGGTCGATGTATGGATCTATGGCGGTTTTCCAGTCAGCAATTTCAGTGATCAATGTGCAATCGACTTCCTCTTCGCAAGACGCTTTGAGGAGATCGAAGAGTTCATCCATGGTATACGCATCGCAACTGCTCAACTTTTTAGCAAACAAGCTGAACTTTGCATCTATGTCCGTGTGTGTGTGGCCCACTATCATGAACCCCGTTTCGATGACCTCGAATATACAAAATTTGACTAGCATGGCCATGAAGGCGAACACATACTTGTTTTTGTTTTGTCCCACAGTTGTCGGCCTGCACGCGCAACTTCGGCGGGAGTGCCCCCTCGCGTGCCGGAACATCTCTCAACACTTTGGCGATCGAGGTGACGACCGAGTTTGAGCCGTGCGAAAGGTACGGAAACCACGTGTGGACAATGAGCGATGGTGTCCTACCGTGCGCGATTATCCTAGTAAGATTTATCTTCATCATCGTGTTATTCGACATTTTGACAAACGTCTTCTCGATGCATGGGGTATTGTTGTTTTCGCTTGATCCATTCCATCGATGATGATACACAGACTCTCTTTCGGCCTTAGCTCTGAATCAGCGGATCACACACTGTACTGTTTCCGGTGTGCCGACTGTAGCGCAAGATAACTTTTCTGTTTTGCGACAAGCGCCCTCCTCGGCTCGGGCAGAGCACCCTCTATGAGGATGCTATTCTTAATGCACTCGTTGCATCTCGCGTGGTCGGTCACCCTTGCGAGACGAACGTGCCAGAAGAAGTCCCTCCACATCTTGAAGAAGACCTGGTACGACGCGCAACAGACTCCAAGCTTAGATAGTCGTCTACGAATACTGAGGAAGACGTTTTTCTTTGTGGTGAACACCGACGGGAGCCGAATGCAGTTTCTGATCTCGAAGTTTGGGCCTGTCTCAGTCTGATCTGGCATGGGATCAGACTCGTCCAAGATAATGTCCTCGAACGCAGACCATGTAATGGCGTAGGTCGCCATTGTCCGCGGATGACCTTCATGGCCATGAACAGCTTCGAGGGTTCCGTCATCGAGGTCATCGATGTATCTTTTGTATGTGTTCCTACCGACGCCGAGTAAGAGACACCATGCAGTGACGCAGACAGGGTGCAACTGCACTATCGGTTTGACTGTGGGCTTACGGTCAACTAACGAAATAAAATTCTGTAGTTTCATCATCCACCACTTTCGTCTTTCCTGCCCTCAGAGAACACGGTAGTCACGTCTACGTTTCATAACGTCCTCCACTCTAAGTTTAGAAAGACAGCGAAACGTCTTGCAACATGTTTTGCGGAGGACGGCCTCGCACTTGTTGACGCTACATCTACGTTCGAAAGTGGAGCTGGATGTTGAAGAACTTCTTTTTCTGAGTCTGTATATGTATTTTCTATTTCCTTTTTCACCGCACAACATAGACAAGGCAGATATCGTGGTGTCTTCTCCGACTGGCAAGTCGACGTCCGACGAACGAGCAGCACGACTCACCCCCCTTTCACTGCCTTCGCACGACGGCAACGGAAGCATGTCGACCGGGACATAACGATTGTCAGTGCGAGTTGCCGGTGGCGAATGTCCTCGAAGCGAAAGATCAGGAGACCCACACGCCGGTCCTGCGCCGTCATCAGAAGGCAAGATGCCGACGTCGTTCATGATGTCGTCAAGACGAAGACGCCGCACGACGTTGACATTGGCAGATGGCACAACCCGGTCTCTGAATTGGCGTCCGGGCATACGAGCAACACGGTGTGCACGATGGCCATGTTTCGATGGTTTGACGACAATGTCTGGGGACCGGCTCTCGAAGGAGTTCTCAAGAGCATCGGGCGCGGGGGTGTGAAAAGACTGCATAGATGGAAGCGAACTCTAGCAACATATGTCCATCCCGCCATCGAATCACTAACATAGATGGGAACGGCCTGTGAGAGGACACAACAGAACAAAAAAATCGAGAACAGAAAGACACATGTGAAGGGAAGCCGGTCCCCCCCTCACTACCCATCTCAGGAAGTCCAGACCATCTACCGATCAGAGGGACCTGTGGACCCAGAACACCGGAACGTGCCAACGGGAGGGAGAGGGGAAGAGAGAGTGAGAGAGAGAGCGAGAGAGAGAGAGAGAGAGAGAGAGAGAGAGAGAGAGAGAGAGAGAGAGAGAGAGAGAGAGAGGGACGTGGCATGACAAAACCCCTCCCTTTCCGCATCACGAAGGATTCGCTCCCCACAACGGGAGGGAGAGGGGGAGAGAGAGTGAGAGAGAGAGAGAGAGAGAGAGAGAGAGAGAGAGAGAGAGAGAGAGAGAGAGAGAGAGAGAGAAGGAGAAGGAGGCGTAGTTGAGAAAACAAAAGAACTATGGTCACACAGACAATCTTGAGGGGGCGCCATGGACTTAGCTTTCTAAGAACCAAAGGAAGAAGAATTCAAAAATCAAGGCGCACCGGCCATCTGCTCTCTTATAATGGTCGTTGGTCATGCAACCACTTGTATACACAATCTTCTCACTCAGGTACAGACGATCCTGGGCACCATGTACCAACCTCCAAACGACAACGATCGTCACCCTGCCAACTCAGCCTTTGCACAGTCAACTTGCCCAGATCCTGCAATTCGTCGTGGGCACCCGACGCACAATCTCGCATACACTGTAGTCAGCTCATCAGGACTTTCAGACTCGCTTACTTGCACATTACCTAGCCACTACTTCCCTGAAGCTGACAGATGGGTTGAGAGAGAGCTTTCAGGATGCGCTTGCGGTTTTATAGGTGCAAAGAGGATAATGAAAGATGGAGGAGAGTAAGGCGAAGGTAAGATGAGGTGAGGGGGAAGTTTGGGTTAATTGCCCCGCAGGTTTTTTCGCAGTCAATTAGATCATAGCATGCGGGAAGCATCCTCCCTACTACACGTCGTCGCCTGACGACTTCGAATAATTTGAGGGGGATCGATAAGGAGTTCCACGACGGGGATGAAGGCGGGAAGGAGAAGAGCATGAAAGGTAGCGCAACGCGGGGAAGATTCATATGAGGAGCAAGAGCAAAGTGCGAGAGGAGAGGGGATGGAAAACAGTTACAGGTGAAGGAGAAAAGGTGCGAAGAGGAGGACGGTGAAGCGGGGGAAGCCTGCATGCATGACGCTAGTGAGAAAAAGAAAAAGGCACCGAAACAGTTACGTTCCATCCATTCTGATTTTAAAGCTACTTCAAGATTGAAAAATTTAAAAGCAATATCGGTGCACGAAATTGAACGTGCAAAAATCCTACATCTATTTATCTTCTTACAGAAAACTCACCGATCTTTCAAGGGTGCGTATGGGAACATGGATTTGCAAGAAAGGACACGTAAGCGGGAAGAGCGCGCTAAGTTCCAGAGTTTCCGACTGTCGAGCAAAGTTCCTAGCGCACTCACTAAGGCGCACGTAATTCCTACGTAAATGCATGGATTGCTAAAAGGAAATTGCAAAGAAGTCCGAAAGAAACATCGTTCATACATGAGCTGGCCTGGTTGGCTTGTGCTTTCATGCACTGAGAGATAGCAAAAAGAACGGGTACCCAAAAAGCCAAAAACAAATACGACGAATCATATCAACAAAAACTCGGGGCTTTATTTTATTTTTTTGGTGCAGAAGCTGGTATGTGACATGCATGTGTATGTATGTGCGTGTGTGTGTGTGTGTGTGCCAGTGTGTGTGTGTGCCAGTGTGTGTATGTGTGTGTGTCTAAGAGAGAGAGAGAGAGAGAGAGAGAGAGAGAGAGAGAGAGAGAGAGAGAGAGAGAGAGAGAGAGAGAG
>BFEA01000087.1:852620-864814 GCA_003427395.1 Chara braunii
ATACCAACTGTTACATGCACATATATGCAATGTACGTAATAAATTGAGAATCTGCAATGTGATGAAAAGGACTGAATAGACAATGCGGTACGAGTGAAATCTCGACAAGCAATGTACATTCTCATTCATACATAAAGATGTTGAAGAGCACAGGGAAGACTTTGATACAAAGACTGACCTGACAGGGCTGACCTCATTCACGTAGTTCAGAGTAACAAAGCAGAATGCTATTCTACCTCTAACTAGCCCAATCAATTTTTGAACTCAGACTAAACATGCATTGTATCCATCACGAAGTGTGAAGGAGCCTGGCGCTACACACAGGAAGAAAGGGCCAGGTCCAGACATACACAGACGAAGAGATAAGGAACAGACGAAAGGAGGGAAGAAGATGGGAATGTCGTTAACACCAAGTCTAGGTCACCAATCCCAAATAGTCCCTCGTTGCCATATCTGAACCCCCAAAAAGTCGAGTCTGGATCATACGTCACCAAGCTCGGTATCTCTTCTCTCGTAGTCTGCAACTGCAGGGGAGTCAGAAGTTGAGAGGGTAAGAAGAAGATGGGGGACTGAGAAGAGGAAGAAGAGAAATCTCTCTCTCTCATTGTTACGAACCAGGTACTAACCTATAATGTCGGCGCTGTGCTGCAGGTATCTCGAAGACGAAGCTGGAGCAACGCCTCTGCAGGTAAGTGATCACTGGCCTCCGCCCATCACCCCTACCACTACCTAGCTATGGCGCCCAGTGCCGAAGGCCACAACTACCTACTGCGTCCAGCGCTGAAGACTACTAACTAACGCTACTCTACTACAACGCAGCACTCCCTCCAGAGTGCTGCTCCCGAATCCTGAAGACTACAACTATCGAACTGCCTACCTCGGAAGTGCCTGGGAAGTCCTATGTACTTCCTCGGCCTGCATCCCGACTGTAAGAGGGCAAGCAGGCCGAGGAGGCAGCTCTTGCCAATGCCGAAGTGTGCCAGGGGTTGGCGTGCAGCAGCCTGCTTGAGGCAGGCGTGGGAACAATCTAGATATAGGTTGTTCCCAAAACCCTGGTTCGGTGCCTGAGTTTCAGGACCGGTCGTTCTGATGAACGACCGAAAATGGCCCTTTGGTTCAGGCTAAAAATGCTATTACCATTTTCAGTGTGAACCGTCGCAGGGGCTGTAGGCCCTGAAAGTTAGGCTTTCGGCCTGAACCGAAATGGGGCCTGTAAGCCATGAGTTTCAGGCTTTCGGCCTGAAATCCAGGGTTTTGGCCCGAATCCAGTCGGGCCTGCAAAATGGTCGTCGGGCCTGCAAAATGTCCCGTGTGTGCACGCGCTGCATGTAACATTGGTGTGGCAAGGCCCTTACCTCTCCCCCACAGAGGGCAGGGAGTGGTTAATTTGGCGAGAAAACTAGGGGGTTCTCACGTTGAGTAGGCTGTGTTTTGGGCGATTGAGGGGCTCGCCGCACCACTGTGGGAAGGCAAAAGAATTTGACGGCTGGCGGAATAAATTCATCAGCCCCCCTTTGGCCACACAGCACTGTCGAATGGATGCACTCGTGAAAGCATGATGGAAAAAGGCGAACGCGCCTGAGGGTACGACAAGCATAAGTCCATCCCACGTCACACCCACTCACCAAATTTTGAGGATACTGTTGAAATCATCGGAGTAGGTATGGGGATTCAACAACTTTCGAAAGGAGGTGTTGAGAAGCATTCTCATAGAACTTGCAAGTTTATTCCCCTCTCCAATTTAGACAGGCTGTGTGGTCAAGATACATCGTGTTGTCTACAGTGGTGTGTTGAGCCCCTGAGCCCTGACTCCTTTTTTCCCCTTTTGGGAGCAGATTAACTAATAAGGGACAGTGAAGCTCAACCCCGTTCCAGGAGTCTAAGCTGGGTATTGGCCCCTGTACTTACACCAGGTTCTTTGTGAGGGTTTCTCGGCCCTCGGTTGTCCTTGATTGGAAATAAAACTCTCACTCGTTCCCAAAAGAAAAAAAGAAAAAAAAAAAGACAGAGATATGTCGGGTGTATATTTCCACATTCCAGCCTGAAATACATTCTCATTTTGCATGTTTGGTGACGGGTGCAGCAAGGCAATTATTGCAAGGGGACCCTACCCTTCCCTCACTGACACCTACTGCACCCTCTTCAAGGCTAGAACCATTACAATCTGACTGGGATAGAAGCCAAGGAAGATGGATTTGCTCAAAGTAAGGGCAGGGGAAGATATATTATATATAGTCTCTATCTATGCCCCGTGTGAACAGGCGCAGAGGATGGAGTTCCTCCTGGATCTCCCGGACAAGCTCCCACAAGACGCTCCGCTAATCATGCTAGGGGACTTCAATACCACCCTGCAGCCAACAATTGACAGGAAATCGTCTTCACAGCCGAGCTCCGCTCTCCACAACCAGCCAAGCCCAGATGCCCTCCTGCTGTCCCAACTCATGGCAGACCTCCAGTTGGAGGATATGTTCAGAATAATCAATCCAACAGAAAAAATGTATACATGCCTGCGTTCTACAAGGGAGGGCGAACTTTCAAACTCAATAATCGATCTAGGCCTGCTCTCAACAGACCTTATCGGCCTCCTCTCAGCGGCTGAAATACTCCCAATAAGCCCTTGCAAATCCTTCGATCATAAAATGATCGCGATAGGACTCTCCTTTCACGAACACATCCAGAGAGGCCCGGGTTTTTACAAGTTCAATTCGTCGCTCCTAAAACTGTCCTCTTTCCAAACCTTGGTGAAGAAATTTTAGACTTACTGACAATCTACCAGACCACTACAAGGGGAGGTGGTGGAATGGTTCAATAAGGGAATGGTAGAATTGAGCGAAAGGATTAAAAAATTCTCCGTGAAACACGCAAGAGACCGAAAAGTGGTCGTAGATCGGCTATTCCTTAACTTGGAAGAATGGGACAACCAACTAACAGAGCACCCCTTGGACATGGAAGTTGATGGAACTATTCAACAAACTCCAGGCAGCAAGGGATCTGTTACAAGAGCATCTAGAACAACAAGCTCAAGCCTGGAGAATAAAGGCAAAAATAAAAAAAGACCAAACTGAAGGCATGATGGCCAAACATTTCTTCAGGAAGGCAAAGGCTAGAGCAAAACAAAGCACAATAGCTGCTCTAAGACACCCCTTCCTCCATGATAAGCTGACAACACGGAATGCCTCCCAAATAGTAGACTATGTCTCGGACTACTATAAAAACCTATTCACATCCCAAACACACCAAAGGGACCCACAAACCCTCAACGAAGCCAGAGCGAGCCTGGCAAACGCCATCCCTTCTCGCCTCTCCTCCCCACAGAGAGACCATCTAGACGCCCCACTCTCAGAGCAAGAAATATGGGACGCTCTCAAGCAAATGGACGACGAGAAGACACCAGGTCTAGACTCCTTCCCTAAGGAATTTTGGGTTCACTTTTGGCAAGACCTTCATGACGACCTCATGCTCTATGTTAGGGATGTGCAGAGATAAGGCACCTTCGGAGGTGTAATTAATCAAGGGGTCACAACCCTCCTATACAAAAAAGGGGACAAGGAGGATGTACGTAACTATCGCTCGATCACACTCCTCACGCTCCCTTACAAAATAGTGGCAAAAGCCTTAACCATCAGGTTACTCCCCTTTATGAACGTCTTGATTCATGCTGATCAATCCGTTTTTTTTTTGTTTTTTTTTTAAACCGGGCCCAGTGCCCAAGGCTGATATTACCAATAATAAGATTGAGGCCGGGGTCCTCACAGTCTGCCCGGAATGAACATACGGAAACCGCAAATGATGACCATGATGGTACTAATGACACTGATTAATGATGCTAATGAGAATGATGATTCAAAAATATGAATAATTAAAAAAAAATATGCTATATCAGCTATTCTCTCCTAATCCTAGAACAACTTCCAGCCCTCCCTATACCCGGACACTGTACCTCAAAGACAAAACCACCTAACTAATTGCCAACCATAGTTGATCTCTTCTCGCTTCATTGCAGCCCCCCCCGGTTCACCAGTAGACTGCCTTCCACCCTCAGCAAACCCCAGATCTCTCTACAAGGGCTCACGCTCCTGCTATTAGCAGGTTACAGGGCAACGCCCCAGCTCTGGCCAGCATCGTTCTAGATGCTTCCAAAACTTCAGAACACCAAAAAGCTTAGTATAACAATAATCAGATGATGAAACTAATGGTGTGATGATGATGATGATGATGATGATGATGATGATGTTGATGATGATGATGATGCTATATTAGCTATTCTGGACTCCTAATCCAGTACAACTCCTAGCCCTCCCTGTACCAAGACACTATACTACAGAGACAGAAGCAACCTGACCAACATCAACCATAACTGATCTCTTCTCGCCTCCTTTCAACACCCCCCGGTTCACCACTGGAATGCCTTCCACCCTCAGCAAACCCCAGATCTCTCTACAAGGCCTCACACTCCTGCTATTTCCAGGTTACAGGGCAACGTCCCAGCTCCGGCCAGCGTCGTTCTGGCATCGGCAAACCAAGGGTACAGAACAGAGCAACTCAGAAGATATCAGTCCAGGTTCAACCATCTCTGAAGACCTATATCCCGGATGTGGAAGAATACGAGATACAACCATAATTTCATAACACAAAAAAACTTAATATAACAATAATCAGATGATGATAGCCGAGCATTTCAGCACACCTCCATTCTCTCCATAACCCTATCTATCGCTTTACTTTAATTTTTCCCCGTTGGGATTTGATGCCCAGCCCCAGAAAAGAGTATTCCTCACAATCTGCCCATACCCCCTCCAGGATTCCACCTCCCTCCTAATGAAACCCCTGTGGGGCAGAGCTCTCCCCTACCCCCTCACCAAATTGTCATTCCTCTTGGATTTTGTTGGAGACGAAGGATAGTGCCCTGAAGATAATGATAACGGAAATGATGGTGATGATATGAAAAGCGACACTAAGCCTTGAAGAGCAAACTCTACTGATAACAAAAAGTTATCGATAAAGATAATGGTGATGATAATGATGACGCTAATGATAAAGATGATGATGATGATGATGATGAAGATTAACCAATGATGATACTCATGATAATGATTATGATGATATCAATAATGCTGCTTCTGCTTCTGCTACTGCTGCTGCTGCTGCTGCTGATGATGATGATAATGATGATGATGGTGATGATGATGAAGATGAATATGATGATGACGCACCAATGAAGATGCTCATATTGATGATGATGATGATGATGATATGTCAGTTATGCTAACGATGATGATGAAGATAATGATGATGATGATGATGATGATGATGATGATGATGATACTAATAATGATGATACTGATGATCATTATGATGATGATTATAATGATGATGATGATGACTCACCAATAAAGATGCACATAATGATGATGGTGATGTCAGAAATGTTGCTACTGCTGCTGATAATGCTGACAATGCTGTTGCTGCTCCTCTCTGTCCTTCTGTTGCCCAGCACTCCCGCTGCCACGTTCTTTCCACCTCGATGTTGAACATGAAGATGATGGTGATGATGATGTTGTTGATGATGGCGACGATGATGACAAATCTCGTATATAGGCCATGCGTGTCATTCGATATAAATCTCCCAACGCTTGTCGCCCCTCCTTAGCGCTTGTCCAACGCTAGAAATCGGATCCCGCCCATGAGCGGAAATGCTTTCGCCCGTACGAACCTGTCGTAGCGGTGCTTGGTATCTGACAACTAATCAGGATGTCAATTCTCACTCCTCCACCCTCCTTTCTTCCCCTCGCCACGTGGAGACCGTGGAGACAGGACGCTGCCACGTGGAGGGCAGGAGTATACCCACCAGAAGCATCACCAGCTAAAACACCAATGTTCGTGCTTCTCTCTCGCGCCTAATGGCGTGCACGCTTCTACACTGATGCCCTGGCTGCGTGTGCTAACCACTCATGGAGCTCTTCATCCCCCTGTCGTCCTCATCGCCCAACACGCTCGAATTTCATGGCGCGCCCTAGAACTTCGATATCTCATGATCCGTTGGACCGTTTGGTCTGAAATTTAGACCACCTCAGCTCCTCGGCGTAGACCAGCAGTGGTCCAATTTTTAGCTCAGGGCGCGTGCCCAATCGCGCGCAATCGTCAAGCGCACGCACGCTATTTTCCTTGCTGTGTGCAGTTATCCGGCGCGCGCGACTCCACTCCGTTGATTGATGATTGATGCTGTCGGGGCGCAGCGCTGCCGGTAGCGCTGCGCCCCTGTAGTGGCAAGCTGTATGATGTGGAAGGGACACGACTTGCGATAGGACTTCATGCTGATCCATCCGGATTCATGCCAAACAGGAATATCCAGGATAATATCCTCCTGGTTAACGAAACCATCAAATATGCTAGACAAAGGAAGGCAGACGCAACGGTCCTGTTCATTGACTTCGAAAAAGCGTACGACCACGTACACTGGGATTTCTTAGGTCTGTGCTTGCATAGAATGAACTTCGGGGAAACCTTCTGCAGATGGATGAGCATCCTCCACAGATCAGCTGCCACCAACATCATGTTGAACAGTCATTTTTCCCCTCTTTTTGCTCTCCAGCGGTCTGTCAGACAAGGGGATCCGATCGCCCCGCTTCTCTCTGTTATCATCATGGAGGCCCTGGCGGCCCTCATAAGATCTAATCCCCGAGTCCAAAAGATAGACATACCAGAAATTCCACACCATCTCATACCAGTCACTTCCCTCTTCGCAGACGACCTGGCGGTGCTTATCCGGGCAAATGATCAAAGCTTGAAAGCCATAGAGGAAGCTGTCCACCTCTTCTCAGTGCCAGCAGACATGAAAGTGAATTGGGGAATAAAAACCGAAGGGTGGTGGTTACATTCCCAGGACCAGCCTCCCCCGCCCCAACCCAGTGCCAACTGGAGAGGAAAGGAGGAGGCCATCAAAATCCTGGGGGTCAGATTGACTTCGCTGGGACCCCCGAGGGACCACGACGATAACCTTGTCGACGTGGCCCTCAAAAGGATCACGAACTGGAAGGGTCTCCACACCTCCATTGTGGGAAGGGCCTTAGCCATAAACAACTCGATTCTTGCAGCTATCTGGTATAAAACCGCATTCTGGAAACTTAAACCAAAACAACTAGCAAGATTGAGGAGAGCAGTAGCTACTTACCTCTGGAAGAATTCGGATGCAGACTCCAGATGTATCTACCGAGTGGCCTGGGAGCACATTGCTCAACCACGTGGGAAAGGTGGACTGGGAATAATAGACCCAGGGGATGAAATAAACGCCCCGATCTTCAAATTCATCATTAGATTACTGCTCGGAAATAACATCCCCTGGGCCCCCCTGGCCTGCATCCAACTATCCTGCTTGGCCCCGGACGAGGGAGCCCAGTCCAAAGTTCATCCACTGAGATGGCTCACCAACAGGGCCTGGTCCATCCCATCCCCACCGAGACACAGGAGAGAAACGTCACCGGCCAACCAAGCGAAAACAAACCTCCTCACTGACCCTCTATGGACTGATCTCATCAGCCTATGGAGAAGAAAAGGTCCATCCCAAAAAGCCACTCCTCTTAGATGGCACGAAGTACTGAGGCAACCTGTTTTTGGAAACCCACAGATAGTGGACAAAGATGACCGCATGTTCGGTCTCCACTCTAACTCGCCATGGCTCTCCTGGGTTAGAAAAGGATTCTATACCATAGAAGACCTGTGGGACCACTCTCGGAGGGACTGGAAAACTGTACAAACACTAAGAGCCAACCTAAAAAACATCAAAGATCTAGAACTCAAACGAGAGCTGCTAATCGATGCTATACCATTGGGGTGGCGGCGTGCACTCAAACAAGGCCCCTTATTCGTAAATAGTGATTGGGTGGTGCTCTACAAGGACCTCCCAACCCCAATGAGAGTTTATCAGATCTCCCAACTCACATTGTCCACCGCAGTCGTGCAAGCTTATGACCCAGACCTTCCGGGGGCGAGATTCACACAGCTACGAAGACATGAAGAAGGAGACACGGAAGCAGCAATCTGCCAACTCATGAGAATCCGAGTGATCGAAAACTGCAACCACGACAGATGGGTATATGAATCTGCTACACCCATCTGCAGACTCCATTTCGACCCGGCCGAGTGGGAATGGAAGAGAGGCAAAGAAATGCAGATTTGGGAATACACAGTTAAAGGAGGGTACAAAGCAGCACGGACCCTGCCTCAAACCCAAAGCAAGCTCGTAAAAAGATGGGAGAGAGACTCACTGCTGCAGGCAACGGACCTGCAGGACGTAGACTGGTCCACATATGCCAAGTTAATGCCCACAGCCCACCGGGCCCTTCAATGGCAGATCATCCACAGATGTTTACCCACACCCGATTGGCTAGTGTCACGGACAGATCTGGAACAGAGAGGTATCCTCTCACCAATCTGCTCCTACTGTGGGAGAGCAACCCAACCAGCCAGAGCAACTCTGGAACACTGTTTACTAACTTGTCCAATGGTCGCCCAGCTATGGCGCTGGTGGGATTCAGCATGGCACCACCTCACAGGTCAACACCTCCCATGGGATCCTGCGGTTATCCTGCTCAAAAAGCGCACTCCCATAACTCACAAATGGGACACCTTTGAAACAAATCTATTCTTCTACACCCGTCTGACAGTTCTACTTTTAGCATGGAGAATGAGATGCTCCTACGAACAGAGTGGTTGCTCTTTTAGTTTCCCCAAGGCCAGGGAAACAGTTATCAACACTATCACCCTCTTAGGATTAGCATAGTGGACAAGCATTCGAGTAACCTAGAGTGTGAATAGACTATCATCATCCTGGGTCAATTGACCAAATTGGACACAGACATCACTCCAAAAAAACTGTTCTGCTCAAATCATTCAAACTTTTACCACAATGTTCAGGGACGCTGGACCCGCTTTCCAGGAGGTGCTGCTCCCCACCAATAGATGGAGCCTCCCCGGGAGTGGTAGAGGTGTCTGCTCTTACCAGCACCTCTACACCTGTCTCTTATACACATCTAGATGTGTATAAGAGACAGCCCCTAGCACCCTCTCGGGTTGTTTTATGTAACAAAAAAAAAAAAAAAAAAAAAAAAAGGAAAGCCGCTTTTCAAGCATTTCTCTATTTATGGACCTCGCCTCACTGTCGAAAACTTGTTTTTTTGAGGGAGGGGAGGCGCTGTGAACGGTGCCCATATTGCCATCGTGGCCTAGTGCCGTCAGTAGGGCCTGCTCTCACAGAGGCTGCCGACCCGTTAAGCGGTTCTTGCGCTATCGTAACGCAAGTTACCACAGTGACGCGACCCACCATGGTCACGGCCATGGCGGCAGGAATTTTCCGTGCTCGTCCCCCTTGCCATAATGGAGTTCCTCCCCACCGCCCCGATGGAACACCATCCTGTAATTACGCCATGGCCTAGGAGAGCCATAGGCCTTGTCCTGCTTGGCAACCGAGCTGTAGATCGGAAGACAGAGAAGTCACCTGTGGTAATTCTCTCCACTTGAGATCGTCGACTTTGTCTCTGCTCCAAATTTTACATTAGGTACAATGTTCTGGGCCCTGGGGGTAACTAGTTAGGATGGATACGTAGAATTGGAAAAAAGGTTGCACTATTGCTTTCGTTGTATCAAGAGCTCTTTGTTGTGACAGTCTTCTTCTTTAGTTCTGTTGGAGGCCATGCTCCTCTAGGCCACTGGAGTTGGGGCATGAGCATCTCCGTCCAGAGACACGAATGCAGATACTAACGACACCAGGGATCCCTGGTCCACACCATCACCCAGGGGCAGAAGTAATTCCTTCTTGCATGTTGTCTGTCTCATGGGTAGCTAACGATCATTTTGTCAAAATGAACATTTTCTATTTTTTGAACGAAATTGAAACCAAGTTTTTTGGCCGAAAACGCTGGACCCCCTGGCTGTACATGGACCTAGCTTGATAACAGGCACCTCCAGGCAGTCCAGCGTTTTACAAACGCCGGACCCTCAGGAACAACAAATTTTGACGAGTTTTCGGCCAAAAAACTCGGTCTCAATTTCGTTCAAAAAATTAAAGATGTTCATTTGACGAAATGGCAGTTAGTTGTTAAATGTTGATTGATATTTGCACTCCACATGTAGGAATGTCTGCGGCATAGTTACTTCAAAGTCCAATTAGAAGGCCTGTTAATTAGATGCGAACACGAATCTCGGGTAGGTGTCTGGGAATTCAACATAGGACAATCGGGCTCTACTCGCTCAACTCCAACGAGCACTGGCGGTGATAGAACCTACTCTGGCGGTGATAGAACCTACTCAACACAATAATTAGGAATGTAAGTTAACAGTCGCAGCAAGTGTCGCTGATCAATTTTTAACCCCGTATCCACATCAGATATGGCAGTGCAACAAGTAGTTCAAGTAGAGTTAGAAATGGCCGAGGGAGATATGAGCAAGAAGATGAATTCAATGAACGCGTGAGGTTACTCCTCACTATGTGCTATGATAAGGGCCTTTGCCCTGATGATATCCCATTCGAGGATGTGGTCATTGAAGGGAACGAGGCAATGGTAATGGTAGACCCTCGCTTTGATGAAATCAAATTCAGTGGTTAAAAAAACACAGTGTCTTTATAATATTCAGAGATGAGGCGAGGAATTTATCACGGAAGCTGAAAGAGGATATGGTGATGGCATATGAGGATGGGTGGAAAAAGGAGGGGATTTTCGATCCGCCTATTGGGAGTGGAAGGATCAAATTCAAAGGAGTGAATGCCATATCTTACATAGCTAAGGACGACGGTGTGGTTGAATCGATAGTTAACGAGAGATCTGGGAGGTAGAGCTAAAAAACAAGAGCTGTGTCCTCGAAATCAAACCATAGATGCCTAGGGCCGAGTGGAAAGAATCTCGTAAAACAGAGCTAGAGAATACGTTCTTGGTGTTGGCAATCCAGGTGCTCTGGGACGCCTATTTCTACCTCAAATCGTCCCTAGCCTGTGTCATCCGTCTGGTGGTAAGGATGGACCTTCCCGATAAACAACCATTTCGTCAAAACGGACATAGTATATTTTTTGAACGAAATCAAAACTGACTTTTTTTGCCAAAATCCGGTCGGAATTTTTTGCTCCTGGGGGTCCGGCGTTCCCAAAACACCGGACCTCCTACCCGAGATTGCTCAATGTTAAGTGCAAGTTGGATCCTGAATGCCGCTCCAGATTCAAAGACCGAGTGTGGGTTCGAACAATCCAAGGTGATGTGGAGGTAAGGTGCTCCAGATTCAAAGACCGAGTGTGGGTTTTGAACAATCCAAGGTGATGTTTGAGGTAAGGTTGGCATCAGGCTATCAGCCTTTACTCCCTATTGTACGCAGTACAGATGGTACTTCCACATGGATGACCAGTGTACTGGGAGGAAAAACAGTCAGAATAGACAGCGCAGCAAGTTCAATCAGGAAAGACTCTCACAAATGGTAGAAGAGGCGGATGAGACCCCGTACGTTTCCTCTAGTTTGGACTCAATGGCCGGCTCGCACTCAGGTAGGTGCAGAGGGTCCTCCAGGTATCACGGAACCTTGTCCAACCATGGTTTCAGAGGCCCTGACATGGGGAAAAGGCAATGACCGTCTCCAATCAGACAACCTTCCCATTCCTTTAGCCCCTCCGCAGGCCGAGGAAATGACCACGCATCGAGGAAATATCCAATTTTCTCCCCTGGGTTAGTTCACGAGCAGGCATGTATGCTGATCGCCTACGTGCCAGACTGAATAGCCACAATGGCATATAGAGAGGATCCGTTCCCTCCCCCTCATAATTGTATGATTGGTCCAGCTGTGTCTCACTCACTTAGAGAATTCTTGCCGGTCTCAGAAAAGCCCCTCCTGCAGCCTCCAGGTACTGAGTCACCCCTTATCGGACTGATCCCACTAACCTCCGTTAGATCAGCTGCATTACTAGCACTGGGCGAGAGCCCTCAAGCCAGACTTGGCCCAGAGGACGAAGTAACCACGTTAGCAGTGGGAGTGCATCGTAAGAGTGTCAGGGGCCGATCCCCGCTAAAGGCAGCACGGAGAGTAACTCTCTCTCTCTCTCTCTCTCTCTCTCTCTCTCTCTCTCTCTCTCTCTCTCTCTCTCTTCATCTTTTTCCAGAAATGAGTGCGGCTTCGTGCAGGTGGCATAAGAAAGGGGGGGAGAGAGTCGTGGCGCCACG
>BFEA01000087.1:875476-891196 GCA_003427395.1 Chara braunii
GAGAGAGAGAGAGAGAGAGAGAGAGAGAGAGAGAGAGAGAGAGAGAGAGAGAGAGAGAGAGAGAGCTTCGGTGTTGCAACTTTTGAAACTGGGAAAAGCAACTGTGTTATAGAGGGGCTCCGTTTCATGATGCTTTGTGAACTTCTTTGGTACAGAAGATAGGTAGGATGTTACTTTGAGAAACTTTCTTTTTGCCTTATACTGAAAAATAGGGGCAGTTATGGTTCCCTGGGGGCCTGGATCTATAACTCAGCACTAAAGGTGATGAAAAGTTGTAGCTTGCGTTTGGGAGCAATGAGCATAGGTAGTGGCTTCGTCTGTTTTCAGGTTGCTGCAGATTGCTTTTCCTTGAAAAGTTGAGATAAATGCTCACGAATGCATTGGTTTTTCTGACATTTCCTGGTTCTGTTGCTGTTGTTTGCCCAATGACTGGTAGCAGAAGAGGGGTAGGCATGAAGTTGGTGACACTGTGCTGCAAGTGGGCTGGCTCTTCTGCGGTAAAGCGTACTGTAGGACTATCAAGGCTAGTTAACTTTGTGTGTAGATGTAGATTCCACAGTTTACACTAGCAATGTGAGACATACATTGTTCCAATCAAGCATAGAAAATACATGGATGGGGAAACCATTGGACTGAGAGGATGATAACACAGAGGCTGTTTGTATGAAAGAACCTGGCATGTAGATGGGGAATTTCAAGGTGAATGGTACACCTACTGACGGAGTCCGACGCAAAGCCGACAGGTGAAAAATGCGGGTAACCATGGTACAAATACTCTTAGACTAGTCTTCTTCAATCGAAGATGGTGTGCTCCTTTGAGCAGACTATGCGGTCAACAAGGATGTGATGATAATGAGTACTGTCTTCCTCGTGATGATGACGAGTTTTTACTAGTTCTTAGACACAGACCACTTTCTCCGAGTCTCTCCCGCGAACCTCTGATGATGGCAGCCACGGGTTAGGTATTCGAAAGGTGCATGCCAGGTCATCACCAGATCAGTGCTCCTTGTTGACTGCGCTTTGGGAAGTTTGCACCCTTTCAATATGACATAGTGTGGATTATTTTGAGAATCTTTTCAATCTAAGTACAGGCCGATTTGCACTCAGCTATCGATTATTCAATGCATTACTCTTCTTGCTCCTCCTCTTGTTCCTCTTTTCCTTTTCATCTGTTTATCTAGTATTCGTCTGTTCGGGACTGATATGTTACTGCAGCAGTGATTTCTCCACCCATTTAATCTCTCCAAGTTCTCCAACCGCTTGCTTTAGGGAAGGAGTCCTAACAACTGCACTGGTAAATGAGACACTGCTCACAGGATGATGGCCGGAGATGATAGTAGTGATGGTAATGGCGTACAGGAGCTCTACGATGAAGTTGAGGATGGGGATGTCGTTGTTCCTCAGATGCACTCGGAAGCAGGTAGTCCAAATATTTGTTGTACTCATGTAGACAATGGTCGGCATGCCTCCACAGGCTCCACTGTTTTCCTCTTCCCCAAGTGTATGACAGTCATACAACTTGCCAAGCAAAAGGCTGTCCTTGCCTGCTTTTGCTTGCTAACGATGATGGCTTTGGACTGCTTCAATACTTGCACCATCAGTGCTGTGGCGATGGTTGTCGACAGGGAGGTTATTCGATCTCGAGTCGAACCGACATCCTCCCATGGGCCCCAGCTTGTTGAACGGCAAGTTTCTCATGACAGTGCTGATGACGTAGGGGTAGGTTCACGACCAGAACAGAGAACGGTTAGGGAACAGTCTCTCGGTCTCGGGGTTACCTTCTCAATACTGAACAATGCCCTTGTGAAAAGGAGCCAACTTGTGGTGCATATTGAGCCCGAAGCCCCTTTCCGTGATGACCCGAACACTGGGCGTATCTGTAGTTCGTACATCTTCAGTATCCAGGTTTGGGAGGATGAAGATGGAGCTGTCTCTCTCTACTATGGTGTTTCAGAATCTTGCGACCACGGAAGTGACGGAACAGACAAAGTTGTGCGAATGTCAGAGCGGAAGGCTGATATACGGTCGGTTGGGGAACACTTGAGTATCGCTGATGAGCTCATTACTTACTGGTTCCCCGTTTCTGGACCAGATGGCCCGAGGGTTTCATATCCCGTGTCCTACAACTACACGAACATCAGCAGGACACCAATGTACATGTTCACTCCCTTCGAGATCTCCGAGCTTGGCTCATATGACCCGGAAGGTAAAGTGAAGTCACGAGTTACGGTGGTGTCTACAACCATGGGTAATCGCTCAACAGTCCTCACGGATAGTGGTCAGTTAATGAGTCTGGCATCCAATCCGGCAAGGACGAAACTATACATCACCGATGAGACACCTGTCAGTGCTGTCACACCTCCTAAGATCCGACTTCTTTCAGCGAACACTACGGATGACGACACTCTTATCGATAACTCGACTATTTTCAAGATGGACGACCACTTCACTGATGATGCGGGAGTGCGATCTATAAGTAGCGTCCACTTCTTGAGGCAGAGCTCTTTCGCAGATGGAAGTTGCGTCTATTTTACCGACAGGAAATTCCCCCGTGTGTGGAGCATAATTGCACCGGACGTGCCGAAGGTGAATCCGACTCACCCGTCGAGGCTGGTGCCTGTCGCTGGGTCTGGAAGAGAAACAACTTTTGATGGGTCTGTCCCTGACGTGTCATTTAGGCAGCTTCGCGATGTCGTGACCACTGCCGAGGGGTGCCATCTGTTCGTAACGGAGGATGGTCCTCCAGGTAATGTTCGCTGGATCAAGCTCAGCACCCCATGTGCAAGAGCCGACACAGTGGAGACCATTTTCAGAAGTGACGCTTCCGGATTCTGGGGCCTGGCGCTCCATGATGATGGTGTTGACCTCTACTTGTACGTGGGAACATCAGATGGTGATATCATCGAGCTTCAACTCAACAGGTCTCTGCTACTTTCCTGTGCAAATGTCCCTCCTCCCTCATCCTCACCTCCTCCAGTTTATAATCGCAGACACAATGATCATATGATTGCCATAGCTGCTGCAGCCGTGTCGGCCACAATTCTCTTCTTATTGCTGTTGATGGCCATTGTCGTTGTTTACATCTGGAGGGGGAAGAAACAGGTGCAGAGCGAGCGGCCGTTAAGGAGCACGGAGTCCCAAGAAACACGTTCAAGTTCGCATGTAGACGTGGATATGAGCGAAGGTCTGCCTGAAGCATCGAACTGTGGCAGTGGGGAGGAGATTCATCCATCCCAACTGACATTATTCAGTTTGCAGGACCTCGAGCAGTGCACAGACAATTTTAGCAGCAGCCATAAGGTTGGTGAAACCGGAGCATTCGGTCGCGTGTACCGGGGTGTGGTGGATGGGATGGAGGTGGCGATGAAAGTCATGATCGGAAAACTTACAGACATGAAGCGAAGGCAGTTTCTTGCAGAAATCAACACACTTAGCAGGGTCCATCATGCCAACCTCATCCAATTGATTGGCTACTGCCATTCAAGTGATCGGGCCATTCTGGTGTACCCTTACTTTCCTGGTGGCAGCTTGCATGCCAGGTTGCACGAACGAGTGGTGGACGCTAGCACACAGTTGCTATACGCTCCGCTGACTCTTCTGGAGCGCATTCGGGTCGCTTCTCAGATTGCCAAGGGCCTAAGCTACCTACACGAAGGTGCACGCCACTGGATGACTGTGAGGAGGAAGGTGTTCGTGCGGTGCTAGCAGATTTTGGTCTTGCAGCCATAGGAGAGATAGTGTTCGGCACCACCCATGAGGTCTTTGTACAAACCTCTCATGTTGCCGGTACCTATGGGTATATGTCCCCGGAGTACTTCCTGGAAGGCTTCTTGACTGACCGCAATGACGTGTATGCCTTCGGTGTCATCCGCTTGGAGCTTTTGACTGGAAGAAGGGTTGTCATGCCGTCCCCTTCTGGGACAGGTGCGGAGACTCTCGTGTCCTGGGTGAAGCGATTTCTTGGAGACCCCTCCGTGGACTTGCCCCATGCTATCTTGGATGTGGCATTGTGCAAGGGCTATCCAATGGAAGTCAATTCCTTAGGGGATGTGGTTGTGAAGATAACTTATCTTGCGATGGAGTGTGTGGAAGATGATGACAACTTATCTTGCGATGGAGTGTGTGGAAGATGATGACAGGCTGAGACCTAGGATGAGTGGTGTGGTGGGGCGAATGGAGTCTCTTGTTGAGGAGGCAAACACTATTTCCGGAGGGGAAAGATCAACCGGGTTGATTTAGAATGGGATGCCGGACGGTAGCTCAAGGGAGTAAGAACTTTGGAGACACCTTCGGCGCCTTTGGCAGTAGTCTTAGAAGCCTCCGACTGGTGTGTTGGGTATGCATGTCTGAAGTGAAATACATCCGTCTCATGGCTCCTTGTCTAGTCAAGGTTTTGTGAGCCTATGGGCTGCAAATCTTTCCGTAGGGTGTGAGTAGTCGATTGGCCTCCATGATCCTTGCTGTACGTGTGGGAGTGTTCGCTGTTGTGTTGGTGCTGCGTGTTGCCTTTTTGCCTGCGCTGCCTCCCTCACTCCCGCCCCCCTGCCCCCCCTCCCCAACTCCCTCCTCCGGGACTCCCCGCTCTTCGTCCCACCCCCCTGGCAACGCCCCCCGGCCCCCCGGTCCACCCTCCCACGCACACACCGAGTCGTACTCACTGCTCAGTCTGTTTATTTGTTCACTGTTTACCAGAGGTAATGTTATAGCACGCACTCAGTCTTTGTTGTGTTTTCTTTTTCCTCACCGATATCTCTGTTAAGGTTTATCCGTGTCCAACAACCCACCTGAAGACATTTCTTTTGGATCGTTTTCCAGTACTCGATGGAATTGCCTTCGGCACTTTCAGGGAGCTGGACCAGGTGTGCGGAAAGGTCCACAAGGTTACAGATTGAGCAATCTGCAATTTTCTGCGAACACTGTTGTGTTCCTATGCCTCGGACAGGGATGGGCTAGCATATAGGTGTCGGTACAGGGGCAGACCTAATATTTGGGTACAGGGGCAGACCTAATATTTGGCGACAGGAGCACTCACCGGAAATTTTAGGAGGTCTAGCTGTAGAAGCGGAGCTTGTCAGGGACCCGCTGTTATGTAAGTGGGACTATCCCGAATTATGTCTGTCCCCCTTACCCGAATTATCAATTTCTGACCATAGATTGCCACTATCGACGGCCGGAAATGAGCAGTCAATGTAAGTGGGACTTGGCCCCCGGTAGGCAGTTTTTCATTTATTTAAGCCCAGGTTGTTGTAGAGGTGGGATACTAGACAGATGACACTCGGACAGCCCCTCTAATAGCAGTAGGTAATTATGGTGCCAGGACAGTCACTGTATTTGGTCGTATGGGATGCCTAGATTCGGGGTCTGTAAGCAGGATTATAGATGAATGATGTTCCTGTCTTCGGCAGGAACTCGTAGGCCCAAGTGTGCCAGTCGGGGCTACCTGTCGGTGGAGGGACCTGAGATTGAGAGGGCAAGTGTATGTCCTCCAGCCTAATGAGTAGTCCGGGCCATTCACACAGCAGTGATGCTTCTTTTCGACCAAGATGGTGAAGAGGTGGCGCTCCTGTGTGAAGCAGCAGTAGAGGTCAACTGAGGAGAGATCCGTGGCTATGGAGTAGAGGAGGGTGAGGCTGGGCTCAGGAGATAGGTGGAAGGTTGTAGTGGGCGAAGAAGGGGGGAACCGAGAGGAGACTTACTTTTGGCTATGGTAGACCTTCATCTTCATTACCTGGTTGGCGTTGGACCGAGGTGGTCCCTGGAGGGGTGCCTGCGGAACTTAGAAAACCGTGAGACATTCAATGATGGCCGTAGGAGGGCGAAGCATAGTAGCCGTGTTGTCCTTGAACTGCTACATCTGTGCTTGTCAGTGATGACCCCACATGATAGCTATAAGCTCAGAGAGAGAGAGAGAGAGAGAGAGAGAGAGAGAGAGAGATCCTTACATGCCCAATCTTTTCTGGGGGCTAGAGCCCAGTTCCTTATTACCGGCAAGCATCGAGAAAACGGTTCTGACAGACAAAAGATTTGGACTGGAAAAGATGTTTTGGGGAGGGAGGAGGGGGGGCGAAGGGGGCAGTAGGAGCGTACGAGGATGGTCCAGAAGGGGTGAAAAAATCAGCAGGGTAACTGCAGACCAGGGAAAGAACCAAATGAACGAGAAAAGTCAGGGGTAGCATTGCCAAGGCCTCTGACTGAGTCTGTCAAGCCTTCAACCTCAGGCTGCGTCCCCGGCTGTCTAAAACCCATGGATTTCTTTTCATTCATTCATCGTTGTTATAATAGAGGAGTTCTACTGGGGATATATTTCTGCACTGCAAGTGAGGGGATCGTTGGACACAATTGTTTCCCATTAATGCTATCCCATTAAGATAAATCATAATAATAAAAAGGCAGTGCAGAATGTATCTGACGGGCTATGACTCCCGATGAGGAGGCTGTGAAGAAGAGGGGAGTAGACATTGCTTTTATTTTGTGCTCTTCTTCTTCTGCTTCTGCTTCTGCTTCTTCTTCTTCTTCTTCTTCTTCTTCTTCTTTTCCTTCTCTAATCCACGTCTTCTTGAACTCAGTCTGCTGCAATGAATGGAATTCTCTCAAACTTGAGTAACTGTTTTGCATGAAGAATTGGGGAGGTCCCGGCAGGATCATAACGTCTGGCAGTGCTTGTGATGGCTGTGTTTCCTTGTAGTGACATACATTCCTGGCTACCTTACTCTTGAGGGGCGTGTGACCCTACAGTCTGCAAAGTTTTCCACTGTTTCCACATGCATTGGTGTGGGTAGCTGATATTCCGCCCTGCGTCTTGGGGTCCCCATCTTGCCTTGTTGGTTCTTCTTTGAAACAGGTACGCCTGGTACGGGCGTGGCAGGTTATGAGTTTGCATGTTTGGAAAAAAAAAAAAAAAAAAAAAAGGGAAACTGCTCCTGAGTCACCTTTTTAATTTGAAAAAGGCAAGAAAAGACAAAGTGGCACCCGTGTCATCGTTTGAGTTTCAGAATGTGCAAGTTAGTTTAGCTGGGGGTTGAAACTGTAGCTGTTATTTTGAAGCGGCGGTAATGCAGATTTAGCAGCTGGTTTTCTGTAATTTGCTCTGTTCTTTTCGAGAACTGCTAAAGTAACTGTTAGTCTGTTGCCTATTCCAAGCGCTAGGTGTGACCCAGGAGCCGTGTTGCCCCCCCCGAAAAAAAAATGCCAGTTTTAACGAAATGTCAGTTAAAAGAAGTTTGCAAAGGTTAAGGTTATTAAAAAACTTGCGCCAGCAAAGAAAAGAGCCGCCGAGTTAGAAAATGCAGTTCCGGGGGGGAAACAATCCGTTGAGCGTTTTGTTTTTCTTTACCTTTCCCTGTCTGACACCACGGCCGACCCCTGTAGCCATGGCACCCGACCTGATGCCACGGCGGAGGTACTTTCATTGCATTTTCAAACTCAGTGGCTCTCTTCTTCGCATAGAAACTTAAGGTTGACATCAACGTAGTGGCCCCTTCTTCTTTTCTGTTTTAAACAAACTGTCCCACCCACCTTAATCCGCATCTATCTGTAAGGAAAACCAGCATATCGAAGTCAAAATGCACAACATGGCCTCCAGGGCTCCATAGAAATCATCCAAGTTCAAAAACGTTTAGATGAAAGTCAAGTCCCTGCCAAAAACGTTGCTCTCCAGACAGACTGAGAGGTCACACGCCGGCTGATGACGGGGCCTAGTCTCCCCGCAATCAACGGATCTATACCATAGGGCCAATACAGCTCCTTCAATCTGCTATGTCTTTATCCTTTGCAAATCCGAGGACTCCGACGGCGGCTGCTGAGATGAAATCCAGGTGCGGCATCCCATACAAACCCACCCAACCTCTTGTTCAAAACCATCCTCAATCCTCAAGCGACACTGAGGCAGCATTGATTGCTGTTTCAATCAGGAAATACGCCCCGCCTAGACACTTTTACACACACACACACACACACACACAATGACACACACACACACACACACACACACAAACACACATGACACACACATGACACACACACACACACACACACACACACACACACACACACACACACACACACACACCTCCCCCGGCCCTCCTAGAAGTCACTCTCTAATATATGCATATATGTGTGTTAAGCATCCTTTGGGTGCAGTGATTGTGTGCGTCTGTGTGTGAACACACATCATGATGGTGGCCCTTGAAAGCAGGTGAAGAACGTGGACCATATTAAACATGTGTACATCTCCAACCAGGCAGATAGCAATAGAAGCCCTTCAAGTCCTCTCTACAAGCTGGTACCATGTGCTGTTGATTGCAAAGCTTTTGGATGTGGCAGGATTTTAGTAGACGAGTCACCTTCCGAGAGACATTAAAAAAAAGAAAAAAGAAAAAAAAACAGACTACTTCCCACAAGTTCCCAGATCATTTGTGACAGTGATGACTGAGTTATGAAAAACTGCTGAACAGGATTTCGAGACAAATGCCTCATGGATGCTTGGAGAGATCTAACTGTTTCCAAGGGTTCACTACAGTGCCGCGTCATTATGGCTGTTTCTGGACTCGAAGTCGAACCAAATACGTGCATATTGACCGGGGGCAAGGTCCCACTTGCACGGATTACGAGAATCTGGCCGTTGATCTTTGTTATCTACGGTCAATCTCGCTTAATTCGTGCAAGTGGGACCTAGCCCCGGGTGTTCTATCCTGCTAGGAATGGTAGTAGTATCAGGGATGAACAATCTGCTGCTCCTCTTTGTGCCGAGGAGCTCTGGGTTGAAGCTCGCTTTTTTTGTTTTTTGTGTAGAAGCTAGCCTACCAGAGTGGCCCGGGGTCACTTGCCCGGCCGGGCCCAAAAAAAAAAAAAAAAAAAACATTATTTATCAGTTTGATTTTTGTTATTCTAAATTTGGTGAAGAATTTCGATGTGACCCTGAGGCAAAAAGTGTTCAGTTTATTTTTATGCATAACATAGTTTTTTTTTCGGATTGTTTAATAGATATTTTGTTTGTTTCCCTGGTCCTTGCACGGGCTGGCGACCCGGGCGGCCCGGCTGGTAGCCTACCGTAGAGGCCTGCTTCCTTTTTTTTTTTGATTTTTTTCTTCTTTCTTTTTGGGTTCAAGTCTGTGTTTCTTGCAAAAGGCAAGCAACTGAAAGCGAACTCTGGCAGCATTAGCCACATAATAGCCAGCTTCGCTTTTGGCGGGACCAAAGGGACCCGGGCCCAAGTCCCACTTGCCCGAATTCTCAATTTCCGACCATCGATTAGGAAGATCAATGGCCAAGAATGAACGATCAGCGTTTTCGGGACTTGGCCCCCGGAAGCCTCCTGAAGCCTGCTTTTCTCCTGAAGCCTGCTTTTTGCTTCACTGAATTCGGTTAAGTATGACCATGGGCGTTCATCCTCACCTTCTTCCCACTAATACGACATACGGTCATTAGAACTGTATTTAGACTGAAAGATACCTCAAATACAGCTATAGTGACCGTTCCTTGTATTGGGGGAAGAAGGTAGGGTAGGGGACCCTTACCTGGTTGGGCCTGCACGTGTTGAGTTGGCAACTTGGCGTTGTCTAACCCCGGGCGAGGTCCCACTATAGAAAAGAGAATTGGATTCCAGTTCATTCAACACCTGAATCCGGATATGTTTGTGGAGGTGTACAATGAATTGTGATTGTATCTTCTTTCCCGCATCTCTTCCACAAACACGTCCAGATTCAGGAGTTACATCCAATCCTCTCTGCTACAGTAACTGGGATCCCGCCTCCGGGCTCAGTACTCAGCACCACTTCAGAAATCTGGTTTCTTCCAAAGCCGTATACAAGCCACGATTTTAGGAAACGTACAGGCCACTACATGAGCGCCCAAATTTATACGACTAGAAATGTTTCTACTCTACTCTACTTTCTGCGGCCCATAGCTGGGCCAAGTACTTGTGGCTTAAACCACCAGTTCTTCCTAAGCCGTGGCAGTATATGAGCCGCGAAGCACTGGCCCACTGGGTAGAAAGGGTCGGGCAGTTTGAAGGGGTCCAAAGGGCCTGCCAGTGGCCGCTCTGGTCCAAATTCATTCTAGCGGGAACGCTGTGGCAGAAGTTACATCCAATCCTCTCTGCTAGTGATCCAATCCTCTCTGCTAGTGGGACTTCACCCCCGCGCTCGGTACTCAACATAGCTTCACAATCAGAAATATGGTTTCTTGTTATGGTAAACCAGTGCCCCCGTCCAAAATTCATTCAAATGGAAACATGGCAGCAGGAATTACATCCAACCCTCTCCCCTCTGCTACTGGAACCTCGCCCCTGGGCTCAGTACTCAAAACACCTTCACAAATCTGGCTTCTGGCAGCCAGACAGCGCTGGTAAAATTCATTCAATTGAAAATGTCATTGCTCTCGGGTGCAAATTCAGGGCCTGGTTGCACTACTCGCCATCCGCCACATCCACCACAATTTGTGATTGGTGGAGAGTGAAAAAATTGGGAATCCTGTCGAACTGGAAGCCTAGTTGCACTTACTCACCACAATATTTCTTCCACAGAATTTGCCGTGCACTATCCATCAAATTGTTTTGTGGAGAGGTCCAAGGACCACCCTCCACAAACCGCCATGCACAGGCGGGTGGAGCACAACTTGTGGCTACGGTGTGGGGAGCAGTCTGACATATTTTTCATTCTCCAAGTTTGTCAAATAAGTGCAACCAGGGGCCCACTCGCGAAACTTGGCGTTTGGAGAGTAGTGCCAACCAGGCCCTCATTCAGGTGGAAATGTTGCGGCTCTATTTTTCGCTGTGGCCCATGTACGGATGAAGTGCTTGTGTTTTAAAAATGAAAGATAGCACTAAAATAAGAAACAAAAGAAAACGAAACGGAAAGATACGCACTCTGCAAGGGCATAACTACCGAGCATGGTCTGCTGCACTGCAGCTGCCATGCTGCGCTCACGGCAAAGAAGCAAAATCAATTTCTGCTTTCTGATGCCATTGGGCCACGTGCCACCACTTCCCACGTGCGCAAAGGACAAAAATTATGGCTGTGTATCTTTCCATATTCTAGTGTAATACTCGGGCCTCGCTACACTACGCTTGAAACTTGAAGTTTCAAGAGTGTGGCATGGCTGCACGGACTCTTGACGCGGGATGCCCGAAACCTATTCGAGAGCTGTCAGACTCACTCCCTAAAATGTCGAGAGTGCTGGCCTCGCCACACCACTCCCTAATCCCCAAAAGAATTCGGGAGCACTCCCGAGTGTCCGAACACGCAAAAATCCACTCGGAAGAGTGCTTCACCATACTCTGCTCCCGAAACCACCACTCTCAAAATCTAAGGTTGGCAGAAGGCGCATTCAGATGGAAAACTATAGGGATAGTAACTTGTCCTGAGGCTACACAAATTTCCGTTTCAGACTTCGGGAGGGTTTGGGAGTTCTCGAGCCCACTGACTGAGGTCTCCCGAAATCACACTTTTGCAGGCTGGAGGAGAAGTGGATTTCGGGAGTGCTCTCGAAATCTAAACCCTGACAATAGAGCGGGAGTGGTTGTGGTGTGGCTATACTCGGGCCTCACCACACCAAGTTCCTACTGACACACTACTTTCGGTAGTGAGTGCCACGATGCTCGGGAGTGGTGTGGCGAGGCCGTCAGTCATCCCTGCATTAACTAAAGAAAGGCCCTCTTGATTTTTTTGGGGGGGTAACTACGGAGCCGTCACAAAAAAAGTTTCAAAATGCATTTGAAACAGCTTTTCCCCACTCAAGTCAGGGCCGCAGTTTGAAATGCAGTTCAAACTCCAATATGCGGAAAAGTCGCAGCATGGAGTTTGACACTGCAATCTAGCCCCCCACGTGGGAGGGCCCAGTAGATGCTGTAGAGGCTCCCGAACAGGCCTGGGAGACACCCTCTCCATTCAAATGTAGTATGTACACTCCCACGTTCGAGGTCCTATACATTCGGGAAGCTGCCGCTGAAACGTGGCGCGCGCGCACACACACACACACACACAGAGAGAGAGAGAGAGAGAGAGAGAGGGGGGGGGGGGGGGGGGGGGGGNGGGGGGGGGGGGGGGGGGGGGGGGGGGGGGGGGGGGGGGGGGGGGGGGGGGCACCGTGTAGTTTCTCAAACGTATTGGACCATGAACATAGGATTATACATTCGAAGACAGAAGTACAATAGAGCCCCGTGTGAACAACTTCTGTTTTTGAATGTTTCGTCCCATGTTCATGTCCTGTCGGTGTGCTATGGAGAAGCCAGGCGACCTAGGCGACGTGGCGGGTGAAACCACGAGGCGCGTGATGGTAGGGCGTGGCGACGAGCGGTGATGGGGAGCAGCAACGAGCGGCGAGGCATGGGGGAAGAGGGCGGGGTTGGTGGTGAGAGGGTGTGATGGAGGATGACGGGGTCACGGGGCAGGGGGTAAGGGTGGGTGGTCGCGCCTCGTGCGGCTCGCGACTCGTCAGTACGGTGTGGGAGCAATTGGGTGAAGCGGCGGGTGAAAGTGCGAGGCGCGTGATGGCAGGGAGCTCGTATTTTTCGAGCAGGATTTTTAATTTTAAATTCGTATTCTCTGAGCAGGATTCCTAATATGAAATTCGTAATCAGCGTTTTTGCTTTGATCCCAATTAATAATTACTCAATTTTGAATTACGAAGGGTTACAAATTGATTTTCTCAAAGTGGAATTGATGTCCTATGTTTATCCATCTTTGATCTATATCTAAATCTGACGTAGTTCTCCATATTTGTGCGCATAAGCTGGGCTCTTTTTTTGAATTCGATATTTGATGTCACTTGTTTGAAGGATTTAAAAAAAATTGGTTACAATCGAGTCTCAAGCTGCGATAATGTAGGATTTGGGCTCATAGGTGCTGATTGCATTATCTCCTTGAAGTTCAGGGTTGGAGAACATGGAGCCCCTCCCTGCGAGGGCTATACAAGGTGGGAGGTGTGATCCTTGAGAGGGTAGGGGCGGTATTGTGGGTTTTGTTCTCCTTTGGGCCAGACTGATCTGGGACTGATCAGCTACGGCGGTTGGGAGGGAGGACAAGGGGCTGTGCTGTTTTCAGCAAGATGAGCTATGTAACCGTTTGAACGCCATGAACGCGCGTTCGCGTTTAAATGTGCGTTTGAACGCGGATTTAAATTCGTGCTCAAAATTGAACGGCGTTCAATTATTTTTTTATTTTTTATTTTTTTTGCGTATATGCCTGTTAATTTTGGAATCATTTTGCTGAGTCAAAAAAAAATGCAAAATCGTCAAAGATGGCGACGTCAAATCGTGTTCGCCCACTTATTTTTTTACTTTTTATTTTTTGTTTTCACTTTATTTCGCCACCTAAAAAAAAATCTTATTTTTTTACACTTTTTTCATGAGTTTTGTATAATGTGAAGTACACATCTGTAAATTTTTAGGGCATTTGGCTTTGCCAAAAAACAATAAAAAATCGTCAAAGATGGCGGTGTCACAAACGTATTCGCGCACTCACTAATTTCAATTCTTTTTTTACTTTTTTCTATTTTCTGTTTTCTATTTTTATTTCCAATTTGGTAATGAATTTAGATGTAATGCTCAGGCAAATGTTGTTTATTTTATTTTTCTTCATAACATTTTGTTTTTTCGGAATTTTTTGAGGACTTTTTTTTTTTTTTTTTTTCCGGCGGAATTGGACTCTGCGTTCGGTCGCGTTTAGTGCACGCGTGTGCATTCCGTTCAGTTTCTGAACAGAAAACCCATGTTCAATGAACGCGCAGTTTCATAGAAGATGAGAGGTCGAGAGGTGTTTCACTTAGAAGGGGTGGGACACAAAGGAAGGGGGATCTTCAACTTTGTGCGGGCATGCTCTAGGGGGTAATGCATGTTGTTGAGGGAGCAGGAGTGAATTAGGGGGCTGTTCTTAACCGGGGCTGGGAGGTGAACGGGCGCCTTCCAGCGATGGCAGCGAAAGGACAGGAGCTTGTTTTTTTGGGGGGGAGGAGTAAGCCGCTCGGTTCTTTGTGAGCTCTTTTACATTCAGCTGAGACGTGAATAGGCGCGGGAATTTCCATGGGGGAAGAAGTAGTTCCCCTCCCGTGACCAGTCCTCTCTCCTTGTGGGAATAACAGGTGTTGACTGCCTATTTAGGTTATGATCCCTGCGTGTGTATCTGTGTTCTTTGAATTCTTTTTTATTACAAAGGTTTCAACTGGAAATATCGGGATAATTTTGGTGTTGGTTGCAGTGGATTGTGCTTGTGGTGATGGTTGGAGATAATGCGCTCTGCGGCGAAGGGGCTAGTCAGTACGGCGGAAATAGGGCACAACAGCTGTGGAGATGGTGGATCTACCGTAGTAAGTCTTGCCGTAGTAAGGTTGAGAAGGTTTCGTTGGATGTTTTTGCAGCCAGTGCCAGAAAGAAAGGATGATTGGAACTATACTCGTGGCGACGATTGGTGGTTTGTCTGGTATCTGCTGATGTCTTTAGCTCCAGTGGTTTGTGAATGGACGAGGTGAGAACGACGCTGGTCGGTGTTGGGGCTTGGTCGGCTGCCCTCTAACCCGAGCGGTACGGGAACAAGAGACCTGGTAGTGAGATCTGGGAAGTTGTCGAGGGTGGAAGGCACTCTAGTGTCTATTGGCGAACTAATACTTAGTCGACGCTGGCTGAAGTTGGGGCGGGTCGTTTTGCCCTGTAACCTAGCAGGTGGGGGAATTTCTGGGGTTGGTCGTGCCACTCTGTAATCTAGCAGTTGGGAGTGGGAGGCCTGGTAGAGATTGGATATCGAGGTATAGGAGAGAGGCGGATAGGGTTGAGTTGCTGATAGTCGCTAAAGGTAGGTGGTTTTCGGTCCGAATATTTCCGTGATCAAATCTTGAAAAAACGTGGTCTTACGAATGTTTTGCAATTTTGGGGACCCTTAGCAACTCATTTTAGGAGGCTTTATCACTATTATACTCAGTGATCTGCAGTTGTCCGATACCAGAACGACGCTGGCCGGTACTGGGGTGTTGCCCTGTAACCTGCTGATGCAGGAGTGTGAGGCCTGGTGGACAGATCTGGAAATGCTTTGGGGTGGGCATTTCAATGGACAACTAAGGGTTACCGCTGGGACGACGCTGGTCGGAGTTGGGGTGAGTCGTGTT
The DNA here is from genome assembly GCA_003427395.1 of Chara braunii. Classification (NCBI taxonomy): domain Eukaryota; kingdom Viridiplantae; phylum Streptophyta; class Charophyceae; order Charales; family Characeae; genus Chara; species Chara braunii. Next base: position 890,570 of record BFEA01000087.1, read on the forward strand.
GCCTTGTAACCCGAGCGGGTGGGGGTGTGAGACCTGGAAGAGCTCCATAGGGAGTAAGACAGTGTTGGATATTTTTAGAAGGATTTGTTAGGGATTCCGAGGGTTTTTAGCATTTATAGGACCTTAGTGATGACGTCTTTTGCTTCTAAAATTCCTCTTCAGCGAATAGGCTAGTAATTGTTCATGATCTTATTCTTCAGATAAAATCGGCTTGCAATGTATACCGCCGTACGAATACGGCCCGTACGTACGTACGCCCCCCCCGGCACCCATACGACCCGTACGTACGAACTTCGGGCCGTCCGTACATGGCCTTCCGGAGGGGTGGTGAGGGGGTGGATGGGCTGGGGGGGGGTCGGGTGTCAGGGGGTAAACCCCCATTAAAAAAAACCGCAAAAAAAAAGAAATGTTTTTTTGGTCCCGGGTGAAAGAAAAAAAAATTGATTGATTGATTAATTCGTTGATTGATTGATTGATTGATTGATTGTTTGATTGATTAACATGTGCACATTGATTGATTGATTGATTGATTGATTGATCGAGCGTGAAAAAAAAAAAACGAAAAAAAAGAAAAACAAATTCATTCAAAAGATTGATTGATTGATTGATTGATTGATTGATTGGCAG
>BFEA01000087.1:891432-903346 GCA_003427395.1 Chara braunii
TTATTTTTATTGATTGATTTATTGATTGATTGGTGGTGGGGGGGTCGCCTCCCCCCCGCGAACACACACATACACACACACACACGCACACACACACCGACACCCACACACACACACACACGCACACACGCAACTGTTTTTTTGTTTTTTTTTTTATTGATTGATTGAGTGGCAGTGAGGGGGTCGCCTCCCCCCCTTGAACACACACACACACACACACACACACACATACGCATGAGGGGCAACTGCCCTTTTTTTCTTGGTACGAGTTTCTTTTTTTTTTCTTTTTTTTTCTCATCTTTTTTGTTTTTGATTTTTTAAAAATCCTTTCAAAGGTCAAAAAAAAATAAAAAATGGGGTTGTAGATCTTTTCAAGATCTATAACCCCATTATTTATTTATTTATTTATTTATTTGTTTTTTTTTCCCCCCAAATCACCGTCGTACGGACGTCGCCTGTACGCCCGTACGGCCATCTGTCCGTCTGTACGCATGGGCCGTACGAAGACCCCCCCGTACGACGTACGGGGGGCTACACTGTCGGGTTGAAGTTCTGGTATCTCAAAAAAAAAAATTGTATGTGCTCTAAAAAAAAGAGAATGCTTTAGGATTCTGAGGACTTCTAACAACTCGCTTTAGGCTGTTTGACACTGGTACATCCATAGATCCGCGGTTTGTTCGATGCCAGAACGACGCTGGCCGGTGCTGGGGTGTTGCCTTGTAACTTGCTGGCTGCAGGAGCGTGAGGCCTGGTAGAGAGATCTGGGGATGCTTTGGGGTGGGCATTCCAAGGGTCCAAGGGACAACCAAGGGTTGCTTTTGGGATGACGCTGGCCAGAGCTAGGACGAGTCGTGTTGCTCTGCAACCTAGCCGAGTGGGAGTGTGAGGCCTGGGAGAGCCCGACAGGGAATAGGACAATGTTGGACAGTTTTAGAGAATTTTGTTTAGGAGTCTAGGGGTTCTGAGCATTTAAAAAGGGGTCAGTAGTGATTCATAGTTTTTTAACCTCTTTTTAATTCTCTTGAATTTCTTTAATAGTTCTCAATAGCTCTCAGATTCAGCAGGCGAGAGGCTTCGACCCACGGCGGAGCGCCGGTTCCGGGCGAGTAGCGTAGCGCTCCAGAAAGCGGCGTCGCCCTCTCACCTCGGTGGGAGGCGGTGTCCGACCGTCCCCTCCGCTGTCGCGACGGAGAATGGAAGCGACCGTCTGCACTTCCCGCAACGAGGAAGGAGGCTAGGCCTCAGTGGTGCTCCGCTCGGACAGTCCAAGGCCTTCGGTAGTTTAGGGTTTTCACCATAGCTGTTTCACCGTGGTAACGCAGTAAAAGTTGGGGCGTCCATAGGGAATGGGAACTCCACCGCGTAGTTACGGTATCCCTCAGATGCAGGATAGCAGGCCAGAACCGAACTGAGTATGCCTATCACGTGTAGTGCCCCGTCACATCCCAACAACCGGGAAGACGTCACCCGTCACTTGACCATAGCACAGGTAAGGACGCGGTGGTTACTACTTGCCGTCATTTGGTTGGAGACTTTGAGTAATTTGAACGCAAGATAGCGGGGCGGAAGAGTAGATAGCACTCAGTTAAATACCATGGTAAACAGGGAGTTAACTGGAGAACTTTGCAGCCCGAACTGTTCACCATAGACATGGAATCAAGCCCCGACGGTAAGGTAAAGTGCAGTAGTGGAAGTTGCCGCAGGCCCGCAGAAGGGAGGAAAAGTATATCACCTTCCGCTCCATTTCCTGGGGACGCAAGTGCTAGGTTCGTCCGAACACCTGAAGTGTGTTCTCTCTAGTTTGGAGTGCGGGTAAAGGCGCCTGCGTGCGGTAATAGAGAGGAGCCGTGTTACAACTATTAAGGCGAACTCCGTTTTCGGCGCACTTGTACGCGGGTGAGAGGAACTAAACTTGACTTTGTGTCGACGGTCGATGGGAGGAGGACCAATCTAGACTTGAAAATGGCGGATGCATTCGGGTTATGGTTCTGATTGAGCATTTTTAAAGGGATTAGAATTAGAGAGAAGACTAGTTTCAATTCATTACGAATGTCGTGCACGGGAGTGAGGCGCTCCGATGGACGATAGACTATCATCTTAGGTTCTCTCCCTTTGTGTGCGGGCAAAGGATTCTGAGCGCGAGTGAGGCACTCCGTGCACGGTGTGGTCTTCGGTTCTCTCTCTCACTTTGCATACGGGTAAAGGCCTTGGCGTGTGGTAATAGGGAAGAGTCGTGCTCCATCTAAGGCGAGCTCCTTTCTTGCGCGTGGGTGAGTGGAGCTAAGTATGGCACTTCATGCACAGCATCGTCTTCGGTTCTATCTCGTCTCGAGTGCGGGTAAAGGCTTCAGCGCGCGGTAATAGAGAAGAGTCGTGCTCCAGCTAAGGCAAGATTGTTTCCGGCACGCTTGTGCGTGGGCGAGTGGAGCTAAACGTCACATAGTGCTGACGGTCGATCGAATGACGACCAATAGACAACTGGACTTGAATGCGGCAGATGCATGCGGGTTATGGCTCTGATTGAATGTACTAAGGATTAGAGAGAAGTCCAGATTCATTTCGAAAGTCGTGCACGGGAGGGAAGCACTCTAATGAACAATAGGCTATCATCAATAGTGGTCTCGTGGGAAAGCAAGCACTGAATGGGTAGGATCTCAGTACATGCTACGGTGGAAGTGCGGTGGGAGGCGAAACCGTGAGGGGAAAGGTAAAGGAGCACCGGTAATGTCTCAGAAATCTTATTGGGGGAACGGCCGACTTCGATACGGGAGCCGCTAAAGTTCTCCGGGTGAGTGTACACAACTCTCAATTGGTACACCGATCTGGTTTGCCACCTTCTATGAGTCGATGAGTTTTGTACCATGTTGTAATAGGGCTTTGCGGTGCCACACACCACGGGGCGTTGGGTATGCCCAGGCTCATACGGATGACGCACGTAACTCCGTCCAGAACGCCCTGCTAGAAGATACTAAGGAAAGTAGGTACAAAGCGACTATCAAGGGTTGTTAATTGGCTGCCTCGAAGTAGAAAGGTACTTTTTCCTTGATCTTCAGTCCTGCATTCATGGTGAAGGGTCACAACAACGCGGGTCCTTGGAACAAAAATGCCCTCTTGACGTACTCAATATTACTAGTTGTGCTCCTTCAGGGACCGGAGTTGTGACGTAGTGCCGTCTCTACCTCTGCTCCTCCCTACCTATCTCTTCCCTACCTATCTCTTCAACAGCAATCCCATTGAGGGATTAGTCTGATAGGCTGTCCTACCGATCCCTAGGCAGATCAGCGATATCACACTGAAGACAGAGGATGGAAGGCACCAAAGGCGACGGTCCTGCAGGAACCAGGGAAGGTACACTCCGCCAGCAATGAGGACCGCTGCTAACTTGCAAGGGGAAGGGAACGAAAAGCTACGATGGAAGATCCAGGCAGGCACGCCCCTTCAACGCAACAGAGACAAACGCAGGTTGTCGAGGATCGTGTGCGCGCTTCTGTAGGGAGGTGTTATGATGAAGGCATATGCCCGGATGGACTCCAGCTGGGGGAAGTTGTAGAGGATGAACAGGGGAGGCGCTTTGTGGTGTATGAGGATGTAGACAACATTAAGGAAGGCTGGTTGAAAGAGCGTACGGTCATCACAGTCTTTCAAGAAGAGGCAAGGCACCTATCAGGACAGATCAAAGAGGACTTGATCAGAGCAGATGAGGACGGCTGGATGTCTCAGAAGATCTTCAACCCTGAGATGGGCAGGGGTCGAATCCGCTTTGAAGGACAAAATGTGGTTTCCTTTGTGGCAAAGGCGAAGGAAGTGGCAGATTGGCTGTTGAGGAAAAAAGAAGCGAGGCTGGAGTTAGGACCAAAAGAGTACCTGAGAACCTTTAAGCCGTGGATACCAAGGCAGGAACTTTGGGAACTCAGACTGCAGGAGGCGGAAACGAACTTCTGGATAATTGCGCCGAGAATCCAGTTAGACGCGTACTATTACTTGCACGGCGTTGTCAGTAGTATGTTTGGGGAGGTGGTAGAAATGCACCCCCCAGAATACGGCCGGACGAGGCCAAAACTGATGAACGTAAAACTGGATCTGCGCCCAGAAGCCAGATTTCAGGTAGACAATGAGCTAATCATTGAATCACCGAAAGTTGAAAGATGGAAAGTGGAGATAGTCACCCCCTACACCGATTGGTGTAGGAAATGCAGGTGGTATTTCCACATAGAGGAGAACTGTCCAAGGAACAGACATAATGCAGAAAGGAGGAACGAAAGAGGTACAAGAACGGGCGGTCATCAAGAACGGTTTCGGCAGAAGTTGAGGAACAGAGAACAGCCAGCAGGAGGCGAAGTGACGGCAGTTGGGTCTCGAGGTCCTAGGCAGAAAGGAGTGTCAGGGTCGCAGGACGTGAGGAGGTCTAACGGGAATGCAACACAGAGGGCACAAGGTCAGGAACTTACGACCTGAACACAGAGTCACACGAGTCGTCTTGCCAACCCGGTCTCCCCACGCATTGTATATCCTCAGGCCAGATTGGAGGTTAACGGAAGACCAGGCTCTACCGGCGCCCCAGCAAGGGGTATGGCAAACAGTTCGCAGTATGCCGGTCACAGGCACTTCCAAGGAGAACGCCAACATTCATGGGCTAAAAGGAGGGACTGGCCTGTAGGACCAATCCCAAAAGAAGCGGTGATGCTCATGGGAAACAGGGAGCCTGAGTGGTCGACACATCTGCACCCCCATCCCCATCACCATCAAGACCATCAGATCATGTACGGACAGGCACGGCATCCGCCGGAGGCACCTTTCAGACAGCAAGAGAACTGGTACGATGACCAGGGGAACAACTGACCGGGCCTTACTCCACCAACACACCACTGTACACAGCTGACTTCCCCAGACCAACCTCGGCCCAGATACTCCTCGCCCTCCTCCTTTGATTGGAGAGCACTAGCACAACAACAACAGCAAGGGGCGGCAACACAATCCCAATTGGTGTGGCCTCAGGGCAGGCCAGGGATTGCAGAGATGGAACAAACAATGCTGGGACATAGACGAAGGAATGCCACTTCTTGGAGGGACTGGGTAGAGGAAGAAACAAGGAGACAGCAAGACACGGAGTATGCTGGGAGAGAGCGGGCCAACAGGCGGACATTTGATACAAGATGGGCGGATGAGGAAGGGGAAGGCATGGGACAGGTGGAGGTTGCTGACGCTGGACAAAAGGTAGTGGGCGGTCGATGGGAAGGGGAAAGAAAAGGGGACAGGGAAAGAGAGGGTCATGTTGTCTTGCCCCAGAGGGAGTTGTCCACAACCTCAATCACGTCCCAGTCACGTATTAGGATGGGTAGTGAACTAGGGAAAAACTAGTTGGGTGAAGAACTCTCGAGGTCCTAGATAGAGAGCTCAACACAGTCTAGGATACCACGAGCTGAAGGGGAAGGGTTAGGATCGAGGCAAGAACTCACTGGTAGCAGGCGGGTGGATGTACTCCACAGAAGTGAAGTGGGGTCTGTCAAGCGAAGAATGGTGCCCCTTGTATGTGCCAAAGCGAGGGAGGGCACCTACTTCCTAGCTCTCACGAACAGCGAAGGCAGCCCATACATTCCATCTGAGGAAGTGAACAGAACACCTACCCCTGCAGTGATCATGAAGACAACTAGGACGCTGTATGGGGAACACATCCCAATCAGCCTGAATCAGGATAATCCCAAGTGCAATTATGAACAACCTCACCTGTGAGACTTCACAGGGGGTAGTCAAGTTCTACTTCCCCCTGTTGGACGCACGACTTCCACAGGAGTATGCGGAGGCACTGACGCAATCAGGCGTCAAATGGTACAACACAGATAAGGTGAGAGAGCGGGGAGCCCAGGAACTGGAGCAGATCCAAGTTTTCCACAACATTAGTGCGCTGATCCTGCTGTCCGTGAACGAGAGACTGCAGCTGAAGAAACACTGCAGTCACAATTTTTAACAACAAGGTTGACAAGGGACTGGGCAGTCCGCTCATGTGCGAGTTCCTCAAGGGGTAGTTCGAGAAACAAACCCCATTCGCAGTCCATGCTGCAGGCGCAGAAAACTCCGGACAGAGCAGCGTGGTGAACCAAAAGCAACCGGATCATATCGAACACACAGACCAGACAGACCCAACCCGCATCCAAGAACAGGCGGAAGAACAACGAAATCATGGATAAACTCAAGATCGCAACCTGGAATCCACAAGGGTTGGGGGACACAAACAACAGACAAAAACGAAGACGCGTCAAGAGATGGATACACTATCGAAAGGTGAACTGCCTCTTGGTGCAGGAATCAAAGTTAGACGAGGAAAAGTTAGAAGCGATGGGGAGTTGGTGGGAAGGACCACAGGTCTGTGCGCCGACACAAGGGACGAGTGGGAATATTGTTACACCGGGATCTGCAGATGAGGGTAGTCGAATCAGAGGTGGACATCTGGGGTAGGTGGGCATGGGTCACGTTGGAGTCGAAGGACAAGGAGTGGGTGTTGATGACTGTGTACGCGCCCACGAACCCCGGAAAATGGGTCAGATTTTTTGAGAACCTGATTTCGCATATCCCAAAAATGGAGAACCTGATCATCGCAAGGGACTGGAATCTGTCGCTAGACGAAGCACTGAAATCGGACTCGCGCATTGCTGGAAGAAAGGACATTCGGACCCTGATAGAGTTGATAACAGAACTAAATCTATCAGATCCATACAGGCTTCTCTCTCCGGATGATCCAGGTTACACTTGGGTCTCACACATCCAAAGGGAGAGAGGCACAGTGGCGAGGAGGGGGCTGGATTATTTTTTAGTAGCTAGCCCGGTGTTAGAAGAGGTAACAGCGGTCAAACAGACGTGTAACCCGCTTTCGGACCACAAACCGGTAACTGCGGAAGTCAAGTTACGGATAGGCATGGAGTGAGGGGGAGGCTTCGTCCGACTGAATGCACAAAACCTTGAGGATGCAGGACTAATAGAGTGGGTAGGACAACACTTGAAGGATTGGGAAGAGACTAAGCACTTGTTCTCATCACCAGAAGAGTGGATGGATGGGGGTCTGACCATCATCTCAAGTGTTCTGAATGTCTGCTCGAAGATCCTGGCCAGATCCAGGAACAAAGAGGAAACGGAGTGCAAACGGAGAGTGGAAGAAGCGGAGGAAAGAATGGAAGGGCATCCGATATCGGCCCTAGCCTGGGCAGCGGAGAGGGAGAGGCGGTTGGCAGTATGGGAGAACCTACAGCTAGCAAAAGAACGACGATGGGCAGAGTTGCTTAAGGAGAAGAGCATCGAAACCAACGATAAGATGAGCAAAGAGTCTTTCCCGAGGCTTCTACCGAGACGATCAACACAACAGATGGTGGAACTGAAACATCCATTCGACGGAGCTGTTCCAGCAGTTTCCTTGGCAGCAGGAATGTTAGAACACGCCAGACTCTACTATGAAGATATACTCACAACTCGTTGCCCACAAGACGAGATCACCACGGATTTCACGGCAATTTCCAGCATTTAGGAAGACACAAGTGTGAAAGTTGCAACTCCGACCAAGCTGGATCTGGACACGCCAATCACATTGGAGGAGACCACCCAAACGCTGAAGTCCATGGCCCGTGGGAAATCCCCTGGGATGGACGGCCTGACAGTAGAGTTCTACTCTAAATGCTGGGGGGTAGTGGGGCCGTCGTTAGTAAAAGTATATAATGGAGTGTTGACAGGAGGCAAATTGGGCAAAAGGATGACACATGGAGTAATCTCGTTGTTGTTCAAGAAAGGCGGAGGTAAGAAACTGGCGCCTTATCTCCTTGTTGAACGTCTCATACAAGATCCTGGCCAAGACGCTTGCAAGGAGACTGGGACACCAATTACCTTCGCTGGTGGAAAAGGACCAGGGTGCCTTTGTGCGCGGACGATCAATCTTCAACAATATAGTAACTGCTGTTGAGGTTCTAGAGGTAGTGCAAGCGGAGGACCTTAACACTGTAGTTCTCGTGATCGACCTGGAGAAAGCATACGATAAGGTGGGGTGGACATTTGTCATGACCACGCTAAGACACATGGGCTTTGGCGAGGGCTTCTGCAAGTGGGTGGTTGCGCTCTACACTTTGTCAACATCAACCGTCATGGTAAACGGCTTCCTTTCTACCTCCTTCAGATTGTCAAGGTCACTGCGCCAGGGTTGCCCACTTGCTCCGCTGCTGTTCGTGCTACAGATGGAGGTGCTCCTGAACCGCATCAGAAGACACTCACAGATTAGAAGCCTGCGATTACACGACGCGATGGACTGTAAGGTGAAGGCTCTCGCAGACGACCTCTTCACCGTCTGCGAGAACACAGTGTCAGCTCTTACGGCATTAAAGGAGACCATACAAGAGTACTCGGTGTTGTCGGAAACTTCGGTGAACTGGACCAAGTCTGTCTACCTGTTACCGCACCAATTCGAGCTGGAGGTGGAGTGGGGGATGAAAAGAGTGAAACAGTGACAGGAGGAAAGGTTCATAGGGGTTCTCCTTAGTCTCCACGTGGAAGCCTCGGTGCAAGGTTCCCTGCTTCAGAGCAGGATTGCAGCGAGGCAAAACCTTTTTTTTTTTTTTTTTTTTTTTTTTTAAACAAGCTTCATCTATTGGTGAGGAGCAACACCTATTGGAAACCGGGTCGAGCGTCCCATAGATACAACCATATCCTCACCAATTGGCACAAATTGGGAACCGGGCCTAGCGTCCCATAACGAGCACATTCAGAAGAGTCATCAGAAATTCCATGAAATGAGACTAAGAACCTACTAAAAATTCCAATTGGCTTAAAAATGGAATCTCAAAAATTAAGATACCGGGGCCAATACCCGGCGTGGCTCAGAGAATTTGGAGCTACTTCAAACCTTTTTTTGCGAGAAACTTCAGAGCTAGACAAAATTCAGAAAACGAGTCCAGGACCCACCATCAGTCCTCTTTACCTCACTCCGACAAGACTTACTGCAGCAAAGTCACCATCTCCACTGCTGCTATGCCCTATTTCTGTCCTACCAGCTAGCCCCTTCACTAGTAGGACGCGCGATATCTTTCTCTCACTCACCTCAATCCCTTTCTTGCCCGTTACCCGGCTTTGGCTGAAAAACTTACTGTAAAACGGGAAGTATGGAAATAGACTGCAGAAGTCCTACAAATGCCCCAAAAACCGTGAAATCCCTAACAAAACCTTCCAAGGTTCTCCGACACTGTCTTTCTCCCTGCCGAGCTCTTCTAGGCCTCACACCCCCTCATCCTGCTGGGTTACAGGGCAACGCAACTCACCCAACTCCGGCCAGCGTCGTCCCAGCAGCAACCCTTGGTTGTCCCGTGGAGTGCCCCCCCAAAGCACCCCCAGATCTCTCTACCAGGCCTCATGCTCCTGCAAACCTGTGGGGCTCCGCTTGGCACCTATCGCTTATAGGTCGGGCGTTGATGGCAAACGTGGCGTTGTTTTCCATACTCTGGTTTGTATGCATGGTCAGAGAGATCGTAGATGGAGTCTTTGCTGCGGTTCGCAGACTGGTCGCCCATTTCCAGTGGAAGCCGAGATCAAAAAACGATGAAGGTTTCATAACGAAGGTGTCTTGGGAACTGATTTCCTTCTCGCGTAAAGAAGGAGGTCTAGGGATGTGGGATCCGGCAAGGAAGAACAAAGCCCAGCTGAGAAGCTGGCTGTGCAAGGTAGCCATGGCAAATTCGAGGGAGGACTGGGTGACCTTTGCTGAAAGACTGTTGATGAGGGAATGGGGTCTGAGTAGGCCCGAAGACGTTTGGGCTTGCTTTTTTATGGAGTCATTCAGGAGAAAGCGACTAAAATCTCAGTTTTGGAGAGCCATTATGAGAGCCTGGAAGGACTTGCGGCCGGAGTTACCATCCAACCCTCTCACGAAAGATGAGGTCCTGGCCCAACAGCTATTCGAAAACCCAATGATCCTGGCACAGGATGGCCAGTCTTTCCCCGCAAATGGGGCCACAGCATCCTTCGGCCGAGCATGGATGAGGAAAGGAGTCACTCGTATCCGGGATCTATGGTCATCATTGCTGGGGAACTGGGAACCTCTTGCTGAAATCACATCACGTCTGTCCGGACTCCGAAGGGTGGAAGAGAATTGGATGGCCGGGAGGCTATTCCTCAGGAGTGGCTCAACATCCTTGGCCCAGAAGGGATAGACCCAGTGGGTACCTGGTACGTCGCTGACGCAGAGGGAGAAGCAAGGGTGGTGTGGAAGATAAAGGAAATCACACCAAGCGGGTTCAGAAAGGTTGAGGAATGGAAATGCGCAGAGCACATGAATGAGCTAACAAGACTGGAGGACCAGACAATCCGGCAATGGACAAGCCCACAACAGGCCAGAATAGTGGAAGTCCCAAAACTGGGCAACCAGCCTGCCATCATTTGGATAGGCCACTCTGCACTGAACCAATTGCGGATCCACCCACTAGCCTGGAACTGGAACAGACCTGAGTCGGATGCGCCGGGTGACACTCGAGTTAACCTCTCCGGTTATAACTCGAGAATCGGATGCGAACTAGCCAACAGAGCGTCAAGGAAGCCTTCGGAAGTGGCGGTAAACAGATGGACAGCAGTACTAGGGAACAGCATTTCGGTCACCAAGCGCCAATTTGCACGTCTGTGGAAGATGCTCTGCGATCTCCCGAACGGAAAGCAAGTGAGCATCCTGTGGTTATTATCTATGATGGTAACCCCCTCCGCTGTCTGGTTACTGGGACGGGGTGTGGTGGTAGAACTGGGGTGCTCTAGATGTCGCTGGCCATTTGAGTCCACAAGACATCTGTGGTGGGAATGCCCGGCCTCTAAAAGGGTGTGGAAGTGGTGGGCCCGCCACTGGAGAGAGATGGGCACAGGAAAACCTGAGTGGGACGAACATTGGGTCCTGCTGGGATTTCTGCCTGACGAGATGCAAGGGAAGAAAGGATGGGGTTACGTGGCGCATGTAGTAAGAGGCATAATCTGTGAGGTTATCTGGGCTGACAGGAACAGGGCAAGGTTCGACAAAAGGCCTTTGTCAGACGTCGAGATCAAAACAAGGATCAAGACTGGTATCAAGCATGCCATCCGGGTGGACTGGAGGAGGAAAACGAAGGCTTGGAAGGGGAACAGGAAGCAAAAGACCTGGTTTCTGTGCACCTGGGAAGGCTTGGAAGGGGAACAGGAAGCAAAAGACCTGGTTTCTGTGCACCTGGGCCCGTGGAAACCGATTGGCGGCGGTCCATTCAAGTCGGGGGCTGATTTTTTCTAGCTGGTTATTGGATTCAGGCAGGGATAAGTAGACTCAGAAGGGCAGAATGGTCCTCTCAGTGATTTAGCTGCAGGTGGCGGTCTGGGTCCTCGGCCCCACTGAGCAATAGTAGTTAGTTTGAGCCTTTGTCGAACCAGGGCACTCGGTCTGTAGGGCCGCAGTGGGCCATTTAGGGGAGTGCCCATAGAGTCCGGACTTAGACCTCTGGGCCGCGGTAGTCCCAGACGCAGTATAGAGGGAATGGACCAACCAATAGTTAGTAGACCAGTGGTAGTACAAGTGGCAAAAGATAGTCACTTTTCTCAGAGGAAATCGACCTCTCTCCATCAAGGGAAAGTAGGTACCGGTGTGATTCAAAGTAACGGCAGTCTGTTGATCATCATTAGAGAATTAGAAGTTTCGGAACTTCAGAGTGATGAGTTCCGCAGGCAGAGGCCTGTAAGCTAAGCTGGCTGACGCTGCCAGATACTCCCGGGTTGAATTGTGAGGTCCCCGGCCGCGTTTCCTGAAGTGTAATGTATTGAAGTGTTTGATTAAAAAAAAAAAAAAAAAAAAAAAAAAAAAAAAAAAGTTCTCAGATTGATTCTCAGCAGAAGCCGGGTAATGGCCTCGGTATCTCAAATGACTTGTGTAATTCTATGTGGGACC
>BFEA01000087.1:907744-912744 GCA_003427395.1 Chara braunii
TTCCCAAGTCCCAACCGAGATAAGGTGCACACTGTTCCGTGATCTCCATGAAAACTCTGCGTGACATGTGAAGCTTCCCCCGGAAGTAGTCGTCCATGACTCTGTGGCATCGCCCGAGGGAGCACACCACACCCTATTGCTGTGCATAGTTGAACGACGGCCTCGGAAGTGCTCACACAGTCCGGAGCGTCGACCGACAACCACCCTCTGCACCAGCAGCATCTGCCTCCGCCTCGAAATTGTCACCTTCATGCGCCCTGCCGCTCTCTCCACCTGGCTGCGGATGACGACGGCCAGCGCAGCCACGGTGACAGCTGTCTTCTCAGTGGGTGTCAACTGTGCTTTGCCACGGGAAGGAAAGCCATCCATCATGCTCCCCCAACACCAACACGCAGGTCCACCACCGACCCGCCGCCCACACCTTCGCCACCGCAACCGACGTCGCCCCCACTGCGGGTTTTGATGGCCTGCAATGCACGACGAACTTCGATGACACACATCTTTGCCTATCAGCGCTGCAATTGGAACCTGCCATGCGCCGTCATGTCTCAACGCCAGTCCACGATGTCCGTCTTCGCGTAGCAACGCCTCCATGAGCAGCCGGCAGTCGGTGGCATCATCAAGTACGCGTGCACATGGCGAATCCGTAGGGGAATCGCCAAGACTGTGCTCAGCACACTGCCCCTTCGATGACCCCCACATCAGCTGCCTCTCTGTCGTCCAGCTGCCAGCATTTCGAATTTTGAACGCCCGTTGTCTCTTTGCGGTATCCGCCTTCTGGACTAGCATGCCTCCCCAGCGGACATTTGAAGTCTGAAGACGGACAAACCATGTGCTGCTGCATATAATCGTATGAAACGGGCCAGGGGAGGGCCCCGAGGATCCGTCCTCGGAGCCACTCCTTGAAGGATAGGTGGAAGGACGCATCCGAAAATCACAAATTTCCCCGACCATTCATCCTGAGGAGTGTATAGCGAGGCCCAAAGTAGGGCCCCCTTCAACTGGTAAGTAGTGGACCTGTTTTCTTTCTTTTTTCTTTTTTTTTCTTTTCTCTATTTTTTTAATATTTAAAGGCTAATTCAAATACCTGTCGAATCTGGACAGGATGGCCTTTCAGGCCTTTTCTTATTGTCATTATAGTATTACGTGGTAGCATCGACATCCGTGCTCAAGCCTCCAACGAGGGAACATGCGGGAGCTGCACCCACCAGCAGGTGGGCTATACCGCCCAGGGGCAGCAGGTCCTATACCTGCTACAGCAGGTGGGCGATACCGCCCAGGGGCCAGCCTGTAGCATCAGAGCGGAGCTTCTTCTATGGGCCGGTCATTGTGCCTCCCCTCCGGCCCCCTTCCCTATGAACATCAGCAGTCTCCGCTCAATGCCTGCCACTCAGGGGGACCAACAGCATATCTCCAGGTGGCGGGCGTCAAGCTTGCCCAGGAAGGTACATGAGGCCAATGGGGATTCAGCCCAAGACCTCCTCAATGCCACACAAACAAACAAACAAACACACACACACACACACACACACACACACACACACACACACACACACACACACACACACACACACACACACACACACGGACGCATGCACAAACACACGCCACAACACGCCCGTGCTAAAAAGTACACCAATGCCGCTACGGTCGGGGACGTCCTGCAGTATTCCACTGGATACAACACACCCTGATTATGAATGCATGAAAGCTCTCTTTGGGGTGATGATTAGGGTGCGTTATGTTCGGGGAAGAGGGTAGCGGTCATGCCACTGGGTATCCACGGCTGAGTGCGTGTGTTGAGTGAGTTTTTGTGGCGGTGACAGACTACCGGTAGTTTCTCAGACTTACTCCACAGACTTAGCTAGAGGATTTTCGGACTCTACCGGTAGGCCGCTGAACAGTGGATAGGGCCGTCTGTGTGTGTGTGTGCGCGTGCGCGCGCGCGCGCGCGCGCGAGAGAGAGAGAGAGAGAGAGAGAGAGAGAGAGAGAGAGAGAGAGAGAGAGAGAGAGAGATGGCAATTTCAGTTTATCAGGCCAGTGTCCGGAGCAGGGTCATTTAAAGCAGAGGCCGTTTCATCACAACTGCACCGGTGATACACAGAAGCATGAAAGGAAGCAGTTGGCATCCTTCCCGCGTACATGTCCGTGGCCTCGAGTATGCAGTAGCGTGTAGGGTCACCCTGATCCTCATGTGAGCTTCGTCTCCGCGCTGTTTGCCTCAAATGTAAAGTAATTTTCTTTCCATGAATCAATTCAAATCTGTATAGCCTTAAGAGTAGTGGTAGGTTCTGAAAAAGAAAGATATGTTCCATGACATGGCAGAACGCCAGTTAAAAAAGATATGTGAGTTGAGAGAAAAAATATGTGGCTGTCCGGCGATGAGGAGAAGGCAGCTTAATAAAATAAAATAAGATAAAAGAAAAGAAAAGAAAAAAATCTATAATGATTTAAATGATTTTCTTGGTTTGGTTAAATACGCATTCGTCCTTCCTGACATCCAAATTGGAACGATGCTTTTAAACAAAAATAAAAATAAAAAATTGGAACGATGCACAGAGAGGAACCACAACCTTGAAAAGATACAGAGGATGTTATGGCTCTGCGCCAGGATGACCTGGACAAATCTAGAACCAGTACCCATGCGCTTCAAGTCTGTACGTAAGCAATGAGAGATATCACCTTTCGGAATAACGAAGGACAGGTCCATTCTCTTCTGAACGAAGGGCAAGCCCAATTCAATGAATACACTGGCCTAGATTTTCCCTCCCCTGTGAAAGAACCTTCCGCGAGAGAGCTGAGGTCTTGTCGCCGCTTCTTCTTCTTCTTCCCGTATTGCTGTGTCTCTACACTTTTCTGTTGAACAAAAACCGAGACCTACAGTACAGCGTCGCTTCAGGCCTTGACGTTATGCCCCTGTGTGACATAAACGCACGCACAGAGAGCAGCAACAGCCTCGATACAGACACGCGCACTCCCCCAAAGCGACCGAACCAGCGAGCGAGCAGCCAGAGAGCATGTTACGCCCCTGTGTGACATAAATGCACGCAGAGAGAGCAGCAATAGCCTCGATACAGACACGCGCACTCCCCCAAAGCGACCGAACCAGCGAGCGAGCGAGCGAGCGAGCAGCCAGAGAACATGTTACGCCCCTGTGTGACATAAATGCGCGCAGAGAGAGCAGCAACAGCCTCGATACAGACACGCGCACTCCCCCAAAGCGACCGAACCAGCGAGCGAGCGAGCAGAGAGCATGTTATGCCCCTGTCACGCACAGAGAGCAGCAACAGCCCTCATCCAGACATGCGCACTCACCCAAAGCGACCGACCCAGCGAGCAGAGCGCGCGCGGGAGAGAGAGAGAGAGAGAGAGAGAGAGAGAGAGAGAGAGAGAGAGAGAGAGAGAGAGAGAGAGAGAGAGGGCAAATGAGACCAGCGGCCAGTTGTCTCGACTAGCTGAAAAAAATCACAGCGCAACACTAACGAGAGGTATATGTGAACGTCGGACTGCGTTGACGACTAACGAAGCATCTATTTCGAATCTGCTACGGAATTTAGGGCGATTCCCCCGCGTGTGTGGTGGAGGTTGTGTGGTTGGGTTTGAGAGTGCTCTGTGTGTGGGTGGGTTCACTGTGCCAATGGCATATAGGCTGAACTCGGTCCGTCCAGCCTCCTGATGGACATCCTCCCTCTGTCAGCACTGTCCCCGACACCCCTCCCACCCTTTTTATAGACGTCACGCGAAGTGTGACGGAAGGGGAAGGGGAACCTCACAGAACGGGTCGCAAGATCCTGACGGTACGACGTTGCATGCGCATTATTCTTGTCCTTTCTCATGCAGTCGTGTCGTTTTAGAATTCGCGTAGCCTGGCCGTCGCTGCTCTACGCGTCAGACACCACGCCATTACTATCTGTCTAAGGTAGTTGACGGTTTTTCTCGCTGTAGACACGTGTCAGCAGGTTACACTGTTGGAATGACAGTCAACGAAGTGTGCATTCCCAATAAGAGGAGGAGGAGGAGGGAGAAAGGAGAGGAAGACGTGGGCTGTCACCGTGACGAATTGACGTTCCGTTTCCTCTTCACCCTTCCCCTCACCACCTCCCTTCTCCTATTCTCCGTCTTCCTTCTTGGCCTTCCTTTCCATTGCCCTTCGAGGTTCGCTTGGTGTAGTTGATTGTCGTTCTTTACTCTGTTGGCCTCACTCACTCCCTCTCGCCAGCCTTCTCCTGAGCTGGTTTTCCATTTTTTTTCTTCCTTTTTCTCTTTCGCCTTTGGTCTCTACTGTATTGCCATTGCTGCTCTGGTTGGGCATATAGAGCGGTGCGGGGAAAAAGTGATCGGTCTGTTTCTTTCGTTTTCGTTCTCGTTTTCAACTTGTGACAGTTGAAAAGCGGCAAAAGCCAATAGATTAATTTTAGACTCAGCTTGTCATCAAGCCGGTCGGACACGTCGCGCTACGTGAGTGACGAGCCACAGATTCTCCGAGCTCGCACTTCAGTGTATGCATATCGGGTTTCTATTCATCGTGTCAGCGTTTTCTCTCCCTGCCCTGAGTTCCCGCTCCACGTTTCTCTGTACTTCCCCCTATCTCTCTCTTTTACGTAGTGTCTTGCCGTCGGTCTGTAATCAGTCCATCTTCGACCACAGCAATCTTATCTTATCTGCTCGTTATCTTAGCGTTAGTCATCTTCTCCATGGTTCGCCTTCTTTATCCGTTCGTGAAAGGATCTTATCCGTTCGTGAAAGGATCGAACTGGCCACCTACAGTGTGTTTGTGTCTGCCGTGTAGAGGAACGTCTGCCATGGTTTAAACGGATTGCCAACGAGTTGCAAACGGATCGCAAACGGATCGCAAACGGATCGCAAACGGATTGCAAACGGATTCCAAACGGATTGCAAACGGATTGCAAACGGATTGGAACCGAGTGTACTGAAAACGATTGGAACGGATGCAAACGGATGGAAAACGGACGGAAACGGATGGAAAGGGATGGGAAGG
>BFEA01000087.1:917744-926056 GCA_003427395.1 Chara braunii
AGACAGTTGCCACGATGAACGTGGATTCGCGGACGAATACTTCGGGACCTACGGTGCTCCAGCCAGGCGGCGAGAACAGCAAACTGCCAGCGTCAATTGCGCTAAGGGAAGACGGATCCGGCGTGCGATTGCACGTGGGGACAGCCAAGGGGGAGATCTTCGAGGTGGAGATCGACAGGTCCAGACTGCACAAGTGCGGACGGATCCCGATCTTCGGAGTCTCGACTTATCGCCAACCCCCTAATGGTCGGAACTCCTCGCTGAGAACCCCCGGCGCTGGCGGCAGCGCTGCTGATGGTGGGAGCGGCGGCGCAACCAACTCCTCTGTCCCCTCCGCATCGAACTCACCTGGTAGCCATCACGGTCGGCGCTCCAGGGCCCATGAGTTAACGCTCAGGATCGTTCTACCCATGGCAGCTATCTTGTCTGTGATCATCGCCGGAGCGCTCGTTGCGCTCACCGAGCGCAAGTCTAGCACTCACCGCCAGCGGAACGTAGGCGCAAGCAGTAAAGGTCTGAGCTTTCCCGATCACAAGGCAGGGACGACGAGGTGGGGGACAGCTGAGAGTCTGGATCGCGATTACGAGATGATGATGTCTGCGGCTGCACGCAGAGAGAAGGTTCCTGACGGAGGAGGAGGAGGAGGAGGAGGAGGAGGAGGAGGAGGAGGCAGTGTGAGGTCGGTGAGCAGCCAGAAGCTCGGCAGCGATGGCGGACGAAAAACGCATCGCGATCGCCGTCGAAGGGAGGAGAAACGAGCCCCTACTCCCTCGCACAGGCCAGATGACCGCGCTGCCGTCGGGAAAGACCAGCAGAATGCAAGACGTGGGCCCCCCAAGCTAGATGACTCCAAACGTAGGTCATCAATCAGCTCGACGGAGGAAATCCAGCCCGCCACGCCTACTTCTCAAATGCAGACGGTGAGCTCTGCGACTGATAGCGTGCGAGAATCGGAGACGGTAGCAAGAGGATGACAGGCCATACTGATTGCCCCCATCTGCTTGAAAAGCGGCATCCGTTTCGTCGTTTTCCGTCATCATCTTCGTGTTCGTACCCACTGGAGCTCGTCGCGATTCGAACTCGTGATCTATTCTTTAACATTTACGTGTGTGTATTTCTGTCTTCTTGACAGTCTTGTGAGTTGTTCTTTTTTTTTTTTTTTTTCAAGTCTTGTGTAAGTTTTTGTAATGTATGTATGTATAGTATTCGCGAAGTAGGGCTCAGCCTGGGTGGTCTCCTCATCGGCTTCTTCATCAGGGTGGTTTTTTTTTTTTTTTTTTTTTTTTTTTTTTTTTTTTTTTTTTTTTTTTTTTTTTTTTTTTTTTNTTTTTTTTTTTTTTTTTTTTTTTTTCTTCTTCCTCTTCTTCTTACCTTTTTTTCCCCTCTCTGGGGTTCTCAGGGTTTTCCTGGTCCTGTGCTTCTTCGAAGGAGGACTACCTTCTTCCCCCGAATACAACGAACGGTCGTTATTGCTGTATTTAGGCAGAAAGCTACACCAAATACAGCTATAATGATTATTTTAATGACCGTACATTGTATCTGAGTGAAGAAGGGGTAGCCTCGGTAAATTTACGTCAGTATATGTACATGCAAGTTTTGAGCGAGCTTCGAACTCTAAACCAGCATTTTAATAGAGAGCGGGGGGCATTTTGGAAATTTGGAGAGCGAAACTTTTTGTAGTCCGCAGCGAGTGTTAATATAATTGAGTAAATTTAATTAGCTACTCAATAAAATAATTGTGTTGTGCCCTCCTCCGGGTTGCCTTGCCCTTCAAGGACTGCGCGCCGATTACAATCACGTCGTACTTAGCGTTGCCGTGTATTCCATCCATTCTAAGGCCTGTATCTGACCGTAACTTCAGGTCGAATTCGCCAACTGGGTGTCACTGATATCATGATTCGAACGACGGCTTTCTATTTTTAGTCGATTTGAATGAACATGAACGCTATGTACGGTCACATTCCTCGTGGTCCGGTGTGCGCTGGGATTGCTAATTGACACGTGGTTGCTTCCCGGGGGAGAGGTCCCACTTAGACGGATTCTTCGTTTCTATTCATTCTTCGTTTCTGTTCATAGATTCTGAAGATCGACTGTCAGTCTTAGACAATGCAGGCAGGCAACTGGGGC
This sequence comes from Chara braunii, assembly GCA_003427395.1. Lineage (NCBI taxonomy): Eukaryota > Viridiplantae > Streptophyta > Charophyceae > Charales > Characeae > Chara > Chara braunii. The sequence goes on from BFEA01000087.1 coordinate 919,872, forward strand.
GGGCATCGCCCCGGAGGAGGAGAGGAGGAGAGGAGGAGAGGAGGAGAGGAGGAGAGGAGGAGGAGCAGGAAAGGACGAAAATTATCTTTTTTGCTTTTCCTTATCTTTTGCTTTTGAAAATTTACAAGGTTTGCTGACGTGGCAACGCCAGCAGCAGCGGTGAAAACGATTTGAGCAGAGAAAATCTCGACAGCTAAGCACTTCAAATTTCCAAGTTAGGAAATTAGGAACGAAGTTACGAAAAGTTAGAAGTTATAAAGTCTTGAGCTGGCTGATACTCCTCCTCTCTCTCTCTCTCTCTCTCTCTCTCTCTCTCTCTCTCTCTCTCTCTCTCTCTCTCTCTCTCTCTCTCTCTCTCCACTGGAAGAGTGCTCGAGGGTAGAAAATTTGATGACGAGTAAAGATCTCTCTCTCTCTCTCTCTCTCTCTCTCTCTCTCTCTCTCTCTCTCTCTCTCTCTCTCTCCACGGGAAGAGAGCTCGAGGTTAAAAAATTTGATGACGAGTAAAGAGAATGTAATCAAGAAGAAGACGAATTTCAAAGTTCGTTATAAAAATGACAATTTGGATTTGTGACTAGGCCAGGATCGTGTCAAGTTGTCTTTCGTTTTTCTCTGTCTTCTTTTCTCTCTGTTTGTTTCTCCCTTTTCCTTTCTGGTTTCCTCTCTCACTTTGTTTTTTACCGCCGCTTTCGACTTGTGTATCTTTCCATTGATATGGAGAACGTTTGGCTGTGAACTTAGTACGATTTTGCCTTCTCTCCGCAATCTCTGCTTCCCAAGCTGGTGTTTGTAAAGTCTTTTTGTGTTTGCTGAAAACCAGAAAAAGAAAGTTTCTAGCCGCTTATTTTCTTTGACAAAGAACGTTTGATCTTTTCGAAAGCATGTGCACGAATTCACACTTTAATAATATTGGCTTCCTTTCCCTTCTTTTCGCTTTTTTTTTTTTTTTTTTTTTTTTTGTGGCCCTATGGACCACATAATCAGATAATATTAAACTGATCGGAACAGATGCATTGCACTTGATCTTAGCCAAAAGGCCGAGAAAGGTATTCTTTTCGTTTTTGGGTCTGGGGGGCATTGTCTTCTTTCTTTTTTAAATAGCTCTATCCCCTTTTGTCCTACCTGGGGCACGCTTCCACTACCTTCTTCACCCAAAGAGTACGCCCTGTCATTATCGCTGTTTTTGGACGGAAAGTTGCCCCATATACAAATATAATGACCTTGCGTTCTATTCGGGTTTAGACGGTAGCAGCTGGGTAAGGTATAAGCGTGCAAGATGAGCACGACGAGTGTGACAGTGCACGACCGTTCGTGGTGGCAGTCTGGCAGATAGCACGGCAGCAAGATTTTTTTTTATTATTATTATTATTTTTTTTTGCAGCAAGATTTTCGATGCGCCTCTTAATGTTATTTATCCTTTCTGTGTTTTCTTTTTTTTTAATAAGGAGCTCAAAAATGAGGAGGGGAATTCTTTTCACTGGCAACAGTGGCAAGAGTTTTGATTCGTCCAAGACTCCAAAAAAAAAAAAATCAGGGGGGCTGCTCTTGACCCCAAAAATTGGCACGGTCAATAGCAACCCACTCTCGTTTTCTCGACTCCTTGGGTACTGACAAAAAGCTGGTCTTTGGCGTACGACTGGTGGACGATGTGTCCCTATTCGTGGCCTATAGGAAGGGGGACAAGAGGTCGAGGGGGAAAGCTGTGAAGATTCGAAACAGATTTGAGGAGTGCTACCCCCGAAACCTGACACTCAAACGGACCGATGAGGGAAGGGAGACGTGGGCTTTTGTGGGTTGTCAGCTGAATGTTAGACAGAGTTTCCCGTATTTGGGGAGCCTGCAGGTGGTTAAAAACGAGGCGACGAAAAAAAAAAAACAAAAAAAAAACGAGGCGACTATCTGGTCTGAAAGGCCTTCGGTGATCCGGACCGGCCAGGATTTCAAGTCCTGGGCAAGCCGCAGACAAAAGGTAGCTGCTATTACCGGGTCCTTGCACAGGCCCGACAGAAATACGACCGAACGGACCGGGATTCCTGTCCAGGTTCTGCTGATGAGGAGAGAGTACTGGGCTAAGGGATTCCCGGACGAGTTTTTCGGACAGATTCTGGATAGCTTCGCGAAGAAGCGGGGCGATATCTGGAAACTGGCCGCAGCGCTACTGCGCTTGTCTTAGTTTTCCTGCAATTCTGGCGGGAACCGCAATGGTGCGTTTGGGCGGGTAGAGTCTGTAGTCTGTTTTCGCGTTTGTACTCGAAGTTTCGCTTTTGTTTTCGTCGCGTGTTTTCGTTTGCTGTTTTCAAATGTGGGAGGGTGTGTGATAGATGCTAGTATATAGGTAGTTCGAATAGAGGTAATAATCCTCTTTGGCAACGAGTTGGAATTGGTCGTCGGTCATGACCGACGGAACCAGACATGGAAGAGAGGGTAGAAGGTTTGCTCTTTCGGGTAGAAGTGAGGAGGTGAAGCTTGAGGTTGAACACGCTAATTCGCTACCACTGCGAACTATCGGATGAAGCTAGTTGATATGTTGTTGCCAATTGTTGAATAAGCCGTGTTGGCGTTAAGCTGTGACGGAGTTCGACGACGAAATTCGCACATGTTGCTTTTCGTGATTGTTTGTGTCAGTAAAATATAAGCTAATCTTAAGCAAGAAAAATGGTAAATAATTAAAAAAAAAAAAAAAAAAAAAGGGAATGAGAATTGACACTTCCAACAAACCGTCCTATACAGTTTCCCCCTCGGGGAAAGCAAGGGACTGACTAAGAAGTTGTGTACCGTGGAGAACGGAAGGACAAAAAGACCATCAAGCTACATAGAGCTCTGGACGTGATTGAGGTCAGATTCATCCAGTTTGGCCCTAACTGCGGCCAGATACGTTGAGGAAAGTGCAGGTGTGAGTATTCCCTCAGTGTGATGGTCGAGCAGAGATTCTGAAGAACGACTATTGATGAAACTTCGGGAGCTTTATTTATTTCTTTTTCTTTTTCTTTTTACCTAGATATCCCACAGTGGCCGCACATGGAGTGGGCTGAAGATGCAGTCACTGTGCTTCCTTTCTCTCAGTTTTATCTCTCAAACTATTTTTTTGTATAAAGGACGCTGGACCCGTTTTCCAGCAGGTGCAGCTCCCCGCCAATAAAATGGAACTTGTTTTTAAAAAAAAAAAAAAAAAAAAAAAAAAAAAAANAAAAAAAAAAAAAGAGGCCGCACATGCCATTACTCCCCCTGCTTGTGCAACCCTGCCCCTGGTTGTTTTCTGTTAATCTCTCTCTCTCTCTCTCTCTCTCTCTCTCTCTCTCTCTCTCTCTCTCTCTCTCTCTCTCTCTCTGTGTGTGTGCGTGCGTGTGTGTGTGTGTGTGTGTGTGCCCCCCTCTCTCTCCCCCTCCCTCCCTCCCTCCCTCCCTACCTACCTACCTACCTATTAATCTGATCTACATATCTATCTAGTCTGTCTAATCTATCTAAATGTCTATGTACCTACCTGTCTACCTACCTTCCTACCGACCTAACTATTTGATGGTCAACCAATCAATCAACAATCAATCAATAAATCAATCAATCAATCAATATATCTATCCACCTAATGTATCCCTTCGCTTTCTCCTAAGCATCATTGGGTGGGTCTACCATAAAGGGGAGGCACAAACCCTTTCCCCAAGGGGGGGTGGGGGAGGCTACTGGGGAATTGCGAGGATTAGGTCCTGCCAGTAGGGCCGGCGCGCTGAGCCTTCCTACGCCATCAGAGCAGGTACTACACTCGCCAAGCCAGACCCATGGCTGACAGTACTGCCCCAACTGTATCGTAAGCCCCATCCCTTTCCCGCACTCCCCAGTGAGTCCCCACACACGCATATACCTACCCAGACTAGACTCTCAGAGTCACACTCATCCAGAGTCATCCTCACTGACCCTGGATGTTGGGAAGGTTTCAACCAGGACCGACGCTCCCTGGCTGCAGCCGCACGTCTATTACACTCATCAACTCAGGGGGCGCAGCTGGCCCCATGGATATCATGCCGGGAGGCATGTCGAGCCCAGTCGCCTGGTATAAATTGGGGTGCCCACCCCTGCTAGGGGAGTGTGCTATTCACGGCAGCCCTTCCCCAAACTACTACTACTCCTACCTAGGCTAATGGTATTGTATTCTACCGAGGCTTAATTTTTTTTGCCATTTTCTCCATTTTTTCGGTAGATCCCTGATCATCCCTCAGGGTGGTGCCAATTTTCCCCTGTTAGGTGTACACACCTCGCGGTAACCTCGGTGACCCCTATTTTAGACGAAACTAGGGCGCAGTCAGGGTTTGAGTTTGAAAATGCATTTGATTTGATGCAAAAGGGCCAGTAATGGTGAATGCATATACCCTAGGTTTCCGGTCCGGTGGGGTCACATGGGGGTGTGTTGTGTTCCCCTCATTGGCTGAAGTGCATTTTCGAACTTTTTTCATGAGACCCCCCTATTTTATTATCAGGGCCCTCTATTTTATTATCAGTGCCCAAAATCCTTCATCATGCTGAGCCATTTTGTGCCAGCATGGAAACCACTTCCTGCACATACAACTAGTGGGATCTTGTTACACATACCTGATCCGTACCCCCAATCTTAGTCCCTATCCCCAACTGAGGCTACCCCATGGTACCCTGTGCTACCGCGCTTTCAATGAATGCACGTTTCGCGTTCATGAACGGGCGTTCATTGAACGGGGCTAAACGCATTGAACGCTTTTGCGCAGGGTGCAGAGGTGTGGGCTGAGGGCTGTCTCTGTGTGTGTGTGTGTGTGTCTGTGTGTGTGTGTGTGTGTGTGTGTGTGTGTGTGTGAGAGAGAGAGAGAGAGAGAGAGAGAGCATGCGCATTGCTGGCCTGCTGCCCCCCGGCTGCAGCCCATTCCTGCACGCTGCAGCTCTCTCTCTCTCTCTCTCTCTCTCTCTCTCTCTCTCTCTCTTAGTGGCTTTTTACAGTAGTCGCTCGGGTGCATGTGGCGCAGTTAATGGTCCGGATACATTCAGAATTCGGAGTCTGACTATGAATTTCCAATGTAACGGGACCATTCCCTTCGCAATATGCATTAGCGGTGAGTCGGTGACCACTGTAAGAACACACACACACACACACACACACACACACACACACACACACACACAGAGAGAGAGAGAGAGAGAGAGAGAGAGAGAGAGAGAGAGAGACATTGCGTTGCTGCCCACTCCCCCGTCGCCCGCTGCGGCGCAGCCCACCTACTGCAGCGACACTGTAGCCCGTTCCGGCTGCAGTGCTTTCTCTCTCTCTCTCTCTCTGTGTGTGTGTGTGTGTGTGTGTGTGTGTGTGTGTGTGCCCTCTTACGGGAGTAGCTTATAGCTCGAATGCATGTGATCCAGGTAATTGTCCCAATACATTCGATATTCACAGTCCAAATTCACGGTACTGACTGCGAATTTCAAATGTGTTGGACCTTTACCTGTGCCACATTCGTTCTACCACTGGAGAGAGAGAGAGAGAACGAGAGAGAGAGAGAGAGAGAGAGAGAGAGAGAGAGAGAGAGAGAAGGCCCCCGCCCTGGCACCCACTGCTGCCCGGCCTACTGCCCTGTGGTAGAGGTAAGGGACCACATACATCAAAATTCACAGTTTGACACAGCCATGAGGCAGACCCTCTCTCTCTCTGCTCCTCATGGTACTCGTAACGATTTGATGAGAAAAATTGAATGAATCTACCTCCAGAACTTGGAAATATACACTGCCACTTTTTGTTTTTGGGGGCGGGGGGAGAAGTACGTTTATGTCACATGGGAGTTCGTAATGGGCAGAAAAAAAGGCATCCGCGTCTGTGTCAGGGCCTGAGTTCGAAAAGGCGTTCGTAACTCAGGCCGGCGGTGGTGTCAGGGCAGAGGTTTAATTAAGGTGGGTGTGTCTTTTTTTTTCTCTTTTCTTTTCTTTTTCTTTTGTTCGTTTTTTTTGTTCTTTTTTTTTGTTCTTTTGTTTTTTGTTTTCCGTCGGTTGAGAACAACCAACAACAACAACCATGGTCGTACATCTGGGCCATGGCCAATCTGGGGTGTGGCCGAGACATCTCGGCCGTGGCCACACCCCATTGGCCACGGCCGAGACATCTCGGCCGTGGCCAATCTGGGGTGTGGCCGAGACATCTCGGCCGTGGCCAATCTGGGGTGTGGCCGAGACATCTCGGCCGTGGC
>BFEA01000087.1:981409-996836 GCA_003427395.1 Chara braunii
AAAAAGAATTTGAGAGAAGAACATAGTGTAGTTAAAAATAATAATAATAATAATGCGCCGGGGAGAGAGAGAGAGTGAGAGAGTGAGAGAGAGAGAGAGAGAGGGAGAGAGAGAGAGAAAGAGAGAGAGAGAGAGTGAGAGAGGGAGAGAGAGAGAGAGAGGGAGAGAGAGAGAGAAAGAGAGAGAATGAATCTTCCCATGTTGCTGTGTAAGGGGCAGATCCCACCTCTAGTACGGAAGGCACTTTCCGTGATTTTTTGGGATCCCACCTCTTTCCGCATGAGGCGGAAGGGGCCCTCTTTTCTCGTGGATGTGGAAACGAAAGGGGACGTGTCAAGCCGGGCACGTTTGCAGGCAAGAAAGTTCTTTCCAAAAGCAAAAGAAGACGACCCCATCTTTTCCCCGAAAAAGAAGGCCGCACAACACCCGACCAAATGTCCGGGTCGACCGACTTCGGGAAGCAGGTGTTCCTCACCGCCCACAAATTTCAGGCGCACCTACAGGAAAAGATCCGAATTTTGTAGCCTCGTGGGATCCCATTTTTCTTTAACGGTCCGCGGAATGGGCCCTACAAAACCGTTCTTTTTCGTTTCTTTCCAAAAAGAATAGAGGTGGGGTCTGCCCCTAAGATTCATTCTCGTTTCAAAGTTTCAAAAGTTAGGAATGTGCCTATATGAGAGAGAGAGAGAGAGTCCCGGCGCGTTCTCTGTGCAGTGGCGCAGCAAATGCGCCGTCTCTCTCTCTCTCTCTCTCTCTCTCTCTCTCTCTCTCTCTCTCTCTCTCTCTCTCTCTCCCCCTTGGGTGTCAAGCAGAACAGACTTTGGCTTTCTTTTTTTCATAATCCAGTATTTCACTTGTTACTGCTTTTTTCCTTTTTTTCTTGAATCTCGTTCTTTTTTTTTCTTTTCCTCAGTTTCGTTTTTTGTTGTATTGGTGAAAAAGGACGCTTGTGGTGCTACCTGTAGCTTCAGGGTCCGAGTTGATAGCTGAGAAAAAGCAAAAGCAAAGAGCAGACAAAACAAGGTACTCTCCCTCAAACACCCCTTCTATGGTTCCCGGCCTATTGCTAACAATGACTATCAAATTGTGGAATATGCCTCCACCTATTGTAGGCACCTAGACACATCAGAGGCTAGGCACCAGCAACCAGAGGTCCTACTCAATGATCTCCCCGCCCTGCTTTTATTTTTTTGGGATATTTTGCAAAATACCCCCATAGGTTGACATATATGCCAAAATGCCCCTCAAAGATGTGGGTAGAGCGGAATGGCCCTCTGAATTTTTATTCTTTTTTTGTGAAATACCCCTGGTGTCGGTTGGACCTCATCTTTGCAATATACCCCTACCGGGTACCATCCAAATTGCAAAATGCCCCAGTACTTGCCAACTTCTTCTAGGCGCTATTGCAAATGCCAAGGCCCAAACGGGAAAGTCCAGATTGCCAAGTTACACACCCGCCGGACAGGGGCACAACACAAAAATTTCAGCCCAAAAGGGCATGCCACTCTTCCCACATCTTTCAGGGGCATTTTGGCATATATCTCAACTTATGAGGGTGTTTTCCAAATTATCCTTTTTTTTTTTGCTTTTTTTTTTCTTTTTTGAAAGGGGGGGCCAGTGCCCAAGACTGATATTTGGTAAATCACTACATTAATGCACAAACGCCTCTCCCCATCTGATGATCTCCCCCAGCCCAGACATTACAGACATTATATCCACTTCCCATGGTAGTACATGTGGTAGAACCCTCCTGTTTCATACTGTATGTGTCGGACCCACTGGGATGGCGGTCTGTCAGGATGGAGAAGGAGGGTTGACGAAGGAGGAAGTAAAGATGGAGCTGCAAGGGACGGGTTATGGCGTGGGGATAGGAGACCACCGGTGAGAAGGAGGGGACCGCGAGAGCGGAGTGGGTAATCATGAGTCGGCTCACTCCGTGACCAAGGGGTTGTGCGTGAGATAGTGGCGCGAATCCGCTCGAAGGGAGAGGAGTCGTTCAGGTTCAGGGTGCCCGGCGGGGAGAAGCGGCAGAGGAGGGGGCTTAGGAGAATCCTAACCGGGGTTTATGTGGTTAGGGTAGGGTAGCGGCGACGCTAATCAAGAAAAGAAGATAGTAACCATGGAGGGGGGGGGGGGAGAAAATAAAATAAACAGTAAAATTTTGAGATAAAAAAAAAATTAATAATAATAATTAAAATAATTAAAAAAAATAAATAAACAAAACGTGAAGAGAGAAGTAATATTTATTTTTTTGGAATTTTCGACAGTATTTCCCTACCCCCCAAGGGGTCAAGAATGTGCCAAGAGAAAGGAGAGACCAAGATGAGCACACTAAGGTTCAAAATGCCGCAAATTATAAATTTTATAAAAATTAATAAAGAAATAATAAATAAATAAATGGGGAGGTGGAGAGTGAAAAAAAACTAAGTGTTGGATTTTTTAAAAATTTTGGCAGCATTTCATTACCCCCATGGGGTCGAAGTTTGTCTGCAAAAGATATACTAAGTACGACGGGAGAGAATAGGGAGAAGGGATAAAATTTTGGCAGCACTTCGTTACCCCCACAGGATCAAAATGTGCGCCGGGAGCTAAAATAACTAATTTAAGTCCTAAACAATTAGAGAGGTACCGCAAAAAAAAAAAAAAAACGATTTTTTGAAGAAAAATAAAATTTAAATAAAAAAAGAAAGATAAAAAATAGAAAAACAGAAAAAAATTGGAAGTTGGGAGGGGGGGTGAAAAAGTGAAGGAGAAAAGAGAGAAATAGGTGAGAGTGAGAAAAAGAGCGAAGGGGGGAGATGGGGGGAATGATGGGGTTGTAGTTAGGAAAGAGAAGAGGGGGAGAGGAGGGGGAGAGTGGGAGAGATAGGGATGGGAAATGTGGGAAGGGGTAGAAGAGATTAGTAGAAGATGGTAAGTGGAGAGGGGAGGAGAGAAAAAGATGGTGGAAGATGAGTGAAGAGGGAGGTGGGAGAAGGGAGTAGTGGTAGAGTTAGAAAAGGTGGTGAGAAGGTGGAGGGGGAAGAGAGAGAGAGGGGGTGGGAGAGTAGGTTAGTGGGGAATGATATACCAAGTTCTTAGTTAGCCAAAAGCAGCAAAATCACCACGGTCCACAATATCTTGGCCTTCAAGATGTTGGCAGTCTGCTATTGTAGCAGAGAAAAAAAAAAAAAAAATGGTGGGATAATCACGGGTTGGCTGAGATTTTGATCAACCACCCTGATTCCTCTGACGCGCAGCCCCCTAGCTAGGGGGGTCTTTAGTGCTGGTACAGCAGTACAAAAAATAATAGCTAGCATCATCATCATCATCTGAGTGGGCTGAGATCTTGATGAGCCATCCAAATCTCCCTATAGTGCAGCCTCCTATTCAAGGGGGGGCTTCACGCTCCATAACAAGCTGCCACGTGGCACTGCAGATGGTCACGGGCACAACCGGCAACAACCACGGTGTCTCCCCACCGGGGGGGCAAATAGTTGCCCGCCCGCTGCTGTCATGCTGGCTCGGCGCCCGCCACGGGGGAGGGGGGGGGGGGAGTAAATAGTTGTCACATCACCTCTTGAATACCAGCGTGCCACACTACCAAACCATGGACACACTGTCGCCAATGTGTTACAGTGGCGGTTATGCACGCGCATGGCCAGCAGCTGCCCAAGTTCAAACCCTGGCAGCAGCATGCATAATGGATTTTGAATAAAGATAATCCAAGGACGGGGCGGGGCGGGGCAGCGGGGCAGGCATCACGATGCGTGCGAGCAAGCGCGAAGGTCGTCGCACACGCACACGCCATGTGCCCACGTTGGTGGCGTGCGCGTGTGCGGCGGCCTTGGCGCTTGCGCGCACGCGTCGTGATGTCTCTATTTTTTCTGCCACGTGTCACATTGGGGGTCTGGGTGGGTGGGAGCGGGAAACGTTCCCGCTCTGATACCAGTGTGCCGGACCCGCCGGGATGGTGGTCCGTCAGGATGGAGAAGGAGGAAGTAGAGATGGAGCTCCAAGGGACAACGCATCTCCAGCGCAGACTCAACACGCACATACTTCAAGATGGGCAAAAGTGAGGAATGAGGAAATACAGACTGCAGTTGGGGTATACCCCCAGTGGACTGACTGCACTGGACTGAACTGGCCTGGTACCGACAGCGGTACCAGCAGTACTAGACTGAACTGAACAGTACACGGTCTGTGGGTCAGACCACGACCTGGTTCCACAGGCCGAACTGGCAAATAGCCGAATAGGACAGAGGCCTACTGCACTGTAGGTCACAAGTTCGAGTCTTGTTTCGGACTTTGGGGCGGATCCTGTCCAGATAGGCTTGTCTTTACCACATACACACACACTCATGAGATATCACCAAGGTAGCACAACCACGATACATAGTTAATCACATACTATACACAATACACATACATAACTCCGAGTCAAGGTACACATACACACATGTACTAGTGGAGGTGATAAGAGCACCTCTCACTCGTACTCAGTACTCACCTCGCAGATGTTCCATGGTGGGGGGCAACATCTACTATGAAATGGGGTCCACATACACATCAACGAAAAAAATTCCTAGAATTAAATAATCGTTCTATAGTAAAATTACAATCTAAATTTCAAATTTTCATTCCATCTTAAAAAATGTCATTCCAATTTTAAAAATTTTCATCTTACTTGCAAACTTTCATTCCAAGAATAGGGTATTTCTTCTTATTTGGACCGTATGCTAGAGATGGAATGAAAGTCTGGATGAGTTCATGAAATATTTTAATTGGACTGTCATTCTACGTAAGGATTTTCAGTCATAAATAGGTTAATCCAATCTAAACTAGAAGATATTTGTTGTAGTAGAATGAAATTTTAATTAAAATATTATATAAACTCGTCCAGACTTTCATTTCATCTTGAACAAATAGATGTAGTTGGAAAGGAAAACTCATTTTTAGACGGGAACTTATCAAATAAAACTGAAAATTTTAGAATTGGACAAATATTGGAATGATAATTTATAAATTAAAAGGATTTTCTTTTTATGGAATGTTTTTTCAACTTTTATTTATCATGGAAATTTTTATGTTAATAGCCCACGGATACACATCTATGATACAGAGTACATACACACATACACAACCATAGGGCTGGGAGGAGGTCCCGATCAACTGATAATGATGATAGGCATCCGATGATAAGTATCCCCCTTAATATCACCTGGGTCTGTGGTGGATAAGTAGAGGGTGTGAGTCGCTGGTTGGTCAGGATCAACTAATGATGATGATAGGCGTCTTGATGATAAGTACCCCCGTTAATGTCAGTTGAACTCTGTGTGGCAGACTAGGGCTATGGTGGGCGAGTAGAGGGCGTGAGTCACTGGTTGGTCTGGATTAACTGATGATGATGATAGGCGTTACGAGGATAAGTACCCCGCCTTAAAATCAGCTAGGACTGTGGTGGGTAAGTTGAGGGTGTGAGTTACCAATTGGTCATTAGGGGCTAATAGGAGACTGCTTGGGCCTGGCGTCCGAAGTTCCCATGCGACGAGGCTCGTTTGATTCCGCTTCCACCAAGGTTGGGTCATGGCTAGCCCTGGTGCTTGTCACTACTGTTCGGTCCATGTTCCCCTCGATACCAAGTAGGGGAAAGGTTCCGAGTGCTGCTCACATTGAGGTAGGATAGTTGAGATAGGGTGCGCTAGGAGTATTGATGTGAGGATGGGATGAGAAAGTAACCTCGTTCCCTCAGGACAACCATATCTGATCGCTCCAGGCGATCAATGTGTGCTTAGTAGCCAGCCTCTACAACATCGTGAGCTTTCTAAAAAAAAAAAAAAAAAAAAAAAAAAAATTGGGAGAGTAATGGTCACTGCTCGAACCATGATAGATCTTCATGAGATAGGCAAGAGGCATTTATTACTTCCGCAATGAGAAGGATTGACCTCCTGGCCAATCAATCCTGAAATCAGTCCACACTAGCGAACAGCTAAAGCAATATATCAAAGGGGCAATATAGCCCAACAGAAAAATTCCCACGAGAAATGAAAGTTGAAAAAACCTTTCATAAAAAAAAACTCCTTCAGATTTATAAATTATCATTCCAATGTTTGTCCAATTCTAAAATTTTCAATTTAATTTGATAAGTTTCCGTCTAAATATGAGTTTTTCCTTCCAACTACATCTATTTGTTCAAGATGAAATAAAAGTCTGGATGAGTTTATGAAATGTTTTAATTAGACTTTCATTCTATTACAATAAATATATTCTAATTTAGATTGAATTAACCTATTTATGACTGGAAATCCTTACTTAGAATGACAGTCCAATTAAAATATTTCATGAACTCATCCAGACTTTCATTCCATCTCTAGCATGCATTTCAAATAAGAAGGAATACCCCATTCTTGGAAGGAAAGTTTTCAATTAAGATGAAAATTTTAAAACTTGAAATGAAATTTTTTAATATGGAATGAAAATTTAAAATTTAGAATGTAATTTTACTCTAGAATGATTATTTAATTCTTGGGAATTCTCTGTTGCCGTTTGGACACACCTCTTAGTACCCAGTCAGACCTCCTTCAAACACTAAAAGAGATGGACGACAAAAAAAAAATGTCAGACAGGTCGCATCCCCTAAGGAATGTTGTCTTAACTTTTGGGATGTCTCTGCAAACGACTATATGACTTTCGTCAATGTCCTCTCTCATGATGAAACATTCCGGGATATGATAGGCCAAGGGGTGACTACCTTACTACACAAGAAGGGCGACCGAGAGGATATCTCCAACCACCGCTCCATCACCATTTTGCTGGTACCGTACATAGCATTGGCCAAAGCATGGACTAACAGACTTTTACCATTTTTGCCTATGTGTTCGATTTTCAATTCAACGCGGGTTTCGCGTTGAATTCGTATCAAATCCTGTTTAAATGCGCATTAGACGCGAATAAATGGGGTCCACAATGATTTTTTTCATGGTCTAAACATAATCCAATATATATATATATATGGAGTTGTAGGTCTTTTCGAGGACTACAACCCTATATTTTTATTTATATTTTTTTTATGTTTGAGTATTAAAAAAAAAAAAACATAAACACAACAACGAAAAAAAATTCCAAAATTAAATAATCAATTTTATAGTAAAATTGCATTCTAATTTTTATTTTTCATTCCATCTTTAAAAATGCCATTCCAGTTTTAAAATTTGTTATCTTACTTGCAAACTTTCATTCCAAGAATGGGGTATCCCTTCTTATTTGGACTGCATGATAGAGATGGAATGAAAGTCTGGATGAGTTCATTAAATATTTTAACTGGATTGTTATTCTAAGTAAGGATTTTCAGTCATAAATAGGTTAATCTAATCTAAATTAGAAGATATTTGTTGTAGTAAAATAAAAAATTAATTAAAATATTTCATAAACTCGTCCAGACTTTCATTCCATCTTGAACAAGTAGATGTAGTTGGAAGGGGAAACTCATATTTGGACGGGAACTTATCAAATAAAACTGAAAATTTTATAATTAAACAAACATTGGAATGAAAATTTATAAATATGAATGATTCTTTTTAATGGAATATTTTTTCAACTTAAATTTCTCATGAGAATTTTTCTGTTGAATGAGAAAAATAAAAACAAAAATGAAATGAGTATTTTTTGGGGAGGGGGTTCAAAAAGATTTTTTCAGGGCTAAAACAAAAAAGAAAAACAAATAAAAAATATAGGGTTGTAGATCTTTCAAAGGTGTACAGTAACATTTTTTTTTTTAACTTCGTGTATTTAAAAAAAAATCAAAACCATAAAAAACAAATAAAAAAAAAGAAAAAAAGACACGCACACACACACAGACATACAGAGATAGACACAGACACATAGTCACACAGACTCACAACACATACAAACACATAAACACACACACACAGACACACAACACACACAAACATATAAACATATACACACACGGACACACATCACACACAAACATACAAAAACACATACAACTGGAGGCGACGAGGGTTGGGGGATGGGGGATGGGGGATGGGGGATGGGGGATGGGGGATGGGGGATGTGCCAATTGCCCTCAATACTGGTAGGGTGATTGTCCTGAGTGCTGGTCATACTGAGGTAGGATAGTAGAGACAGGGGGTGCGCTGGGAATATGAATGTGAGGATCTTCTGCTAGAATGTGGAATAATACGCCGCCATGTGTTTTGTTTTTTGTGCATGTAGTGAGTAGAGGCCCACGGCCTCTCTGCTTTCAAATGTCAAGGTCTAGAACCTTCCCGAATTTCCATTGGTCTGCTGCTGCTTGGGCCTTTGAGTCATGATTTTTCGATTTTGGCATATAATTTCTACTGTGAACTGTGACTCCTGCCACTAGGACACAAATTTGGCCTGTGGAACTGCTTTTTACTCGTGGGATGCGACTCTTCAATATGACTTTTCATTATGAAACGTGATTTTTGCCCTTAAGATGTGACTGTTTGTTGGGTGTCTGTTGGACTGGACTGCTAAGGTACCCGACTATGACCTTTCTGAAATTGATTAACTTGGCCCTTTCTTGGTCAGGGCCTCTGACCTTGAGACCCAAATTTGGGGTTTGAATCGTGGAAGACCTTTCAACTGTGACCGTGCGGGGCACGGGGGCGCAGCCAGGGGGTAGGAGATTGTAGCCTCGGGGGCTGCGACGCAGCTCCCTGAGTACACAATATAATACTCCGAATGGATCTGGTCTAGAAAGCATGTAAATGCATGTAGAGTGTTGTGTAGTGGATTGAGGCTCTCTCTCGAGCCCGGAATGCCTCGGTGAAACATTTTTTTTACTAAGTTTTGGGCGTGATTGCCGTGAGATGCGCTAAGTTGTGGACGAAATTGCCGTCAGATGTTCTGAGATTCGTTTGTCACTCTTCTTCCCGAGAGGCCAGTTGCCAACAGATCTCTACCAAGTCGCGAACAATCCCTAACCAGGGGCCTGACTCCACTACGCAACATTCTTCATGCAACTTGAATGCATTGCATGTAGATTGTTGTGTAGTCGAGCGATCGTTCAGGCCCCACCTTTTTGCTCTCTCGTGGATTTTTTTAAATATTTTTTATTTTTATTTATTTTTATTTATTTTTATTTTATTCAAAAGGTAACATATCAATTTAATGTCTGAAAATAACGAGGTCAGGGACCTTACAATTCAACCCGGATTTATCCCAGCAGCATCAACCGGTTAAGCTTAGGTGTACCAAACAATGAAAATTCTCACTGGGACACTGATCTTTCATACACAATAGCACATCTTTGCACATTATACTTCGGACCGAGGGTGAGCGAGGTCTGTCTTACAACTCTGTACTGCCTAATAGTAAGATATAAACTTGGGTGAGGGGGGAGAGGAGGGAAGTAGGGAGAATGCAAATGATACGCATAAGGAGAAAGGACACTAAGTTGGAGCAATTCATACTGAAGTACCCGTACGAGAAAGGACACTAAGTTGGAGCAATTCATACGACTGGACCACTATTCTATGCAAAAGAGAAGTCTGCCTATAGTCGAGCCCTATACTATGGTATAATTCATAGGATCTATACGACGCCCCAAGTCTAAAAACGACTCAACTTCTAAGAATCTGTCTCCTCCTTGCCCTTACAGCAGCGAAGGTCCACTTGTCCAGTTGATGTAGCTCAGTGGTTAGAGCACCGGTTGGAAATGCGCATTGTGGTATGAGGTTGTGGGTTCAAGACTCCGCAGCCTCGCGCATGGACACCGGCAGGGCGTTAGAATGACGCACGACTGGACACACACTCCCCTGGGCTGACGCATGGTACTATTACAGACACTGCCTGTGCACCACCCAGGGGGTCAATTCATGGATGTTGTATGCTGGCCTAGTCTTCACGTTGGTTGCTGGTTGTTGTTGGTTTTGGTCGCTCTGATAATCTCCCCCAGTTCATACATTACACACATTATTTCCACTTCCCACGGTAGTTTAAGTGGTGGAACCCTCCAGTTTCATACTGAAGGTCACATGTTCGAGTCCATACACACATATATATACAATACTCAAGGTACACAATCACACATACACGTGCTAGTGGAGGTGGTAAGAGCACCTCTCACCAGTACTCAATACTTACTTCGCATATGCTACATGGTGGGGAGCCGCATACAGCCATATATATGGCCCACTAACACACATCTATACACAGTACATACACACACAAGCACAACCATACACACACACACACATACACACACATATATACACAAGGGTTGAGGGGGAGCTCGTGATCAGATGATAATGATGATAAGGCGTCTCGATGATAAGTACCCCGCCTTAAATATACTGTGTGGTGGGAGAGAGTAGAGGGCGTAAGTAGGCGTCTCGATGATAAGTACCCGGCCTTAAAACATATAGTGTGGTGGGAAAGAGTAGAGGGCGTGAGTTACTAGTTGGTCAATTTAGGGGCCAATATGTGAGTTGCATGAGCCTGGCGTCCGAAGTACCCGTACGACGAGGTCCGTTCGACTATGCTTCAACCAGGGCTAGGTTGCTTGCCCTGGTGCCAGTCACTACTGTTCGGTCCAAGTTACCTGCCCATTGGTAGGGTAATGGTCCTGAGTGCTGGTCACACTTAGGTAGGATAGTAGGGATAGGGTATGCGCTAGGAGTATTGACGCAAGGATGGAAGGGGTGGTGGCCCCGCTGCCTCAGATCGTCCACAGCTGACCACACCTGACAATCAAATGTGTGTCTAGTAACTGGCCTCTACAACACCTTGGACTTAAAAAAAAAAAAAAAAAAAAAAAAAAAAAAAAAAAAAAGCGGAGGTCCACATGAACTAATATGAAAAAAACAGTCTAATTAGCATCAAGTAGTGTACCCTTTCGTGCTACCAGACCCGTGTTTGAACCCAGATGATGAACGATGATGAATGATATCTCAAGACCGTCGCCCTTTTCGGAAAAAAAAATATATATATATATATATTTTTTAAAAAGAGGAAAAAACGAAGAAAAATTTTGATGCCCGCCCGTCGATCGATTTTCAATTTTTTTTTATGACCCCCCGCTCTCCATTTTGCACCCAACCCAACAAAGTCGTCACGACTTTCATGACCCCCGCTTCCCATTTTCCACCCGTCCCCAAACCATTTCTCATCACCCAAAAAGGAAACTGGGTCGTCATCCACAACAAACCCGAACGACCGAATGAAACCACCACCAAACGTACAATACCCAAAGCCTACCACGACCACTCGCACTACCGATCCGTCTCCTAGCCGCGACCGCACCCTTTGCACTTTTCCCCAGACCCCGACAAACCTCATTGGACGTCCACGACATTTCCCAAAAAAGAATCCCCACAAAACGACAAAAGAACAATCGCGGTAAGCGCAGCCTCTGGCTGCGAACTTGTGGTGAGTAGAGGCCCTTAGGGCCACTGCATGTATTCCTAAGAAAAGAAAAACGAGAAAAAACAAAAGAAAAATGAGAAAAAAAAAACAAAAAAAAAAACAAAAGAAAAACGAGAAACAAAAGAAAAACGAGAAAACAGAGAATTAGTGACCCATAACTGTGATGCACAAAGTGCCACAGACCTGAATTCGAATCCAGACTATATATTCTCGACCCACACAGAAAAATGAGAAAAAAAAAAAAAAAGAGAAAACAAAAGAAAAACGAGAAACAAAAGAAAAACGAGAAAACAGAGAATTAGTGACCCATAACTGTGATGCACGAAGTGCCACAGACCTGAATTCGAATCCAGACTATATATTCTCGACCCACACAGACAGTCTAGAAGTCTAATGTCCATCTTTGTTCCACAAGGGGTCCTTGCTAATGTGTAGGGGCCCTTCCGAAATGAGACTGGACAAATAGATTGGAGCATTTGTAAAAAAAAAAAAGGACGTGCACTCACATGCACATACATGTGCTCACAGTGTTGGGGGATGGGGTGGCCCCAACTTTTTCCCCTCTTGCAGTTTGATGTTCGGAAGGGAGGGGCATTTTTTGCCACCCCACCCTGTTAATAGGTGTCATTTTTTTATTTTTTTTTTCAGAGTTTGGGCGCATAGGGCCACGTGTCCGAGGCCCAACGTGCCTATCCCGTTTTCTCGGATTCAACGGGAGACCGCCGTTTTTCTGTTAAACGGGATTCAACGGGGTCCCTGGGGCGATTCAACGGGGTTCAACGGAATTTAACGGCCCCCGTTGCCCGTTGTTCGAACACACAGGTGATCATGACGCCTTTGCGTGCCTAACCAATTGAGGTAGGCCGCTGGATACTATCTCAGTTGGCTAGCACTCTTGGTGCCAACCAGCTGAGATAGTCAGCTGGATCCTCCCAGTCAGTATTAGTAAGGTCTTCAACCAGCATTGGTGTGAGTGTGTGTGTGAGTGGGTTGTGCGAGGTGTGTGGGAGAGTGTTGGCTTTTGACACTACTGTTACCTGATGGGGGTGGGGGAAGACGAAAAGGGAGGCATAATTACTGGCAAATGGTCGTTCCTAGTGTTAGCCGGGCCCCTACCGGCGGCCCCAACCCTGCACCCTAAACGCTAGGGCGAAGCGGCAAACATGCCATTACCCCTCTCCACCAAGAGAAGTAACCTCCCTTCACCGAAGAGAAGGTAGAAAGCTATGCTTGCAGTGTTCCCCTGTATAGCCTTAGGAGTAGTGGTAGGTAGGTTCTGAAAAGAAAGATATGTTCCATGACATGGCAGAACGCCAGCTAGGGCAAAAGGGCAAACATGCCCTTATCCCTCTCCACCGGGAGAGATAACCTCCCTTCACCAAAGAGAGGTAGAAAGCTATGCTTGCGGGGGTCCCCTGTGTAGCCTTAGGAGTAGTGGTAGGTAGGTTCTGAAAAGAAAGATATGTGAGGTGAGAAAAAAATATGTGGCTGTCCCCCATGAGGAGAAATGGAAAAAAAAAAAAGAAAAAAAGAAAGATCATGAGGCCCTCCATATATATACTCCGTGATTGAAGGAGGGCTCCACCCAATGAGATAAATGCAAAACAGCAAGCAAAATACTGAACATCTTCTATGCAGTGGGCCTATGGCCAATCCCACCCTCTTTTGGGGTTGGCCATAAACCCAACGGATTGAAAAGATTTTGGCCGGAAGCTTCCTTGGCATCGGCATGCCCAGTGTTAAGGAGAGGAGGAGGGGAACAAAGATCTCCGTACTTTTTCGGGTAATACATGTAAAGTACTGACCGTGGGATCACGAGTACTACACGGCAGGATTCGGTTCACTCAACTGCCGCACAAACTCTTTTCTATCCTATCCCGTTGATACTACCGTCTTCCCCCGAACATAAGCTATATTTCCGGCCAGATACAGCCAAAATGAGGGTGCGTTGTGTTCGGGGGAAGACGGCAGTAGTGGGACCATAAGGAAAAAAAAAACAAACAAAAAACGTAGTAGTGGGACCATGGTCACGAAGCATTTTTCCAGAAAAGGCAACGAAAAAAAAAAAAGAAAAAAAGGAAAAAAAAAAAAAAGCCTGGATAGCGGGCCGTTACCCTGAGTGCTCCGATCATAATTTCTTTCTGATCGGATCGGCCTTCAATGCAGGCTGCCCCTTCTCAAGAAGGGCCCAGACCTACCCGACCTACCTGCTCGCCAACGCGAGCTACCTTCAGTACCAGACGCACCTGCTCCACGCCACGTACCTTATGCGACCTGCGTGCATTGCACTACCTGCCCAACGCAACCCCCCCTACGCTATCGATCTGCGCCACCAGACGTCCGTTCCCTACGCGACCTACCTACACTGGCGGACGTGCCCACCCGACTTCCCTACCCGACCTATCTGACGCTACCTCCCCCCCCCCTCTCTCTCTCTCTCTCTCTCTCTCTCTCTCTCTCTCTCTCTCTCTCTCTCTCTCTCTCTCTCTCTCTCTGTGTTACCACCTTCGGGCTTTGCTACTGCTGCTGCTCTCTCTCTCTCTCTCTCTCTCTCTCTCTCTCTCTCTCTCTCTCTCTCGGTGCTACGTTGCTTCGGGGTTTGGTGGTACGCTCTCTCTCTCTCCCCCGTCCTACCCTCCTAGTCTCTCTCTCGGTGCTAGGTGCTTCAGGCCTTGGTGCTATGTGGTGCTATGTGAGCTTGGTACTACGTGCTTCGCGAGCTTGGTGATTCTTGCGCTTGGCGCTACGCGGTTCGTGAGCTTGGTGCCACGTGGATTGTGCTGCGTGCTACGTGAACTTCCACGTGGCTTACTGCAATGTGTGGTTGAGCCATTGTCCACTTTTGCGGAACTTGGACGGCTACCGGTAGGCTACATCGTGACCGAAGGCTTGCGCGTTGTTGGTTGATCGTGGTCGGCTGGAGGCTTCGGTGGCATGGTGGACTCAAGTGAGTCTCCGTTCTCTTACCTCCCTCACTTGACGTCTCACCTTCTTCCGTCCGCCCGACGCCTCACCTCTGTCTTCTCTCCGCCGTCCGTCCGCTCTGTCTCTTTCCTCCGCTTCCTTTCTACACTCGACCTCCGCCTGACCTCCTCCCTCGCTCCCTCCCTCCCTCCCTCCCTCGGCCCTCAGCCCTTTCTCCGCTCTCGCTCCTTTCTCGGGCATTCCTCCTCCCTCGGCCCTCTCTTCTCCCACCTCCTTCCTGAGGCCCTCAATTCTCCGTTCCTGCTTCGTTCCCTTGGCCCTCATTTCTCCTTCCCTCCTTCCTTCCCTCGGCCATCACTTCTCCCTCCCTGTCCTCCTCGACCCTCCCTCCCTCCCTCCCGCCCTCCTCCCATGGCCCTTCATCCTCCCTCGGTCTTTGTTTTCGAATGGACGGAGTCCCGCATGTTGTTTTTTTATCCCCCCGCGCGCGCGCATGAGAGAGACACACACACACACACACACAGAGAGAGAGAGAGATTCTTTTGGCGAATTCGATCTAAGAAAGGGATGACCGTGAGGTAGGACGGGAAATCAGAGAAACTGGGAACGGTGGGAGAAAGGGGGAACAAGAAGAGAGAGAGAGAGAGAGAGAGAGAGAGAGAGAGAGAGAGAGAGAGAGAGAGAGAGAGAGAGAGAGAGAGAGAGAGAGAGAGGAGAGAGAGAGTCACCAGAGGCAGCCTCACCTCCTCCTCCCTCCCCACAATTCATGCTTCGGTGCTTCTCTCAAACCCGGTATTTCCTCCCTCGGACCTCGGCCTTCTACCCTTCCTCCATCGCTGCTTCCTCCCTCCTTCCTACCTCTTCGCGCCGTCCCTCCCTCCTATCCCTCGGTTGTCTCGCATGCCTCCCGTCCTCTTTCTCCGTGCCTCCTTCCTCCATTCTTTCCGCCCGACCTAGAGAAACAGCACATTTCGTCCCGGCGCTCACCCCCCCACGCGCGCGCGCGCGCGAGAGAGAGAGAGAGAGAGAGAGATTCATTACTTGATCGGTTGATTGACTGATTGGGAGGGGATGACGTTGGGGAAAAACTTGAAAGCCAATCGTTTTT
>BFEA01000087.1:1067379-1078904 GCA_003427395.1 Chara braunii
CTCTCTCTCTCTCTCTCTCTCTCTCTCTCTCTCTCTCTCACACACACACACACACACACACACACACACACAGAGTCCGGCAAGATCATCCTTTTTTTTTTTTTTTGGGTCGGGTTCTGTACAGCGAACATGACAAAACACGCACGTACACCGTGGCGCGCGCACACATATACACGCGGCGAACAGTGGAACACTGTTTCTGCAATCCCAGAATTTCTCTTCTCTCCCCATTTCTTCCTGTGTCTCTCCTTCTCTCCCCACTGCATCCCTCTCCCGCTCCCCATACCCACGCGTGTCCACGCTTCACCTCCTCAATCTCCCTCCTGTCCCTCCGAATTCGGATCGCGATGGACAGTTTTGTCGCGATTGCGATGTTCAGGAATGTTGCCATAAAGCCCTATTTTGACTGAGCTAGCAAAAGATAAGTAAGAATAGAATCCGATCCCTCATAAGTTAGACGATGGTCTACGGCCCCCACGAAGACTCTAAATAGTCTACGGCACCCACGAAGACTCTCGACATAGGACACCCAGCCAATCGCAGGCGGAGACCAACAAACCGAGCACCCGAGCATACACTCGCTCAATCACACCACTGTAAACATCGGCTCAAATGCAGAAGCCCACAGCATGTCAATGYCACTCAGTTCAAGCCGTTGTTTCGACCCAATCCTCACGTCTTTCACCCCCGTTGGCAAGTTCCCTCACTTGCTTCCTTCATCACATGAGCAGCGAACACACCCCTCTACTCCCCGCGACACAGGCACACCTTTGAGCGCAAGCGCGCAAGCGTAACCGCACCCACAGGCACACGTACCCGCACACGGATGCGTCCTCAGTCACACACGGATACGCACACTCTTGTACACTAACACAGTGCTACTGTCACGCACACAGACTACCACGCACACTCACGCGCACGTGCCCACAGACAGCCGATCAACGCACACACACAGACAAACGCATTCGCACACACAATCAAGCGCAAGCGCAGACAACAACACACACGCTCTCACACGAATAGGGAGGCGCGCGCGCGCACGCACAGCGGCACAGGTCTTGGTATACTCGCATGGGCAACCCTCGTCCCTTCCTTTCTCGCACCCAGCACAAGCATAGACACTCTGGATCCGTCTACCTCGTTTATGACACCCTGGTTATCTCGCCTACATACACACTCTTTTTCATTTCTTGCTTCGGACCAGCTCTGGATCTGTGCGTCTCATCCTCGCCCAGGGACCATGATGCTCTTCTCTCATCGTTTCAATTGTAACAGGTCCTGAAAGAGAACATTCTAAATCGGCTTCTCTTTCCTAATATGACACACACGCTTCCCCAGAGCGCACTACCGCAGAGCACACTACCTACCTGACGCGTGCGTGCCCTGGGTGCAGATGTCCGTTCGTTCATCCTAGACAGTTGATCCTCCCCCACCCATCAATCATAATCGTAATAGATACTGCAACCCCACTCTACGCCGGCAAACTCACCTAGAGAGAAGCTCAGTCAGTGGAAACTTTGTTTCCCTGAACTGCTGAGGAGCTCCATCAGCCTCCATGTCTTTCCCCGTCAGCCACTCCCCTTGCTTTGCCTTGTCTATTCACGGATTCCACGCCTCGCTGCATCGCCCGCTCGCTCCTTCAGTCTGGAGAGGTGATACACAGTGCCGCTGCTACTCCTGCCGGAGTGATGTAGCCCTCACTCTCATCTCCACACGATGTGTTTCCCTTCCCGCCCGCCCTCCCTTCCCCGGTACCAGACTGCAACACTGAGGATTGGCCTTTGAGTTCCTCCAGACAGAGTCATTCTGCGCCAGACGATGTCACTGCAGCTGCGGATTCGATCGCCCGCGCGAGTTGCGAGATCCTGCATCTGCATCAGTCGAGAAAAAAAAGAACAAGAAAAAAAAAGAAGCCTCATGGGAAAAAAAAAATAATAATAATAAAGGAATATTTGTCTGGCGCCCCTGTATTTTGCATTTATTTGCGTCGTGCCCCTCCTTTGGCCGTTTTACCCTGTAGCGCCCCTGTGACCAGGGTTCAAATGTCCCATAAGTCCCTGGTGTCGCTTGGGCCTCAAATGTTTTCCTCGTGCCCCTACCCGTACCGGTGCCAAATTTTCAGCATGCCCTTACCGGATGGCCGTTAAAAGCCTGCGCCCGAATCTGTATGATGCCCCTACCGGTACCACCCATCTTTCTGTCGCGCCCCAGTAGTCGTTGGAGGCTCTCTGGGGCATTTTCCACGGGCCTCTCAGGGATTTGATTTGAGATTTGAAGCGAGAAGGAAGAATAGACAAAAGTCCATCAACGCGTGTGTGATCCCAAAGCAGATATGTAGTCATGTAAACAAGTGAGCAGACTCGATAGAAACATGTAATCATGTACTCAAGAAAAAACACACAAGTAAAAACAACGCAAACAGCCCGTGGGTATGGCACTCCGACCGGTTTCGACAGCCGCCACGCTGTCTCTTCAGGGGGAATCAACCTTCGTCTCCCTTAACCTCACAACCACCTCGTCATTTCCGACTAACCCTACGCCACACCAGGCTACTCGCACGCATCCCGGAATGCCGTGCGTTAGCCGGGCGCGGGACCCAAAAGGACCAAACTGGGCGTAGTGTTTTCTTATATATCTCTGTGCGGCTTTCACCGCTTCTCTCAGCTAGGTAGCGTCCTGGAAGAGCTAACAGGTAGTCCGGTCCTGGTTCCAAAAAGTCTGACCGATGATCCTACACTAAGCATCACAGGGTACACTTAGGCGTTCAAAAGAAAAGAAAACCGGTCTGGCCTGCTACAAACCAGGTGCCGACAACAACTAAAAAACGGAACTGCAAAACACTGACAAAAACTGACGGCACGCTGGGCCTATCGACGCGGGTCACAAGTCGGGCCCTGTCCCTAAAAAGCAGAACCACATCCGAGAAATTCAAGGACTAACCAGGTGAAGACCCTGTCCCAGTTTATTTCAAGGTAACAAAAAACAAAAAACAACACAACCCTAATTCCACCTATCCTACATCTATTTCGAAAATCAACGAAAAATCATCACACGGACTGACCATTCAAGGACCCTGTCCTAGTTATCTCAAACCCAAATAGTCACATTCAAACATCTACTAGGGTACAACACAGTTTACCACGTATCATGCATTTATTATGAGAAAACAATCACAAGCACACCTGGTAGACCTGCTAAACCGTCGAACACATAGACCCCGTCCGTACTTCCGGCGCATCATGCTCACTTATCCTCTCCGTAGAGCCAGTTGTATGTCCACTTCCAGATTTGGTCTCTCCCCGTTGCAAAACGTTTCACGACTCGTATCAGGAAGGTGTGAGGGAAAGACTTCAAACGTAATTCCTTCTGCAAGCTCAACACTCTCATAGGTATGTCTAAGCGCACATTCGTGTTGCGCTCGATCCTGTGCAAGCAACTCCCCACCATAGCGATTTTTTGTGCTTGCTCCCCAGGAGTAGTACGTTTGACCATTCTTGAACTCCAAACGACCTTCTTCCCATGATGAGGCCTCGTTCTTGAGAACTGTGTGCATCGTAGGTACGGATACGACGCATCCACCGACATGACAATGCCCAAAAAATTTCACACTCCTTTCCCTTTGTCCGTTCTTTGCAGCGTTAGATTCTTGGGGTAGCATTCTTCGAAGCCACGAATAATTTTGTCCACAGGGATTTGCTTTTTCCCTCCTTTCACAATGATTAAACTAACATCATCCATCAGGCGCACACCAAACACAAAACGCCGCCACCCGCCTAAGCTTTGCAGGAATTTAAATTCCGCGAAAGCACACAGCATACACGTCAGCGGTGGGCTCGTTCCTTTACCCATGGTGATGCCCACCACTTGCTGCAACAGAGTACTAGTGACTTTCGTGTAGGTGTGCTCCAGTTCCCACTTAATGAAATTCCTGAGCAGCTCCAGGTCCATCTTCCTCCAGTGATCGTCGCCTATGCTCACTCCAAAAGTGCAGTCTTTACCTTTTGTGTTCACACGGATCCATTTCGTCCTTTGCTCATGTGGTAGTCAATCACCCAGTCAACTGCCTTTAATATCTCCTCATGCGGTAGTTTACTGAACATGTCCTTGATATCAAAGGACATGGACACCAATTCAAAGTTCGTTTGCATCACCCGGCCAATGTTTTTGTTTCCCTGATACAGGCTTGATACCAACTCGAACACCGATCGCAGGTTGAAGTGCCAAGCACCTGGCATGCCCGCTAAAAGATGATTCAGTGCTTTGGCAGTAGCACGACAGGTTCGAACGGTAGGTTCAGAGAAGGTTGGACATATTGGATAGAACCTTGATAGATCCTTATGTTTTGGCAAAACATAAGTACTACCCATCTTCCCCTTTGCATCCCACCGCACAAATTGCTGCAGACCTGATTCCTTGGTATCCGCTTTCATCTTCCGCAGTATGTCCTCCTCATTCTCCTGCTTGATCGTGTATCCGGATGACAGTATAAAGGTCTCCATCATGGCCTCAAAAAAGAGTTTAGGGCACATGGCTACGGTCTCCCCCGAATTGCGGTCAAGACTCGTGAGCACCAGGTCATTCAACTTCGCCTTCACGATCTCGACATCCTTAGCGTCCAGGTAATTCCTCACACAGTTGTCTTCTGCCTCCCCAACTGACTGCATGCAATCCTGCACTTCCCATCTTTGAACTCACACCTCAGTGTCGCCCCTGTTTCCCTAGGTAGCGAATTCTGCCGAAATCTCCTGTGCTAACAGACCTTCCCTATCCAAGTGATCTAGCTTCGGCACATTGTTAGCGTGACAGATCATGGGGTTGATCTCTTCCAGTTCGTGCAGGCAGAAGTGCACGTGGTCTCCTACATGGGGGTAGGGAAGACCTGAACAGGTACATACAACACCTCAGCTTTGGCGAATCGCCGCTGATTATGCAACATGTCAGCCATGGACGGGTTCTTGACCCATACGATGCGAACCATACCACGTGCGACATCTTTTAGACAAGCCGGAACATCTAATCTCGCGATCTTATCATTAACTAACTTTCGTACTTCAGCTAGTCTAATGCGGTCATCGAACTTCAATCTAACCACTAACTTTGCATTCATACTCCACCCAAAGTTTAACTTGATAGCTCGGATAATCAAACGCCGAAGGAAAGCAGTCGAAGCTGCTTTTTGGAAATCGCCAGTGGATTTGATCAATCTGACTAATACGGTCAGTCTACATATCCTTAGGGCGTCCATACGTTGAGGATTGCGAAAAAGTGAGCGCAAGAACTTCTTGTCTGGTCCGTCTTTTGGCGTCCACTTAACCACGTGTGTTATTTGAACTAACCTGCCTCTCTCCATGTATGCTCTGCTATGACGTAATTCTAATCGTTTACCCTCAATAGTTACCTTCGTCTTCCCGAAAGCAGTCTTGATTGCCCTCCATCCCCCACACCAATTGTTCACTTGTTCCACGGTCAACGAGAAAACTCGACATTCCGCTATCTCCTGTGAGTCCAGCAGCTGGTATACATCTAGACTCCAGTCCTCTACCTTCCTAATCCTTGCTTTGATAGGTACAATAGGTACATTCGCGTTGGATCTATCAACAACGTGGACTGGTCTAGCTGTCCTACTCAGTTCCCGCTTCCCAAGTCACCGTTGACCTGTCCTAACACCCTTACCTTGCTTACCAGTCGTGTTAGGACGGGTGACCATCGGCGGATGTATAACTGCTCGAGTGGTATGAGCTCCGACTCGGAGCATGCTTCGATCGTCAAGAGCACGTAGGACTCGGCTTCGTACACTTGCCAACACCTATATAGGTGAGTTTGCTTGCGTGCTTGGCCACACACAGATAAGTGTTCCTTCCAACTTGTGTTTGTTGGTCGCTTGGTCTGTCCCACATATTGTGTTTTGCAGGTTGGTGAAGTTAGGATCTAAATGTCGTTGGAATCCCCATTAAAAGCTTTGATGCCGTACTTTCAGTACATGTCCATCCATGATGTCAGGCACTTGCGTAGCCATCGAATTTGGTCGTAGATCGTCAAGAGGATAACAACGTAGCGATACAGTTGCTCTGTCACAGTGTTGTATGGTGAATCACGACGAAGTGCAATCAATGCTCTACAGAGCCGCCAGTAGTCCCCAATGGTTCAGTTGTCCTCCTCCTCCTGGTCCTCGTGTTCTGATGGCTGATGCGACTCTTTATCGGTAGGATCATCTTAGATCCCAGTCGTGGTGCCTTCGGTAGTCTCTTCCTCCTCCTTGTTAGTGCCATATGCCTCGTGTGTGCGTTTCTCGGTAATAGCTAGGATAGTATCCATCTTCTTCTTGTTGCCTTCGAAGCGCACATCCTTATCTCGACATATCTGTTTCAGCTCATCAACATTCATTCCACCCAACACCCGAAGGTTCTCTTTAACATAGCGTAGTTTCCCTGGATTACCCATCGTGGCGGGTATCTTCTTAATCTTAGCGATGGTTCCTCCCAGAGTCTTCTTGTCCGGCGATCGCTTCATAGGCGGATGCCGACAGCTGAGCGCAAGACGCATCGGCAACAGCGTGCCACGTTTTGTCGGTCGCTTAGCAAGGGTCACCATCGGAGGGCTATCGCTGATGACGCGTTCGACACTGTGCTTGCGTTTATCGTTGATCTCTAGGCTTCCTGTTTTTTTGCTCAAGGCCTCAAAATCGCTGTCATCATCGCTTTCTTCGTCGTCGTCTGATCCACTGTATACTGGTAGCTTGTTTTTCCCCTTACTCTTCGACAAGCTTCCGAATAATCGCTGGTGTAGCTCCTCGGATGCCCCTCCAACATGCATGCGAACTTCCATTCTCAATTCCTTCCTTAGCCCTTCGCGAAACTCAGCCTCCTTCCGCTTTTCTTCTTCTTTCTTCATGCGCCGTCGCTCCTCTCGCCGTACTCGAGCCAAATGTTCCTCTTGTTCCCTCGCTAGCTGCTCCTTCGCCTCTTATTTTCGTTTCTCTTTCTCTTTCCGTTCCTACTGCTTAAGTTCCTTACAGGCTTGCCCAGCGTCAAAGACTTCCTTTATAGTCGCCAAAGAGTTGGCAAGATCCTCGATCTGTTTCCGTAGAACTGGTTCCTCCGAAACCGAGCGCCGCTCCATTGGATGTCCCTGACGTCCTAGCGAGGTCGAACGTCCTCGAAATGTCGTGAATCGAGTGCTAGTGTCCCCGTCCACTCAAGGACATAGGTTCTTGTAGTATCCCGGCTCCCCGCACTCGAAACACACCGGTGCATAACGTCTCGGTGGTTCCGTATAACTTCGATCTTGTCGAGATTCCACAGGCTGATCCCGCCTATCGTCGCCAGTCCGTTCTCGGCCAGAGTCCTCGTCACGTCTGCTCTCATGATATCGCTCCCGGTCGCGATCATAGTCATGCCTGTCTCCGCGCGATCCCGCTCCTAGCATCGCTCTTGCACACCCTCGTTAACAGGTAAAACTTCACAGAATCGCCCTGTCCACCGGAAAATGGATAGTACACTTGTCTTGAAAACATCGACAAAAAAACGAAAGTAAGTAGACTTCGGTAACCTCGCCGCCTCTGTAGTACAAGTAACGTAGATGTTTGGTAAAATCATGAATAACACACGAACCAAATCAGCAAACTCATTGTGTTCACACTTGCCAAGCAACTTCTCGGCTGGTTCACACGGGCCTCTTAGGGACCTACGGGGCATAACACAAATTTGACCGTAAGGGCATGTTTCTGCCATGCCCTTGCTTGCATTCAACGACAGTGGGCCACTGTGGCTGGCTGTTTGTGGCCTGTGTGACCGTCCTGTACCTGTTGGAGGTGGTCTGGTGCATTCTCCCCCGGGCCGGTGATGGAGCTGTCGGGGCATGACACAAATTTGTTGGTGTTGACATCACACTCACAACACCTTTTCCTTGTGAATGTTGTTGTTGCCCCACACGTGCAATCAATCCTGGTGACACAGAGCATGCAAGTGCAGTCACTTTTTATGCCTGTGTGCCCCTCCTGTACCCATTGCCCCACGCAAGCAATCAATCCTCTTGACACAGACATGGAGTATGTCTGTGTGCCCATCCTGACCGCCCCATGTGGCGTACATCATACTCACATCACACCTTTTCCTTGTGAATGTTGTTGTTGCCCCACACATGCAATCAATCCTCTTGACATACAGTATGCAAGTGCAGTCACCTTTTCCTTCTGAACGGCACATGGAGTATGCTTGTGTACTCGTCCTGTACCCATTGCCCCACACATGCAATCAATCCTCTTGACACAGACATGGAGTATGTCTGTGTGCCCGTCCTGATCGCCCCATGTGACGTACATCATACTCACAACACCTTTTCCTTGTGAATGTTGTTGTTGGCCCGTACTCGCATGTAGAGTCCCTGTTACCCTACCATTGCGTAGGGCCTTTATGTCGAGTAGTTGTGAACCTTTTTCTGTGAATGTACTGGGATTGTGACCTTTCACAGTCCCAGTCCAGTCCAGTCTCTGCCAACATGAGGACCGGGGGTGATGTGGGATGTTTACTCTCTGCCAACATGAGGGGGTGATGTGGGATGTTCACAATTTGAAATGGGGCTCCTTTGAACAGGTATTCAAGGCACATGGAGGGGTGTTTGTACCGAATTAAAGAGGTGTTTTCCCATTGAAAGAGGGACTTAGGAGGTGTTAGTTGAACAACAAGGGTGTTCACAAAGTGAAGGGAGTGCAGAGGGGGTTTCATGGCGTGGACTCAAGGAAGGAGATAGTGCTGACACATGCCTTTGGTTACTACTTTTGTTCGGGTCAAGAGAGAAGAAAACTGTGGCAAGAGTAAGGTAATCATCAAACAAGGGTCAGTGTGAAGATGGGGGCTGGTGGTGAGGTGGTGAGACAAGTAGTCTGGGGCACAATATGCTCAATTTGCACCCATCATTAAGCATTAGCCCGCATCAACGAACACTGTTACGGTAGGAGGCAGGCAATGTTGTTAGGCACCAATAACATGTCAAAATCAGCCCTTGAACATGCTCAAAAGCAATTGGTTTTCTTTCTATCTGGCACCAGAAATGTCTGCTCCTGAGGGAAGCCTTCCAGCTTTGGAAAAGGGGAGAAAGAGGAATGTGGCAAAAATGTGGAAGAGAACAAGTTGTGCGTGGAACACTGTTATTGTACGAGGCAGGCAACATTTGTGGAAGGTCACAACCCCAGTACAAGTCTGCCTGTGAATTTTGCAACATTTGCGACATTTGCCTCGGGGACTGTGACTGGGCTGGACTGGGACTGGACTGGGACTGGGACTGGACTTGACTGGGACCGGACAAGGACTGGGGCCTTTGAGACTGCGACATTTGCCGAACAGACATAACCCTCTCTCAGCCTTAAAATTGACTGTTCATTTAGCACATGACAGTGAATTTTGCAAAACGACTTAAAGTTACGAAGCAGCATTCCAAAACGCCAGTTCCCTGAGGCATATGTCGCATCCAGACTCAAATACAAAAAAAATTTGCAAAATTCACAGTCGGGTCCTAAACGAACAGTCAATTTTAAGGCAGAAACAGGGTCATGTCTGTGTGGTTAGTTGGGACTGTGACTGTACTGGGACTGTGACCTTTCACAGTCGCAGATGAGTCCCGGTCCAGTCCATTCGCAATCTAAGAGGCCACAGTCCCAGTCCAGTCCAGTCATAGTCCCTGAGGCAAATATCGTATTCAGCCTCACCAGAATCAGATTTGACCCTTGGGGCTGTGAGTGGACTGGGACTGTGACCTTTGACTTACTTCCGAACAGACATGACCCTTTCTCATAGTTGGTAAAATTGACTGTTCGTTTAGGACCTGACTGTGAATTGTGCAAAAGAACTTTTTATTTCAGTCCAAGTGCGACATTTGCCTAAACGAACAGGTCCTAAACGAATCAAACTTAAGGCTGAGACATGGTCGTTGTGTCTGTTCGACAGGAAGTCAAAGGTCACAGTCCCAATATAGTCGCAGTCCCAAGGGTCACCGTCCCAGTACAGCCACAGTCCCGAAGGTGGGCATTGTGCATACATGGTGTGTACGTGTCATTGTGTCATAGAAGCCAACACGAATGCAAAGATTGTCCAAGTACCAAATCATGAGATGTGAGTGAGGGAGGGCGGACGTGCGGGGGGGATAATGGTCAGACTTGGGCAGGGAATTGCGGTATTCTGGCACGCCTTCCTTGAGACATGATGATTCACAAACGTGGTGGTACAATAAATCAATATCCTGCAGCTCGAAGCCTCACAAAACAGGCGACAGCGCTCTCAATGTACGAGTTGAAGTTTCATTGTACACAATGCCAACTCTCTCTCTCTCTCTCTCTCTCTCTCTCTCTCTCTCTCTCTCTCTCACACACACACACACACACACACACACACACACAGAGTCCGGCAAGATCATCCTTTTTTTTTTTTTTTGGGTCGGGTTCTGTACAGCGAACATGACAAAACACGCACGTACACCGTGGCGCGCGCACACATATACACGCGGCGAACAGTGGAACACTGTTTCTGCAATCCCAGAATTTCTCTTCTCTCCCCATTTCTTCCTGTGTCTCTCCTTCTCTCCCCACTGCATCCCTCTCCCGCTCCCCATACCCACGCGTGTCCACGCTTCACCTCCTCAATCTCCCTCCTGTCCCTCCGAATTCGGATCGCGATGGACAGTTTTGTCGCGATTGCGATGTTCAGGAATGTTGCCATAAAGCCCTATTTTGACTGAGCTAGCAAAAGATAAGTAAGAATAGAATCCGATCCCTCATAAGTTAGACGATGGTCTACGGCCCCCACGAAGACTCTAAATAGTCTACGGCACCCACGAAGACTCTCGACATAGGACACCCAGCCAATCGCAGGCGGAGACCAACAAACCGAGCACCCGAGCATACACTCGCTCAATCACACCACTGTAAACATCGGCTCAAATGCAGAAGCCCACAGCATGTCAATGTCACTCAGTTCAAGCCGTTGTTTCGACCCAATCCTCACGTCTTTCACCCCCGTTGGCAAGTTCCCTCACTTGCTTCCTTCATCACATGAGCAGCGAACACACCCCTCTACTCCCCGCGACACAGGCACACCTTTGAGCGCAAGCGCGCAAGCGTAACCGCACCCACAGGCACACGTACCCGCACACGGATGCGTCCTCAGTCACACACGGATACGCACACTCTTGTACACTAACACAGTGCTACTGTCACGCACACAGACTACCACGCACACTCACGCGCACGTGCCCACAGACAGCCGATCAACGCACACACACAGACAAACGCATTCGCACACACAATCAAGCGCAAGCGCAGACAACAACACACACGCTCTCACACGAATAGGGAGGCGCGCGCGCGCACGCACAGCGGCACAGGTCTTGGTATACTCGCATGGGCAACCCTCGTCCCTTCCTTTCTCGCACCCAGCACAAGCATAGACACTCTGGATCCGTCTACCTCGTTTATGACACCCTGGTTATCTCGCCTACATACACACTCTTTTTCATTTCTTGCTTCGGACCAGCTC
>BFEA01000087.1:1104625-1123141 GCA_003427395.1 Chara braunii
TTTTTTCAAAAATCCTTTTAAAGGCCAACAAATATATGGGGTTGTAGATCTTTTTGAGATCCACAACCCGATGAATATATATATATATATGTATATATATATATATATATATATATATATATATATATATATATATATATACAGGGTTGCCAGACCGAACCTACGGAGGCCCCTATGTTTGGGTCCCCGTACGGGGCCCGAACCTGAAAGGGTTTGGACCCCACAAAAAACTATTTTGGCACCTAAATATTATTAATGTTTTCTGAATTTTTTTGTGTGAGTTCTTTGTGATGTAAGATATCTCCCTGTTCCTTTTGACGTCATTCTGTTTAGCCAAAATAACATGAAAAATTGGCAAAGATGGTGGTGTCAAAACTTGCTTGCCCACTCGCTAATTTGTTTTTTCTCACTTCTGACTTTTTGTTTTTCCTTTATTTCGG
Organism: Chara braunii; assembly: GCA_003427395.1. Lineage (NCBI taxonomy): Eukaryota > Viridiplantae > Streptophyta > Charophyceae > Charales > Characeae > Chara > Chara braunii. The sequence goes on from BFEA01000087.1 coordinate 1,105,066, forward strand.
GGCATTAATTTTTTATTTTATTTATTTATTTTTTTTTTTAAATTCTCTATTATGTAAGCTACAAATACATAAATTTTCATGGCATTTGTCATAGCCAAAACAAAACGAAAAATCGCCAAAGATGGCGGTGTCAAAAACTTGCTCGCCCACTCAATAATTTGATTCCCGTTTGTTTTCCCCTAATTTTTATCATTACTATTTATTTTTAGTAGTTGATTTTTATTTCAAATTTGGTAAAGAATTTGGATGTAATGTTGAGACAAATGTTGTTAAGTTTATTCTTATGCATAACATATATTGTTTTCATATTTTTTTGATTTTTTTTTTTTTTTTTTTTTGGGTCTGCGATCGGCCGAACGGCCGAACGTGTGGAGAGGGGGTCCCCAACGTTCAGGCATTCGGGCTCGGCTGTTCGGGACACCCCGAATGCCCAGATTGTTTGGGAAACCTTGTATTTACCGGATGTTTGTCAAAACCCAACGTAGAGAAGAAGTTGGGAGAGATATGTTTATTGATGGGCTTCGTAGCAGAGCCATACGGGCGAAATTGCGAAACCAGTTTTCCCCTATTAACCATACATTGCAACAAATTATGACCGCAGCCAAAGAAATGGAGCGAAAGTTCGCTGTCAGTTTCCTAGAGGGAGAAGATTTTCCCAGAGAAGGGGATTCTTCGGAGCTGGCTCGAGCCAGGGCCGAGTTGGCAGCACTTTAGAACAAATTCGAAAACATGGGCTTCGTTTCTGGCCCCGTCACCTATCTTGAGCAGATCTGGACAAAAAAATCCCTACCAGACGCCGTTCTAGGAACGTCTGTACAAGTCTTAGCGGCCCCTGTGTCTTCCCACGAAGTTCCGAATAGGATGAATTTCCGACAAATGAAAATACTGCGGTGCTTGAACTAACCCGCACATTAGTTAGTTTGATGCAAGAAAGCAAAAAGGAACAATGCGAACACCCATTCGGTGCGCCCTATCGCTGTTAGAGCTTCACCCATTGCGCAAGCAGCGGTTCCCGCTGCCCAGGCTATGGGCGGAGCCGCAGTCAACTTAAGTGTCTGTTATACATGCCATCAGCCGGGCCACATAGCTCGAGACTGCCACACCGACCCGCACAACCACGAGTCGGAGCGGCCCCGGTGGCTGCTGCACCCGTGGCAAATGGGCCTGGAAGGGTGGGAGAGATGTGAGACGAAATCAACAATGGAGGAAGTACGATAGCCCCTACTGAGGAAGCAGCGGAACTCATTCCGCTCGACCAATACGTTGCCTTGGGATATCCGGGACTGGGGATGATTGGGACAATCCGGCCGGCGGAAGAACGAAAATAAGTGGCTGAATGGAGACCGTCCTTAGGAGAGATGGAGGCGGGTGGTCCCAGCTTCGTCATCGGGAAAATCGACATTTTGGACATTGTCCGAGCCTTGGACCACGGAATCCCATTACCCATAGGGCACGTGCTGACCATATCCGAACAGGCCAACGAACGCATGTTGCAGCAGTGCAAAGCGAACACGAAAAGATTTGCTCTTGCCAAGCTAACTACCCATTGGCAAAAGGGTAAACCCCTGGATATCGAAGAAAGACCCACTACTTCTAACACGTCGAATCCGATATGGTTAGGGATAATACAAAAAAATGACAATTTACTACGGATTAAAACCATCCCGTGGAAATCCGCAGAATGTAACGTCGACGTTTGGGGAATTTCGTACAATGTTATCCTTGATTCGAGATCGGCAGTCCTAGGCTTCTAGCTATCTCACTAAGAGTCGTGGAACGGGCTGGGAGAAAGAAAGATCTACTTACATTAGCAGAAGAAGACCATATTGTCTCAGCGGACGAAGAAAAGATTAAAGCAGTGGGGAGGATGATGAATTTGGCTTTCAGACTAGAGAGGGTTCACGTTTTGGGGGATGTAGTAGTATTAGATGTAAACACCTACGATGTCCTGCTAGGATTACAAGCTCTCACGACACTACGAGCTAACCTGGATTTTGAAAGACGTAGTGTTATTCTTTGGAATACAAGCGGGAAGCCATATGTTGTCCTAATGAGCTTGACCCTCCGAACCACGTTACCACTGAGACCCCCACCCAAAATCAGGAGCTCTCTCCGTGTGATCACGTGGAAAGAGCCGAAACCTGAGAAAGAGGCGAGAGGAAAGAAATCTGCACCGACCAACAACTCCTCTGATAGTGAAGATGTTTCGAACCCTCTAATCCAAGATATGGTGCACTTCTCGATCCGCTACCCCATTCGGCATAAGACAACTAAAACGTTCGTCCTCACTGAAAAGAATCTGCAACGGACTCGAGCACTTATCTTTGGAGAACCACTCGTGCAAGTATCTCAGATGATTGATTTTTTGGAACCCCCTCGCACCCTATATGAAGCAACCACCCCTCTCCTATCGAGATACCGAGAAAAAAAGGCGTTGTGCGACATTACGGGGTTGCCTCGTTCCCTACTGACTCCGGGAAAGGAGGTGAGATTGCTACGTTTAGGGGCCGAAAGCGAAGCTTCGGAACCCCCGGAGCGTGATGATCCTTTAATGTACGAACTCGGAATTAAAATTCATGAAAGGCCGGCATATTGGCCGGATAACAGGGGTGGCGTGACCCCTAAGGAGCACGTGGTCATCCGAGAAGAAGATGCACAAATGATTGCTACCGTATTTTTCTGGCGATCGGATAACTCCTTCATTTATGCTCCCCTGAAGGAAAACAGTAATCGGGCCAGCACGAAGTGCGTGGCAGTTACCATACATGGACAACCATACGAATTGCACGTACTACAATATATACCAAATGAGATCCACCGACTGATTGCCGATATACTCGCCAAATATCAATGGGCGATTAGTGTAACAGATACAAACATCGGGCTGTCTGTAGTAATCCAGCATGAAATACAGACCGAAACTCATCCGCTGATCCATTGCAACATATCGATACTTGCTAACCAAACGGAAGTTCGCGTTAGAGAGAATTCGGGAATTTGAGACTAATGGATGGATCGAACCCGCAACTCGACCCTGGTCGTTTCCGGTAGTGTTAGTTCCAAAGAAAAATGGGTCGATTCGTATTTGTATTGATTATCGAAAATTGAATGATATCACGATCAAGGATGTATATCCGGTTCCCCGGATTGATGATTTGTTGGATGCAATTGGCTATGCTAATTATTTTAGCAAGTTCGATATTCGTCATGATTTTCATCACATTCTGGTCAAGGAGGAGGATCGGCCAAAGTCGGCCTTTGTGTTATTTGAGGGTACCTGGCATTGGATTAGTTGGCCGATGGGGATTTGCAATGCACCCGCCACGTTTCAAAGAGCAATGAATGTCACATTTCAGAATTTCGTGAACAAGACCAGGTTGACGCAGGGAATGATTAATTTTTGCGCCATTGTGTACATGGACGATATCCTGGTTTACTCGGAATCGTTCCACGGGCATACTCAGCACATTGAGTGGACACTCAGAGCATTGAAGGACGCTGGTTTCAAGATCGCATTGGAGAAGAGCGAATTTTTCCTTTCGGAAATTTCGCTTTGAGGGTACGTAGTGACGCAGGGGGGATTGCAACCGGATTCGAGGAAAGTTGCGGCCGTCCGTGAAGCCCCCACGCCTACCACACAGACGCAAGTTCGGACCTTCCTGGGACTGGCCTCGTACTACCGTCGATTTATCAAGGGTTTTGCTGCTATCGCACGACCCCTTAGGAATCTTTTGTGGAAGGACCAGCCACTGAACTGGGACGCGGAGTGCCAGCAGACCCTTGTCACCCTGAAGGAGGCGCTGGCTACGACACCTATCTTAATTCGGCCTGATCCGGAAAAAGAGTTCATACTCATTACGGACTGGCAGCCTGAAGCGATCTGCGCTATTTTAGCTCAAAAGGGGAACGACGACCGAGAACACGTCATCGAATACGCCTCGCGAACGGTGCCAGACGAGAGGAGAAACGATTTGGCTCCGCAAGGTGAATGTTACGTTGTCGTGTGGGGAATGCAGCATTTCCATTTGTATCTATACGAGCATAAATTCCTCCTCGTCACGGACCATGAACCCTTGCTGGCTCTCAAAAAGCTTACCAACTACACGAGCATGACTGGGCATTGGGATGTGCGACTGCAAGAATACGATTTCGATATCATCCACCGGAAGACAGAGAAGCACGACAACGCTGACGGATTGACACGATTGCATCGACCCAACAAAGTGGCCAAGGGTGACGAGATTACGTGGTGGAAAGAGTCAGAGCCGAACGGCGAGCCCTCGTACGGGCAGGTGGCCATCCTTCCTCGACCTACTAAGAAGTGATTGGTGGTTGCAATGGCGACGGGGCACGAAGGTAATTCCGGAAGCCCTCTTTCTCCCCCTTCGTTTTTATCTCTTCTCTCCCTGCCCGATAAATTTTGCTATTTTTGTGAAGCAATTTTGAGGGTTTATTCGGTCCCTATGCGTCCTAGCGGGGAAGGATATGTCGAATGGGTGGACTGCCAGCACTGTGTCTCCCAAGCCCATGGCTCATGTATTTTGTACCGGAGTACGGCCAAGTCCTGGTTATGTCCCCTATGTCGAACTGACAAGATGCCGACGGAGGCTCAATTCCTCGAAGCCACATCTGAAGGGTTAGAAAAAACTCGACGGTTTAGGAGGGTTGAGGTTTGGACAAATGTCGTCCTAATAGCTACAGTGGTTGGGAACCCCCTCCGAGACTTCACAAAAGAGGATCGGAGACGGGCCAATGAGTAGGCTCGGGATTATCAATGGAACGAAGGACGATAAGGAAAACCAAAAACGGATGGTAGCGGAATTTTGATGTCTGTCCCGCATCCGTTCATGAGGTATGACTGGGTTAAATCAACACATGAGGAAACTGCCGCGGATTTTGCTCTCAGAATCACGAAAGCCGCAATCGATAAGAACGAGTGGTATCGGTCGAACATTCACGACGATGTTAAATTCATCGTCCAAAATTGTCAAGTCTACGCCGCTGACAAGGTGCCGATTCAGCCGCCTAGGTCGATAGTGCCCACGAAACTCCAACGACCATTTTAAAGGGTTAGCATGGATACGACGGATATTGTCGTGCCCCCTGGACCGAATAGTTGCGAGTATTCAATCCTTTTAGTCTTTGTCGATCATTTTTTTAAATCGATCGATGCGTATCCTTGTAAGATGAGACAGGCGGCGGAAATCGCGCGATACGTCAACCGTTTCCTTGGCATGCACCAGGATACAAAGGAAATCTTAACGGACAATAGGGCGGAATTCAGGGTTTTGAGGAGCCTGGTCCTACACGGTGTCTCCATTCGCAATACTGCTCCCCATATGTCGCAATCGAACGAGCTCGTAGAAAATGCGAACCGGGTAATTAAGACTGCATTGTGACGCAATATCGAGGTCAAAGACACGAGGCCTTGGCCAGATATCGTGGATCATATCCTCGCGATTCATTGGTGGACACCCCACGAATCCACAGGTCTGGCGCCGTTCCAGTTACAGACCAATAGCCTACCGTGTGTAACCTTACTGAGCCTAAACGATGAAATGACCCTTCCCCGAAGGGCCACTAGAGCGACAGTTAAGGACAAGGCCCAACATCATTTGGATTTGATGGAAAGGACCTTCCCCCGGTTGGCCCGAAAGACACAGCGTATGACGGAAATGACCCATGGCCGACAGGTCCGAAGCTATGAGCCCCGGAACAGGAACGCGGGTCCCCGACCCAAGTAGAAATTAGGGGACATAGTGCAGGTGAGGAAATGTGCTAGTCAAGGTAAGCTAGCGCCACGATTCTTTGGCCGATTTCGCGTAGTCGAGCTTGGTCCAAGCGGGATGAACACGGTGCGGCTTGCGCCGGAGGGGTTGGGAAGCCGATCGGCTCGTCCGATCATTCGCCACATGTCCTACCTTCGTCCTCTTCCTTCTTCCCCTTCTTCTCCACCGCCTACGTTGTCCCTCGATCCCGAGGAGGAAGATGACCACTTCGACTATCTTGATTCCTCTACTTCTCAGCCTTCGTCCCCCTCGCCATCGCCATGAGCTTTTTGAACGAGCCAGTCATCAATGAGCATTTGATGCAACCCCGTGGTTGCATATTATCGATCCGGCAAGTGCGGCGACCCCGAGTGAGTCCAGATCTACCCTCATTCGCTGCCTTGGTCAGCACGGCGGTCATTCACGAGGTGGCCAAATTTCGATTCACGCGAGCTGGAGAGACACGTGTGTTGGCTGAGGCGTCGGCCTTTTTGCGACTTTCTCCCCCGGGAGAGAGCCACGTGTCGGTCATCATCGTCTTCACAGGCGACCTTACTTCCCTGCATCCGGCACTCCATACCGAGATCTTACGAGCCTGAGCGACGGATATCACGAGGGTGTGGGTACGATTGTTGGCTCGACCGCGCGATCGGGTCGTAACGACCAACGACATCGACCTTCAGCTTAGGGTGTCTCTCACTGCGCCAGAGGTCGACCTTCCTAAGCTCCTTCCTTTCGCCCCGCCTCGATGAACCGTCATCGCCTCTGCACCTTCACCCTCCCTTCGGATGTCCCCGTGTTCTGGCAGTTTGCCGAGGATACATCCTTATCCTTCACGGTCAAGCACCTGAACGTGCCAATCTTGAGCGCGCTGCCGTAGGGCCGGTGGTGGCAGTGGCAACCTTACGTGGCGCTCAACTTCTGCCTTCTCGACGTCGCATTCCATTGGGCCGAGCCTGCAGATCGGACTGTTGAGGGAGAGGTTTCAGATGATGAGGTGGAGCTGCTCCTCGTTCAAGCGTGGAGAACAGGTACGGAGGGAGACTTTCTGGGAATTATATTTGGGGAAGTGAGCGCCATCACGAGCGAGTTGCTGGTGGTCCTAGTCCAAGTGTTGGACGATCTGCCGCTAGAGATCTTGTCACGTTGCGACGAAAGGCCAGAAACGGAGACGCTTACCCGCTCCTTGGAACCTCACCTCTTGTGGTCCACGTGTACGGAGTTGGATGAGGGGAGCTACTATTTGCCGCCGAGGGGCGTGTTTCTGACAGTTGAGATCACTGATCTGTCCACGTGGGACCCGCTCGTCCGACGCGTCCCTGAAGGACAGACGAGTGAGGAGGTAAAGGAAGAGGAGGAAGAAGAATCCGAAGAGTCGGTGGAAGAGGAAGAGTGGAACGACGATCCTGACTATCGAGAGTTCGACGACGAGGTGTTGGGAGAGGCTGGATCGGGGGAGGACAACGAGGAACAGGAGGACGACTCGGAGGAGGAAGCCACGTCAACTGATTCAAGTGAAGCAGCTGAGCTGACGAGTGAGGAGCAGGAAGCTGAGGAATAGAAGCGGGGGGAAAAGGCAGAAGGCAAACGTCCGGTCGAGGACTCAAGACTGCCACCGCAACTGCTGCAGGGAAATCCTGCGCTTAATCCGGAGCCTCCGCTGCTCCGCAGGAAGAAGACAAGAGAGATGGAGAAGCCGGAACCGGGCCCTCAACAAGCCGCCGCCACCGAAGAAGTGGATCCCCCTCTCAATCCTCCTCACCCCCTCGTGCCGCCCTTCGTTTACGTCGAAATGCGGGCGATCGGGCTTCGTCCCGATGACTTCCTCACCATCCAGCAGCTTGTAGGTCGACCCTCGTTCCCCAACAACTAGCATCCGTTCCCTCTTCCCCTCTTCTATCATCACTATGCCACCCGCTTCCTAATCACCATCTTCCCTCACACTACTACCCGTTCGCTCGTCACTTCGTTTCCGCTCCATATCCTACTCTTTAGCGTCGATTGGCGGGAATTCAATCACATGGAGGTTTATTGCATCATCTCTGACACGATCCCTGCGTGCGAGGATTACGACAATTTCCGCACGGCCATTCGTCGCACCATCGCCACCTTTTACCCCGACTACCTCGCTTCCCTCCCCCACCAATGACGGCACCCTCGCTGAAAGAGTCGCTTTCCTCGTATCCATCGCTCCATCTACTACATCCCGCTCCCTTCTGACGATAGGGAGATGTATAGCTTCATGCCTCCCCTTCCCCATGTACATCCGTCCCCTCCCCCGCCCGTAATCAGACTACCCTTTCCCGCTGAACCCCGGGACCATTCTTGATTGAGCACATGAATGCCACGTTGGATGACTTCCACACTCGGATCCTACGGTGTAGCACGTGTAAGCTCTGCGTCGACCATCCAATCATGGATCGACGTCTGATGAGAGAGCAAGCGGGAGCTTGCTCAAAATTGGAACGCCCTGGGCGTCACATATGTGACGAACTATCTTCTATAACCGCCCGACTTCCTGCGCGAGGCTGCTGTGGGGAAACGGGAGGGCTTTGATGGATGACGGGTGTAAGCAGGGACAGGGTGGGGCAAGTTGCATGCCAGTGGATGCCGTCATTTCTTTTTCATTTTTGTTGGAATTCGTTAGGACGGTGCCGGGAAAGCCCCGCACCGACGATTGAGTGACCGCGCCCTAGCGAGCGCGAGAAGTAACGGTTGGCATAACTTCTTTCTTGTTCTGCTGTGTGAGCACTAGGAATTTTGGCGCGATTAGCGCGTGGGGATTTTCGCCTTTAAAAATCCGAACTAAGTGTCGATCCCCAGCAGACTCTCGGAATTGTTTTTCTTTGGAATTTTCTTTTCCAATAAGGATTTAGACTAGGAATTTAGGCACTTTGGAATTCGGCTACACGGCGCTTCTTGCTCGCACGCATTGTGCCTTGACAGGGTCTGGGCTCTGATTCCATCTGCGCCTTAATCCTGTGTGTAACTGTAGTTTTTGGCGGGCGCATTCGCAACTGTAATCTTCTTGTCCGTGATGACCTTTGTGTTTCCTTCTTTCCCGACTCGTCTTCGCATGCATACTCTCTTCCGCTATTCTAAATAGTTCCCACGTTTGCATGCTTGGATCGATGTGCGGAGAATGGCTCCGTCCCTCGCGCCGCGACCTGGACATGTAGACGTAGGCACTTCCTCTCCTCTCCTTTTCATCTCTTGGTGCTAATCCCGTATCCCTCGCGCGAGCATGCATGCTATAAATTCCGCAAGCGTGATTAGTTCGCTCTCTGAGAATTTCGAGGTTAACGCGATCAGTGAGGGTCGGCTAACGAGCAAGTTGGAAGGTGAGTGAGTGTGAGAGTTAAGCGATCCGATGAGCTGGTGTTGGGTATGCGGGGTTGACGTGCGGGGCTGCGACGGACTGTGGCGCACGGGCGAACCTGGCTTGCATGCTTGAGCCAAGCGGGGTCACAACTCGGTGTAGATACGCGACGACGGACTGCCGGTATCGTGGGTGTTGATGCGAGGCGACGAACTGCCCACAACGGAAAAAAAAAGAGAGAGAGAGAGAAGACGGATCGGGATGGTGTTTTTTTTTTCCTTTTGTTTCTTCTTCGTCCAACCTTCCTATATAAATTTTGGATTTCCGCCCTGGCCAATTTTGTTGTGGTGACTTCGAATTTTCTTTGGGAATTATGTTTGCATTTTGGTATGCGTTATCATTTGTTTCCTACTCTGTCAAGCTTGCATAAGTGACGGTCCGATGAATGCTCATACTTTCTCACTCTCTGTTTGCGACGTGATTGCACTTCTCAATTTCTTGCAAGATCGGTGGTTTCTGTTTGAATGCATGTCGTTTTTCCCTTCGATCTAAGATACGCAGTTTTGTCGATTTCCTCGCCGTAGCTAAACATGAATAAGTCTGAGGGGAATTTCGTGTTTTAATGAATGCGTAATGATAGAACACATAGTTGTACGCAGAAGTCTTGCTCGTGCGGACTCATAATTAGTTGTTCGCGATTGACTATTAGTGAGAGACTGAGGCGTCGCACGCGACATACGTCCTAGGCAGGAAGAGGGCAGCGATGATGGGCACTAGAAAGTGACGAAATTTGAATAAAGCGAACCCAGATCGCATCTTATGACCGATCCTCGCTTGCGCCCACTCCTGCTCACTCGGAAACCAGCCCCTCACTTAGCCGTGAACAGATCCTGTGCATGCATGTGTAGGCCCGACCAAAAGGGATGGCACGTACACGCGTGTCTGCAAGATCTGCGCGCGGGCCATGACGGCGTTTTTGCCGAATTGACAGGATGTTTTGCATTACGGACCGCGAAAGCTTGCGGGACCCCGAATATCGGAAATATTGGGAACGAAAGAATGCGTACTTCCTCGCTCAGCCCCGCCCGGACCCTCCGAGATTCCCTTACCAACGAGGAGACGAACGCGTGTGCGACTGGGACATAGGAAGGGCATTGGAAGCTGTTCTTTACACAACCCAGTTCCCCAAGTCCCGCACGAGCCACGTCTTCTCCAAACTTGGGGTCGTCGTCCTAATAACTCACTGCCCACTGTACCGAGTGGTGCTGCCCTTCCATTACCTCACCGTCATTCCGTGGCACACTATTGCTCCCTATTGGCCTCGAACCCCCTGCTCTGAGTGCCAGCGAGACAGCAAGTATCGAGCCTCGGGGTTCGTTCGCCGAACCCGAACAGAGTCCGAACGGCGGGCACGCAACCTCTAGCTGAGACCCTCATCGTCTGATTCCGAAGTTCGTAGCGATCGACGACAACAGTTGATCAGACAACCCTATCCATCAGGTCCGTGACCGACCGCAAAGGGGAAACCAGAGGAGATGGTAGTTCCCCTCTCTCGGGCCTAAGGCATAACAAAACATAATCGAGATCGACAACAGGGACAATGCCGTGGGGGATTTTGTTCGAAAATGCAAGATTCTTTAGAGTTCTTAACGACGTGAATGCGTCGGGACTCTTATCCCTGGGTTACCCTGCACATGCCATCTGACCTATGCCGCACGACATCAGCGGCTTCCCCTTCTTTACACTGAGTCTAAAAGGCGGTCTGTTCGCTCGTGCAACCTGACATGCCGCGCACGGCCTGCACTTGCCCTCTTACCCCCGAAACTTGCCACAGGAGATCTCAGTTGAGTCAGTTCTGTCTAGGGACTCTTGGCACACCACCTTTTTCGCACTTCCGGGTCCCCATCCCACTCCGATCAGGAAGTCGCGCTGGGCGTGAGGTTGGGCGTCACAGCTCTCCGATTCAGAGGCCAGGAGGGCGCTTGTCTGCTGCGAATCACCTCACAAGTTCTCCTGTCGAAACATGGGCCCCCGTGTGAGGTCTCCCGAAAATGGTCATTTGCAGGCAGGAGTCCCAAGCTGTTTTGGGAGTGGTCTCGATCACAAATTTCTGACTTCTCCCAAATGCATTCTGACATCTCCAAGTCGGGAGGTGGTGTGGCGATGACACACTCCTGAAAATGGCCTTTTTTTTTCCAAGTCGGGAGTAGTGTGGCGAGGCCCATGTTCTCTTGTGAACACGGTTCTGGCTGCTACCGGTTCCCCGTATGACTATAATTAGGAGTAGTGGTAGGTAGGTACTGGGAGGTGAAACTGAGAGAAGAATGTAGCTTAGGGTCTGATCCCACCACTACACTGCCAATGTAGTGGTGAAGTACTATGAAGATGTCAGCCACCCTGGCCGGGTGAAAAAGACAAATTGGATTCCAAAGCGCCGAGTTCTTTGGTGGTCTTCCTGGACTTGTGGCGACTCTTTATGGATGTGGCGCGGGTAGCCCCAGGTTCACAGACCTCGGACATTCCAACCTCTACAAACAGAAGCAAAAAATATGGAAAGAAAAACAAAATTGCTCCCTCTTTTTCGAGGCCGTGAAGCCCTCACAGTCTACACGGGAGTTGCGCCCTTCGCGGACGTGCTGCCACTACACGGGAGTTGCGTCCTTCGCGGACGTGCTGCCACTACACCCAAACGAAAAGCAGGGAGGTTATTCGAAAGGGGTGGGATCTCAAAACTACACTGCACCTGGGCTGTAGTGTAAAGAAAATTAAAAAAGGGATCATGCATAACAACACCATTGTAGCATTATGGGGAACTCCTGAGCCGAGTTCGAGCCTCCAATGGAACATGGGGGGCCTGCGTCCAACCTGCAGGTGGGCGATACTGGCCAGGGGTCAGCCGGTAGCATCCGGACCGAGCTTCTTCGATGGGCCAGCTGCTGTGCCTCCGCCTCCGTCCCCTCCCCCTACGAACATCAGCAGTCTCTGCTCAGTGCCTCTCGGCTCTCAGGGGAACCAAGGGCCTATCTCTAGGTGCCGGGTGCCAAACTTGGCCAGCAAAGTGCATGAGGCCAATGGGGATTTTTTTTTTCTTTTCCCAATCTATTCGCGGGGAGCAACACGTGCTAGGAACTTGGCCCAGCATCCCATATAGAAAATTACATAGGAATTTGAAAAACTTGAGAGTTTGCTGTACCGGGGCCACTACCCTGCTTTTGGGTAAGAAATACAAACAAACTACTGTCAAGATAGGCAAAATTTCAGGAAATGACTCAGACCCCCCTCCATCCTCATTACCTCACTCCGGGGGCCAAGTCCCACTTACGCTCATTCTTCATATCTGGCCGTTGATCTGTGGAATCTACGGGCAGAAATTGAGAATTCGGGTAAGTGGGACTTGGCCCCGGCAAGTCTTACTGCAGCAGAGCCACCGTCTCTGCTGCTGCTGTACCCTCCTGAATGCCCCTTGCGTGCCTTGCCAACTGAGCTGGCCGGTGGATTATGCCTTCATTGGTGACATGCGAATGGAGAAAAGCCTGGCTCAGTGGGTACACCCATGACTTGTTGAACTACAGGGCCGAGTTCAAATCCGGATGATGGAATTTGACTGATGAGTAAAACGAAATATTTCTGAATTCTTTTTTATTTTTTATTTTTTTTCCAACAAAACGACTCATATTTCTGAATTCCTTTTTTTTTTTTTTTTTTTTTTTTTTTTTTTTTGGACCATTTCTCGATTTATGCGTGTCATCCTTGCGCAGGGGCCATGGGGATTGGTGTTTGAACGATATTTCTGAATTCCGTGGGGCCGGTGAGCTCAATGATGAAAAGAAAAAATGAAAAAGAAAAAAGGAAAAAAATAAAAAAATAAAAAAAACAACCTGGCCAGATCCTGGTAGTTGGAAAAGCGAGGAGGAGTGGGGCAGCATCGACCGGTCGGCATTCGCAGAGGTGGGCCGATCTAACAAAAAGCGCTATGCTTGGGCATTACGGCTGTGAGAAGTCCGATGTGCAACGGGTCTTCCAGGGGGAATAGAAGGTGCCGCCGGGTGCAGACGCTCCGCAAGCTGTTCCAGAGCAATGGGAGAGAGGGATGGTTGGAGGGGACTGCGGGCAATGCATGTAGGGGAAGGGAAGGTATGTTGTGAAAGGGCCTCGCCGCACGGGGCACGAAACATTAAAAAAAAAAAAAAAAAAACACTGCACCTGCCCACAGAAGGTGGCAAAATACGTTCCTTACTATTTATAGCAAGCGAATGAATGATTCAATTTTCTGGCGGAGTGTGCGCTGCGGCGAGGCCCAACGGACGACGATCTTGCAGTACCGTGGAAGTCGAGTGATGTCTAGTGGTCGTGGGGGAGCAGAGGTCTCAGGTCGGCCATAGCCATCGAGCTGTATCGAGGGGGGCTGCCCGGCTGACGTGGAGGTGTAGGTGCTGGCTACGGGGTCTCGTAGTGTATAGGTCGAGCGCACGTAAAAGTACAGTAGATTGCAAAGTAAACGTAACTCAGTAAATACTCACGCAAGGACCTTAACAACTACTGATCTTTGGAGGTAATTGCCGTCAGATTCATCTTGGATCGTCTGTAATCGTGGTCATATTCATTCAGGCAAGTACCTGTTATGAGTGTACTCATCTCTTGAGACTGTACGTGCGTCCGGAAACCGATCGTCACTCAAGTCACACAGTTGTGTGACGGCTCTCGTACGTCATCATCCAACAATCTCGACCGGATGACACATCGGGGTCGCGAAATTGAATTCTGAACGCAAATTCAAGTCGCGGGTCAGTGACGATCTTCGAGCAGTTGATCACCTTCTCTCTCTCTCTCTCTCTCTCTCTCTCTCTCTCTCTCTCTCTCTCTCTCTCTCTCTCTCTGTGTCTGTGTCTATCTCTCTCTCGCTGTGCGTATATAGAGGAGTTGATCGAGCAGGCGAAGCGAAGGGGAGAGAGAGCTATACTTTTATAGTGTGACATATGGATGTGAGCGAACGAGTTCTGCGTTTCAAATCAGAGAGAGGGACCGCGATTGACTTTTGTGCGTCGAACGAGGGGCGTGATCAGTGCCTTTCAGGGGTCGTCTGGCGACCTGGGGTCTCTTTTTTTCGACTCACTTCTTGTTTTACTACGGCTCGTCTCTATTCTTTGGCTTGAGAGGGAGATGAAGAGAGGCAGCCGTTGAAAGGCAGAAGAGCGGGAGAGGGCAGAGGATAATACCCCTGGGCTGCAGAGGACGGGGCCTGAGGAAGGGGATGGTGTCGAAAGCGATGGCGGGGGCAGGCGGGGTGTGGGCGGGGGATGTTTGGGGCAATGAAGCGAAGGCGTAAGCGCGGGAGAGGAGGGGAGGGGGACGGGGGGGCGGGGGTGGGGGAGGGGGAGGGAAAATCCTCTCGGCTGCCAAAGCTCGGTTGAAGTCTGGTCTGGAGGTTAGGCTGCGAATCGGATTCGTGGTATAGAGTACCTAACCGTACCTTCGAGCCTGAGTTACCGCGGAGCTCTGATTCAACCCCCAAGTGAGGTAAAATTTCAATTTTACTGTTTGGTAGGAAAAAAAAAAGTGAGAATCTGCAAAAGAATCTGAAGACTCTGAATCAGCAACAGAAATCGGATTGAGCAAAAGAATCTGGTTTATCTAAGAATCTGAATCAGCAACAGAAATCGGATTGAGCAAAAGATTCTGGTTTATCAGATTGAGCAGTAATGTCTGAAGACTCTGAATCAGCGACAGCAATCGGATTGAGCAAACGAATCTGGTTTATCTAAAGAAACATTCATGCGATTGAGCGTGAAGAAGTCTGATTCAACAAAATAACTTTTGTCCTGCGAAAGAAATCTGACTTAGCAAATGGATCTGACAAGTAAAATGAATCTGATTCAGCGAAAAAATCTGACTCAGCAAATGAATCTGACGATGGAAACGAATCTGATTCAGCAAAAGAATCGGACGCTCAGCAGACGAAACAGGATTCAGAATCTGCGAAAAAAAAAGAATCTTGATTGAGAGCAGTAATATCTGACTCAGCAAAATAATAATCTCACTCGGCGAAAGAATTTTGATCGAGCAAACGACTCGGATTGAGAATTGGTGTTCGACTCATCAAACTCATGTCGCCAACAACTGATGGGTGATATAACTTTTGATTGTATTGATTAGACAATGATTGTAATTAACAGAAAACGTAGAAGAAAGGATGGACAAAATCTATTCCAGTCCAGATTCAATGTATCTTACCAAGGCTGCGATAATTGGTAATTCAAAATTGGTTTGTATTTTTTTTTTTCTTTTTTCTTTTTCTTGTTCTTTTTCATTTTCTTATCCTTTTTCTTATTCTTATCCTATTTCTTATTCTTATTCTTATTCTTATTGATAGTATTATAGAATAAACAAATACGGTGAACAGAATGATGGATTGGTCCCGATATCGTTGCTAAAGACAAAGAGTAATTAAGGGGGGAGGGGGGGGAGAAGAAGATGGATCGGGCAATCTTAGAGAGAATCCTGAGAGATGTTGCTGCCGTTTTCTCTAACGGCGAAGATTTTGGCGCCGTTTGGAACACCATTACAGCAATCGCCAGGTTTCTAGGGGGGGTTGCCGAATTACGGGAGCTGGCCCAGCAGATTCTGGATCAATGGGAAAGGGTTAGCTATGAGTACAGCAATGAAAAGGTGAGAGAGGACAATGCGGATCTCCAAGGCATGGTTGGCAAAGTCAGCGATATGGTGAGTGATCTGAGAGAGAGGAGGTCGGAGGAGGTGGAGAATTGGGAGGAGGAGGTGGCGGAGTTCGAGAGGGTGGCAAGGGATGCCGCACAGCACGTCGAAAGCTGGCGACCGCAATCAGAATCAAGTCGCACAATGACGGAGATGCTTTGGAGTGCAATTCGGCACGACGGAAAGAGCCCCGCGGCGAGAGAACATCTGCGAAAGAACGCTGAATATAAAGTGAAACTTCAGACCGCAATGAACATGCTGCCGGTGATGGACACCTGCTGTGGATCGGAGGAGTATACGAATTTCTTGTGGAGGGAGGCGGCAAACAGGAAGTCGGATTTGGCGGGAAACAAGCGGCGGCGATTGGATAAGGACGCAGCGGCAGTAGCTGCCACGTCAGGGGAATTGGCGGGAACGCCGGGCAGGAAGGACGATGAACGTCTTGACCAGGAGGCAACGGGCAGGCTGTCGATCGACGGGAGCAGTCCGCTGGGCGCTGCTAGTTGGGATCGGGATCAATTGCTGAGATCGAGAGTCCACGTGGACGTGCATGACTGCATGCAGAAGGCGATTGCGTTGGGATCCCGTTCTTCTTCCCAGCTGTCTGCTGAGGTTCGCATTCGAGATGCAAAGGGCGCCTTTCAAGGAGGGGATGCAGCAGGAAGAGGAGGAGGAGGAGGAGGAAGGGGAGGCGGCTGCCGAGGAGGAGGAGGAGAAGAAGGAGGAGGAGGAGGAGGAAGAGGAGGGGGAAGAGTAGGAGTACTAGGAGGGGAAGAACATGAAGAAGAAGAAGACGAGGGGCGCTGGATTGCTGTTGGTGAGTCTTTCCGTATGAGGAATATGCACCCCATCCAGATAGAGATGACGTGGACGGGAGATTTCTATTTTTATATATTCGTTTCGAGGTCCAAGAAAATGTATTCCAACTCGAAGATTGTGACGCTGGCGTATCCTGCTGCTGACCAAGATAATCACCTCTCTGCCACACACAGGTACCCACATTCTTGAGTTCGGTATTTGCTACACTCTTCCGCTACCTGAGTTTTTATTTATTTATTTATTTATTTATTTATTTATTTATTTATTTATTTATTTATTTGGTCCAGTTACTCCTCTTCTCTTAGCTTCGTTTTGTAAACCACTCCTACTTCTTTTTTTCTGTCGTGCTTTCTTGTTCAGCATGTTTTGGCTTAGTATCTGCCGGCATAATTCACTCGTGAATCTGGTCGTTGCTGTAATCTTCATTAACCATCGGTTTTTTCTTTTCGTTGTCCGTTTGTGTAGATGTGTGTGTGTGTGTGGGGGGGAGGGTGTATCTATCATCGATTTCTTTTGTTTCGTTGTGCGTTTGCGTAGGGATATGTGTGTGTGTGTGTGTGTGTGTGTGTGTGTGTGTGTGTGTGTGTGTTTTAACCGGACAAGGTCATTCAGAATTATTTCATTGGTTTGGATTCATCAGGACTAGAACACTGGTCTCTGTATCAACAGTTAATCACGTGGCTGTAACACTCACCCACCTGGGCTGGGTTCTGGTATAATTTCCGTTTACATTTTTTTTCCTCTGCTCCTTTTCTTTCTTTTTGTCCCTGTGTAAACCACCTGGCTGCTGGCAGGTAGTCAAAATTCTGCATCTGCCGCTTTGTTTTCGTTTTCCTTTTTATTTCTTTTTCTTTCATTTTCCTGTTCTCAGATTGTCTCCTTAGAGAAGAGAGAGATCTGAAGAATCTGAAGAATCTGAAGAATCTGAAAGATCTGAAGAATATAAAGAATATGAAAATCCTGGAGAATCTGAAAAATCTGAAGAATCTGAAAAATCTGAAGATAAGGAGACCCTTTTAAAAACAAAAAGAAGAGGAAGATGATCAGACCCCAAACCCACCAACAGTACAACGCGTTAACCATCTTCTTCTCTGTGTGTTCTTCTTTCATCTTTCTTCTGTCTCTTGCTCTGCTCTCTTCCCTGTGTCAAAGTCTCTCGCTGGATATGGTCAGCGCCCGCAGCATCTTCCAACGCGCTGCTTATCTTTCCCATACCTTTCAGAACTCATTGACATCGTATTGGTAAAACCCTCCCAATCTCTACGTGAAGTGTCTTCACGCACACAATCACCGCTATCTTCTACGACTCTACGCACAAATTGAATGTGCCTTATCACCCTCAATTACCGGAAGAAGGCGGGCGAGAATCCACGGGCATATACATCTGCGTAAATAGAGACATAAGGAGAGAGAGAGAGAGAGAGAGAGAGAGAGAGAGAGAGAGAGAGAGAGAGAGAGA
>BFEA01000087.1:1180313-1203676 GCA_003427395.1 Chara braunii
TGCATTTTTTCAAAACACCTCATACTTCTGCAAAAAAACATAAATTCATTTCTAAAAAAATACAGGTAAACTCATGGACCATATATCTCGTTATAAAAAATGACCAAAAAAAAATCCTGCTTTTCTTTATATATTTTTTTTAATTTTGTTTAAGTCCATTTTAGTTTTTGATTTTTTAAAAATCTTAAACAAAGTCGGATTCCAAAAGAAAAAATATAGGAGTGTAGGGTTTTTTTAGCCCTTCACGCCCATATTTGTTTTTTTTTTTTTTCATGCATTAGAAGAAAAAAATAAAAATCTTGCACCGAAGTCGGCTGGTCGGCCTAGGCAGAACCAGGCCGATTCGGCCATCGGCCTAGGCCACGGCCGACTTGGACCCCCCGGCCGCGGCCGGGCGTGCAACATAGCCAGAGGTGACCGCAAAATCCCTTGCCCCCCCGCTTCCCAGGCCGCTGACAAGTGGGCACTGGAATAATACATTTTCGAATTTGGTAGATCTGTGTGACCGGCGCTTTACCCTTTTTTTTGGGATTTTGGGATTATAGGTCCCCGTGTGAGTATGCCCTCATTTTTGTGACTCCCGCATAGTTTCCCCCAGAAAAGAAAGATATCAATGTTGAACTGACCGGCCCCAGGCTATTCAGAAATTTCAGAGTCATTCTCTTCCATTCTATTTGGACTCAAACTCAGCGCTGCATCTCAACAGTTCATTGGTGTTGGTGAAGTGAAGTGGCAAAATCGACGTATAAAAGTACGTAGCAAACTCCGGTCCTGCTCCTCTTTCACATTTGGGCGTCTCGACGATGGAATCTGGTCGAATTTGTCAGCCAGATGCATTCAGAACAGTGCTATGACATGCTCGTGTAGCAGGGAAAGACTGCAGCTTCTCGCTCTGTCGCTCATTCGCACTCGCACGGGCGACATGCACCGCCGTAGCTCTTGTACTTGCCGCGATGTACCGACCCGTGTATCCCCCGCCAGGTGCATTCTCTTTTTTTCCCACGTGTAAACACCCCCCGGTGACACGGTTACGTAACTGCTCACCGTGTACTGCTGAGGCTTTCCCTCCGCAGAACGACAAAGGGATCGCCGCGCTGCGGCCCTAACGGGAATCGACGGCCAATAGAAAAAGAAGTAGTGAGTACGCCGCGACTTCCCAAACACGACGAAACACCACCTTGCCACGTGGACCTTCAGGTGCTTCTTGCTTTTTTTTTTTTTGTTTTACTTTTTGGAAAAGCTCCGAATTCCATTGCACTTAGAAAGGATGAGGTGAGGGAGGCCCAAAGTTCGTAGGAGGGCCGCTATGCTTCCGGTAGTGCTAATTTCTGCGCTAATTTCTGCGCTAATCGAGCGTTAGCAAGATTGGCGCGGGACTAGCGTCAGCATCGGCACTACCCGAAACCTCAAGGCGAGGGGAGCGCGGAAATTGACGCCTCTAGGCTCGCGCTTTCGGCCGTAGCGGGGAGCGCGGAAATTGACGCCTCTAGGCGCGCGCTTTCGGCCGTAGCGGCTGAACTGGCTTACCGAGCTTCCACCGCCAAGATGGTAACCTCGGACGTCCCGAGTCATCTCGCTCGGCAATGTCTGAGCTATCCTCCGATAGGAAGGAGATTGACGCGGGCAAGTCGGCTCGTGGTATTTCGGTATGGTAATGGTCGTGTTATTATGTGTGTGTCGTATTCGGTGAGTTTGTCGAGTAAGTGGGCGTACGCCTTCCGTGATGTCCAAACATTTTGTCGAAGAGTAGTAATTCTCTATGATCTAGGAGGAAGTAGCATTGTCGCCAGATCATGTTGTAGACGATAGACAGCAGATGTGAAGAATCACCAGAAGATATCAAGGCCTACCCGGAGCAAGACAGCACAAGCAGCAGGTAGCAACCGCAACAGTGAATCAGAAGGCCAGCAGAAGTGTTTGTAATCCGTCACGACAGTTGTACACGAAGCTGATGGTATCTTCCGCGGAACGGGTTTGAAACAAGTTCAGCTAAAGGACACAGAGCTTATCAGGAAGTTATGGCGTCAAGAGCGGGTGGCGAAGGGGGAGGTAGCAGAGGAGTGGATCGCTCTCCTCCCCAAGGAGAAATCCCTCTTTCTGAAGAAGATTGAGTCCGCTCTCTGATAGCTAAATGCTACGAGGATGGGGTTTTCCCCGAAATGCTCCGTCAAGGACACTACATAGAGGAAAATGGAGCAAAACTCTTCGTTGTCGACAAGCAGGTGGGGGAACTGACGACGAGATAGTTGAAAGAAAGAACTGTTACGGTGATCTTCTTGGAAGAATCAAGACCTCTGCCAGCAAAGGTCCGAGAAGATCTCATACGAGAGTATGAGAACGGCGGGACCAGAGCACGCATCTTCCCTCCGTCATTCAAAAGAGGGAGAGTGCATCCAGAAGGGCCAAACATCACTTCATATGTAGCTATGACAATGGAGGTGGCGCAATGGATGATAAACAAAGGAGAAGATAAAGTGATCATTCGAGGGATTGCCTACAAGGTGACCTTTAAGCCATGGATGACCCGTATGGAATTAGAAGAAACGCGCCGTCTCAAAGATAGTTCCAAATTTTGGGTGATGACACTGAGAGTGCCGCTGAGAGGAATGTTTCCAATTGCTGACGTCATCGAACAAGGAATGGGGAGAATAATCAATTCGATCCCACCGCAACCAGATCCTGCTAGGCCTAAGCTAATGAACATGAAGTTCGAATTGGTCCCTGAGGCCGAAGGCGCATTCATACCCATCCCGCCGCTTCGCTTGAATGACAGAGAGAATGTGAACATCGAGCTTGTTTGCAAACACACTCAGTGGTGCAACCGTTGCAGATGGTGGTTTCACACAGCTACCGACGGTTGCCCGAAGCTTAACCAGGAGGGAGCCCAAGAAGGAGAAGCAGCATTCGAAGACAACTTCTCTAACCGCAATCGAAACCGGAATAGCCAAGATCTTAATCCGGGGACGATTGGTGGCATAAGGGATGCGGCAAGGGACCCCTTATTGGAAATTTCGTCGTAGGCGATGGCGGAATCCTCTATAAGAGCTGCTTCGAGGGCTCCTCACCAACAAGCACAAGGTTCAGGGCAGGCCTTCAGAGCAGGTAGTCCAGATGGAGCGCAAGGGACGCAGGCAGGCCGCTACATGAGTCCTGCGGTACCCCAGCCAATGATGAGAACCCCGCCAACGACGGAGCTCAATCGACGCTGGAACCAGCAAGCGTGTCTTCAACAGCAGTGTCTTCAACAACTGAGACCGAACACCCAAGTGCTTAGCCGAGGAGGACTAGCAAGTCAATGGCAGGTGGACAGCGACGAAGCATGACAAACATCAGTGATCCAAGCAGCAGCTATCCTTTTGGCGCAAAGAGCCGAAGCCCAAGGAGCGTCGGGCAGATTAGAAGGAGCTGGCCCTTCCGGTGAAGGTTGCCAATCAAGGGAGCTGACGATAATTCCTCAAGGAGACGTTGAGATTCCAGCGGCATCTCTGATTAAAGCACGAAGAATTAGAGGGGATGGAATCAGCAGAATCCCAGGACGCACTCCCGACCAAGGAGAAGGCGACAAGAGAATCGTGTCACATGACAAAGGAAGCTAGGATGAAAATGGACTAGATGAAGACGATGCAGAAAGCGAGGGTTCACCAAGAGACATTCACGACGGTGCAGCATCAACGGCAAGAGAAGACCAACCAATGGTCCAATGGTGGATAACCTATTACTTCCGTCTGTATGCACGATACAAGGACAAAAGATTTTTGTATTGGGTCTAAGATCGGCAGACGAAAGAATCTCAATGTTGGTCTTCCGCTTAACAGACATTCCTTCTCAACAGTCTGTGATCATGATGGTAAGACAACTGTTCTCTGCCTGGTTCATGTTCCGTCTGTTTCCGGACGATCCCCCAGTGAGACTTCTGTTAGACTTACCAGAAGGCGGGATGCTAGAATCCCGACGGAGCACTGGGCTAACATCGGATCGGTAGGCATGCTAGGAATTCCACTGTGCTTATTTTTGAACGACGTGAACTCAGAACTAGAGGGCATTATGATTGAACCAGGAGCAAAAGCCAGTTTCCTGAATTGTCTGAACGGCCAACTACAAAAGAGAAGGAATTTGACCTCTGCATACTTCGTAGAAGTCCTGAGTGGGCGCTGGCCAGACTATCTCCTCCCTTCGAGCCAAATCTAACCTATTGGCCTTCTGACAGGAAACCATGGGCAGACTTACGTTCGCCACCTGAAATGTTCAGGGGCTGGGAAACACGGGAGGGAAATTGAAAGGGAGAAGGCTGAATCATGGGTTTTCGAACATAAGATAGACATAATGCTCCTATAAGAGACTAAACTGTCGGTACAAAAACTAAGCCAGTTGAAAGACTGGTGGGTAGGGCCACAGTTATGGTCTCCAGCGAGAGGCAGTAGAGGAGGAGTGACGATCCTGATCCATAGCAGGTTAGAAGTTGAATTAATAGATGCAGATAACGACCTGTGGGGGAGATGGAGGTCAAGTTGAGCATAGGCAATGAGAATTGGGTAATTGCCTCAGTATATGCCCCCAACGACTCTTTGAAGAGAATCGAATTTGTTGAGATGCTTTCTCACAAACTTCCCAAAACGGACTATTTGATTGTAGGAGGCGATTGGAACATGGTGAGTTGCCCAGGGCTTGACTCAGAGAAGACCGAGTGAATGAAAAGAGATAGGAAAACCCTGTTAATGTGGGCAGAGAGATGGGGTCTCCACGATGTTTTCAGAGAGGTTAACCCTGAGGACCCGGGCTTCACGTGGTTCGGGACATCTCCTCAGATTGCCCACGTTAAGAGGAGGATCGACTTTTTCCTAGTCTCTGAGGCCCTAGCGGGTGGGGTGCAGACGATAGCAGAACAGTGTGGGTCCATGTCAGACCACAAACCTGTGATCATGATTGTCTAGTCGAGGGAAATCACAAATAGAGGTCGAGGCTATTTTCGCTTCAACACTGTTCTCGTGGAGGATGAAGGAATCACAACCTGGGTACAAGATTTTTGGGCAGGTTGGGCATCAACAAAAGACAAATTTGAATGCTTGGCAGAATGGGTGGACGCTGGGATCCGGATCATCTCAAATAAATTAGAAGTTTTCTCTTCTATGGCGGCGTTTCTCTGAAATAAGAAGAAGCGGACTGTAAGAAGAAGGTTGAGGAAGCAAAGGCTCGAATGAGCCTCCACCCCATCTCAGAAATGGTTTGGGTGGAAGAACGAGCCAAAAGCCAACGAGAGTGAGAAGCGATCCAGATTCAGAAGCAGAACAACTGGATGCAACTACTATCTGAGAAGAGGATTGTCACAGGGGACCATGTTACGAAGGAGACATTTCAGAGACTGTTACCCAGGAGGAGAGCAACCCCAATGAAGGAGCTAGTACACCCTCACCTAGACGGCCTTCCACCGGCAACAGAGAATGAGAGAATGTGCACCTACGCAGCGACATACTTCAGAGACATCTTTACAACCAGGTCTCGATTCGACGATCCTAACACGAACCTGTCGAACCACTCAGATATGTTGTCCTCTCTAAATGTGTATCTGTCAGAAGATGCAAAAAGGGAGTTGGATAGACCTTTCACGCCAGAAGAACTCTACAAGGCCTACTGGTCAACTTTGGCAAACGATCTGGTACAGATGTTCAATGAGGTACAGCAAGGAGGTAGACTGGGAACAACGATGATGAGAAGGATCATCACTCTCTTGTACAAGAAAGGCAGCAGAAGCGAAATCAGGAACTGGCGTCCGATTTCGCTTTTGAATTTTTCTTATAAACTGCTGGCCAAAACATTGGCCAACAAATTGGGAAAGTTCCAGCCTGGGTTGGTTGGAATGGATCAAAGGGCGTTTGTGATAGGCAGGTCAATTTTTGACAACCTAGTCACGACAATTAAAGCTCTGGAAGTCATAGAAGATCGGAACCAAGACGTGGCAGTGATGATGCTAGATCTGGAGAGGGCGTTCGACAAAGTGAATTGGACCTTCGTGATGACCACGCTTAAATCTATGAACTTTGGAGACGGATTCTGTAATGGTGTCCGAGCGAGGTATTTCTGCTCGACAGCAGAAGTCCGGGTCAACGGACACCTTTCAGAAGACTTCAGCCTGTCGAGATCTCTTAGACTAGAGTGCCCACTGACACTTCTACTGTTTGTACTCTAGTTGGAGGTTCTTTTTAACGACACCCGAACTTGGAAGGACTCAAATTGCGAAGCGGGAAAGATTGTCGAGTCAAAGCCTTGGCAGACGACCTGCTGGCTCTATCAAAGAACACTCCAGACTCACTATCAGCTTTGAAACAGTGTCCAATGAGATACGCAGAATTGTCGGCGCGCGCTGGAAAATCGCACGCAGTAAGAAAAATTGCGCGCGCGCGCCCGACGATTATGTGTGATGGGGCGCGCGCCCTGATCTGAAATTGGACCACCGGTGGTCCATGTTGAGGAGCTGAGATGGTCCAAATTTTAGACCAAATGGTCCAGCGGATCAGGAGATATCGAGGATCTTGCGCCAAAAGCTTCATTGACAAATTCAGGACGAAGGGGTGGTGCGTGGAGGATTTCCATTGTTCATGAGAGGAGCACCAATGTGATGGAGTAGGTGGGTGACAGAAGAGTGGCAGGACAACGAGGGAGTGATTGGAAAGGACGCACCGTCAGAGCGAGGTAACGGGAGCGGCTGGTACACGTCAAGAATGATACATGGTTTTCCTCTTCTTCAACAGTGTGGTGGGTGGTAGTATTGCGGATTGAACCCCCTGTGCTAACTTGTCAACAGGTTTGATGAGCGGTGGCACACTGTTTTTGATTTATGTGAGAAATTGAGGATGGCCGTTAATGTTCTTGGTGTTAGCATTGCCTTGAGCGTTAGAGCTAGCAGTGGGAGGCAGAGAATCCTTCCTTCCCCAAGGACGTCGGGGTAGGGTTCGCAGGGTGTGTGGTCAGTAGGGGGTTGTTCAAGAAGTAGGGAGGAAAGTGTTGGTTGAGTGTTGCTTTTGTCGACGTGCGATTGACTTGCTTCTTCTCTCTGCAATAATGATTTATTCCTTATTCTATCCTTTGCGTGGTGACATTTTCGATTCTATAACTTGTGTGTAAATTTTTCAAAATCGTAGTTAGGTTTTCCTTTTCAAGACTTTTTTCAAGACTTTTGACTCGTACTTTCCTTGTATCTTCGCACCTCCATCGTAGCATATCTTCGGGATTTCGGCTTCTTAATCATTACTATCTCATTTCGTTTTCTCAACCATTTTTGAATCTGATGGTACCAAGAGTAGTCTCTCGACTTCTCAAGGTGATGTTCGCAACGCTTCTCACTAATACATCTTTCAAAAACATTTCTTTTTTAACGGTTTGACCAACGATTCTCAAACCAAAGTTTGAGAGTCGATTTCGTAAATCCTTTTTGGATATCTAAATCTATATTCGTAGGTTTTTCCCAACCACAAATTTCCTACCCTTTTGATCTGTATTGCTTCCCTGTCTAAAAATTTGATGTACTCAGTTTTCTAATTGTTTCTCGATGATTTTTTTCTTTATTCTTTGTAGTCCTTTTGTTAATGTTTCTTATGATAATTTTCTATAGTAGATAACGATCGGTTTCGCTCTTTGTTTTTCTCACCATCACAAGTAGCAGTTGTTGTGCAGAGGTTGGGGGGGGTTGTCAGGGGGTCACTGGGGAGGGACCAGTGTCTCTACTCGTAGGTCTGGAGGGCGAGTTTGGGCTGATGCACCAGCTCGTCCGACGTAGCCGTTGCTGGGGCTTTTCGCCCTGTTACCTCAAGGGGCGTTTGGCTATTCGGGAGTTGTCGAGGAAGGAAGGCACTCCTTGTCGTCTGTATCAAGCTCGTTGGTACTCGGGATGTGGTGGATCCCTGTAACCCTAGCCTCGGGGGGGTTGTGACCAGCTGCGTTCAGGTACGAGGACTGACTGTGGGGATTTTGGTTTCCTCAATGAACGCGGGTTGTGGAGCGGTGATTGGACGGTGATCATGCATCCTGCTGGTGAGGAGGGCTAGCCAGTAGGACGAACATTGGGTATTGCCGCAGTAGTATTAGTGGTTTTGCTGCAATCAGTCGTGTTCATGTAACTGTTCAAAAAAAGTTTTCTGGTGTTCTGCAAATTTTGGTAGCAACCGGTCCACTTCCTTACTAGGAGTACATGATTTCAGACATAGTAGAACCCGGACTGATAACTGCAGAATTGCTCTGTTCTGTGCCCCTGGTTTTGCAGATGCCAGAACGACACTGGCCGTAGCTGGGGCGTAGCCCTGTAACCTGCAATTGGCAGGAGTGGGAGACCTTGTAGAGAGATCTGGGGTTTGCTGAGGGGGGAAAGCAATCCAATGGCGAATTGGGGGGGGCTACCTTGACAACCTATGGGGCTGGGGATAGTCTAGGTAGCGAGAAGAGTTCAGCTATGGTAGGTGTTGGTTGGGTTGGTATTGTCTTTGAAGTTGCAATATTCTGGTATAGGGAGGGCTAGGTGTTGTTCCATGATTAGGATGCGAGAATTGCTCGTATAGCATAATCCTTCTAATTTTTCACCATCATCAGTTGCATCATCACCATTCATAGCTGTGAAGAAAACTTGCCAGATGTTCAAATAAAGAGTGAGAGTCCGAAAAAAATCGAAGAGGGACGGACGATGGGCTGCGCTGAGGGGTAGTAGTTTTGTTGGGGGGCCACCAGGGAAGGGCAGTAGGCCTTGGGTATAGGTCAGGAGGGCGGGGCTGGGACGACGCAGGCCGGTGCTGGAGCGCTTGGAATGCTCTGTAACCCAAGGGAGCCCGAGGGAGCATGAGGCTTGGGGAGTTCTGTCGAGGGAGGAAGGCAGAAACTAGCCCGTCCAACATAGTTGTTGCCGGGGTTTACCCCTGTCACCTCAGGGGCATTGCGGCTACAGGGAGTGTCAAGGGTGGAAGACACTTCCTGTCGAGTATACCAGGCTGATCAGGGCTGGGGCATGGCGGTGCCCTGTCACCTAGCATAGGGGGGCTTGAGATCAACTGTGCCTTGGTTCGAGGACTGATTATTGGGTCTGCGGCCTTCTTCACCTGGTGTGTGGGTAGTTTGTTTGTTGGTGTTAGCGTGGCTTGTCTGCTCTCCTTTCGTCTTTCTCAACGACTAGGTTGTGTAGTAAAAAACTCAGACATAAATTGCTATGAATTTTCAACAAAAAAAAGAATTCCAAAAAGAAGAGGAGAGTGGGAGAAGATGGTGGGTTATCACGCGTCCTACCAGTGAGGGGGCTAGCTGGTAGGACGGGAGTATGGTACAGCAACAGCAGAGATAGTGGCTCCACTGCAGTCAGTCTTGCTGGAGGGAGGTAAAGCGGATTGATGGGGGTTCTCTTGGATTCGTCTTTGAATCATGAAGTTGTCATAGACATAGCTGAAGTAGCGTTAATCCCCTGAGCCAAAGCCAGGTGAGGACCCCTGTTTCCCAAAAAAAAAAAAAAAAAAAAAAAAAAAGAGATACGCAGAATTGTCATAAGCAACAGTTAACTGGAATAAATCAATTTATTTCTTGCCTTCTGATTACAGACTTTCAGCTGAGTGGGGCATGCGCAGAGTCCCGGCAGGCGAGACTGAACGGTATCTTGGGATCCAAGTAGCGCTGCAAGATAGTACAGAATCCCAATCTCTGATTTTGCAGGAGAAGGTGACAAAGCGCATTCGTAGTTAGGGTGCAGCTCCACATTTGTCTCTAGTCGACAGAGTTTTAGCAGTAATTGTGGCAGCCTTATCCATACTGTGGTACGAAGGTTAGAAGACTGGCAAAGCCTTTAGTGAAAGGTGTAAAAGTTGCAGCCCGCAGATTTATCTGGAAACCCAACTCAGACGAGGAGAAAGGGTACATGGCAAAGGTAGCATGGGGGACCTTCTGTGCCCTGAGGAGTAAAGGGGGCCTAGCACTGCTGGACCCGGATTCTCAGAACTTGAGACTGCTCTCCAGCTGGGTAATCAAAGTGGCGTCAGCGGACCTTCAGTCAGACTGGTGCCTGCTTGCAGAAGAGCTGCTATGTGAGCAGTGGGAATTGTCCCGTTCTAAGGATGTATGGATTGCAATCCTGATCCAAGTGTTTCTTAACAGGAAAATAAAGTCGAAATTCTGGCGAGATATCCTCTCAGCTTGGAAAAAATGTAAACCTGATCAGTTGGCAACTCCAATCTCAAAGGGAGATGCCCTCAACCAGCATCTGTTCGAGAACCCCCTTCTGTGCAACTCATCAGGGTCCCTTTTAGTGGATCAATACACCCAGGCTCTTTTGGGATGAAATGGATCAGACGAGGAGTGTCCAGAGTGAGGGATGTATGGGATGAACTGACGGGAAGGTGAAAATGCGAAGAGGAGATTAAAAGGAAGTTTGGAAGACTCCCCGCTCAAGAAGAGCACCTGAAGGAGCTCGCAGAAGCTATCCCCCCGGACTGGAAGCTTCCTCTGAACCCAGAACATGTGGCAGTTGGAGGTACCTGGTTCAGAAATTCGGAGCAAGCAGAGGAGGAATTTCATAGATTGGAGGAATGGGATGCATCAGTTTCAGGAAAGTGCACATTATCTATACACACAAAGCAGACAGAGGGCCTACCAGTCTTGCACAGAGTTGGCAAGAAACAAAACTATGGAGTAAGCAATCTGCAAGAGATAAAAGTTCTGCAGGTGTCACAGGTAGAGGAAAATGCCTCAGCCTCGGGCAAACTGGTAGCAAACGGCACCCCATGCGAGTTAATGCGTATAAGTTAGACAAGATGGGGCTGGAAAACTGAGTCAGGCGTGAGGTGGAATCTGGAGAACGAAGGGGAAATGATGCTGAAGAGAAAACGTAGCAAGGATGACAAGGTGGGACAGGAACTGATAAAGAAATGGGAGAAATATTTTTCACATCTTGACCCTCCTGACCTGAAGGAACTGCACAGACTGTGAGCCCAACTGCAAAAACTACCTTTGCAGAAGTTTGCATCTCTTCTCTGGCTCCAATCACATCAAGCGGTGCCGGTTGCTAGGTGGCTGAGAAGGAGAGGTATGGAGGTGAAGGAAACCTGTGACAGATGCAGTTGGCTATTCGAAACCCTCCACCACTTGTGGTGGGCATGCCCCAAGTCCCGTCGCTGGTGGGACTGGTGGTTTGCACACTGGAAGTTCTGGTCGGGTAGAGACGACTTCGCTGGCGAACGTTGGGTCATCCTGGGAACCTCTCCAGAAGGACAAAGGACAGATAAGGGCTGGGGCTACGTGGCCCAAGTTTGCAGAGCTGTGATGCTCTGGGTGATATGGGCAGACCGCAACGATCGACGTTTCAAGGGTCAGGGTTGCTTGAGGCACAAGCAAAGAAGCTGTTCAAGAAGTTACTGAGGAAGGAAATCCAAGCGGACTGGAGACACAAAGCAAAGAAAGGAAAGAGCAGGAGTGGTCTTGCATGGTTCAGATCAACATGGTACCTAAAAGAAGGAGTGGTGAGGGTCTCGAGCAAAAGCAGATTGATCCTCTCGCGCTGGTGGAACTGATTTGGTTGAAGGATTCGATTTCTGGTTTGTGTGGTTGGATAGCCTAGTGGATTGGTTGGTACTTGTTTTTTGGTTTGTGTGGGGTTGTGGCCTTGTGGCCTTGTGGTCTTTTTTTCAGTAGGAAGAACCAGGACACTCGGTTCTGCTAGAGTCGTAGTAGACTAAACGGGTGGAGAAGGGCACAGTCAGGGGATTTAGAGGAACTTTAGTTCCGACCAGTCGACTAGACTGGTTGTTAGGCTAAGTTAGGCCTGTTTAGTGGGAAGGCTAGCATAGTATGTCTTGTCATAATTGGGTAGTATGTATAGAATAAGTAGCAAGTAGGTGAGTAGTAAGTAGGAAATAGAATTGTCACCTTACATATGAATTCAAGACATGGCTTTAGCCAGATCATTAGAACTACAGGTAGATACTTAAGTAGGTAGTCAGTGAAGAATGAGTATGAATGGCTACTAGCTAGCTGTGGAAAACTGTATAAGGTCACCGCTCTCCGGGTTGAATTGTGAGGTCCCCGGCCTGGAAGATTTTCATTTCGTAATATGAAACCTGGTTTTGTTGTGTAAAAGAAAAAAAAAAGAAAAAAAAAAGGATGAGGTCAGGGATCCTCACAAACAACCCGGTGAGGTGCTGGGGCCATTACCCAACTCAGGCTGTACTAGAAAACGGGTCCAGTGTCCCATCATCCTCTAATACTAATCATAGTCCTTTCCAAAATCATCATGAAGCTCAGGTAAAAAAAGGTGGAGGTCTACAGGCCTCCTGTCTGGTCTGCCTACCAAAACAATTGTAATCATTAACTCCCGACAGACCCTGTAATATGAAATATCTCAAACCTACTTGGGTTGATTGGCCCATGGGCCTAATTACTCCAGTCACCAAGCAGACCCACCGGGTTATCAACATACCCCTATTACTCTGCCAGTGGGATCGGCCTTGACTTATTATGTTAATTTCCTCCGACACCTATCCTGACCTAAGTCGGTCAGTTATGAGCCCTAATCACGGGTGTCAGACAACCATGTACACAGGGAAAACCTACCATCATGATTCACTGAAGCCAGGTGAGAACCCAATGCCCAGGTTTTGAGGAACCATCCTCTGTTCTTCTTCGACCAATCAGCTCTAATAATATTCCTCAAATGTTGTTTAATCTGTTGTTGTTGCTGTTGTTTGGGGACTTCTTCACTTCTGAAAACGCAGGCATTCCGTGCAGCCCAGATTGTCTGCATTACTGCCCCCCTACAACAGAGAACCATATATCCCCAACCATTAGAATACTGAACCCCTGGGACCATCCCCGACAACATCCATTCATCCGACCAGACAAAGCTTCCACCTGTAATACGAGCCCAATGTCCTTTCCACCAGAGGATAATCTCGTCGACCAATGGGCAGTACAACCAAATATGGATCATATTTTCCCATCCCCATTTGCATCTCAGGCACTGGGTGGGAATGTCCATACCTATTTTTGACAACCATATTGAAGTAACAGTCACTAATAGAGATTGCAACCACATAATACTGACATGCTTTTGTACAGGGGTCTTAGCCAGGGTCTTCCACAAAGATCGAAGCCTAGGCCCTGTTACCCCCGTCATCAGCAGATCGTTAGCTCTTTTCAAGGCTACAGTCTCCGCCGATTTCTTCCTACTCTTTAGCTGTTCCTGCACTCCGACCCTTGGTTTGTAATGAATTAACAGTGTGAACTTACAGTCGATAGTCCATCCTTGCTGGAGCGGCTCCACCCGAAATTGGTTTGCATCCCCTAAGAGCAAGGTGGTCTGCTTCCCTGGTTTTGGTTCCTGGACCCAAACTCTGACTTTTTCCAACGTTACCATTGTATCAATCCGATGATCCTCGACTTCCAACCTCAGCTTCCCTTGCTGTTGTGATAACAGGGGGCAAAGCCAGACTTGAACTCTCATCCCTGAACTCAGGTTTGGACCAAGAACTTGCAGTATTCGTGAAGGTTGCTCTACGGCCTTCAACCAGGTTCCTCCGACATGTTCAGTATCCGGCTGTAAGAGTTGAACCAAGCTTCGGGGATAGTTGCGATGAGTTGGGCTCTGTGTAATGCCACGTTATGGAGTCTAGGGAGTTTCAGGCGCAGCTGTCGCAGGTCCAAAAATGTAGCATCCCCTCCATCCCATATGTCCTTGACCTGGACCACTCCTTTTTTAACCCATAATTTCCCGAAGTTCCCTGCTGTGTCTACTGCAGCGAAGGGAGTGCCATCTTCTTGAAGAATAAAATCGTTCTCGAAGAGCACCTGGTTCAGAACTTCCTGTTTAGTCCTCGGGGGGGTTATCTTAGTGGGTCTAACTTTGTTCCAGGCCCCGAATAGATTTCTCCAAATTTTTGACTTCGGTCTACGATTAGCAAAGGAGGGGATCAACAGGCAAACCCAGACCTTCGAATGATCTTGGAGTTCTCATTCCGTGCCCAGAATGTATTCTGCCATGACCATCAAAGACTTACGCACCGACTCCAGCATGGCTTGGATATGCCACTTGGCTAGCAGGGCTACATTCTGGTGAACTGGGTCCAGGATGCCCAACCCCCCTTCCTTTCTCGGGGTCGCAACCACTTCCCACGCCACCTTGGACAGGTAAACCTGATCAGAGGTAGC
Source organism: Chara braunii (assembly GCA_003427395.1). Classification (NCBI taxonomy): domain Eukaryota; kingdom Viridiplantae; phylum Streptophyta; class Charophyceae; order Charales; family Characeae; genus Chara; species Chara braunii. The sequence continues at coordinate 1,194,474 of BFEA01000087.1, forward strand.
TTCGGGCTTCCAAAGATATCTTGCAGCCGCGCTCTTGATTCTTCTGTAGGCTCCATCTCCCAACCGATGAATACTCAATGGAAACCACAGCAAGAAACTAGTTGCCGAGGAGATAACTAGAGCCCTTCCCATCAAAGAGAGACCTGACCTTCTTTCCCAGCTTGCAATGCGGGCCACCACTTTATCTGCCAAAATATTATCTTGTAGCACAGAGCAGTCTGAAAGAGATACTTGCAGGACCAGAAAGCGATCAACGGAATTAGTCGGGACTTGCCTGAGTCCCAGGACACACCCAACTCATTAGGGGGCTGGGGAGGAAGTAGATGGACTTGTCCCAATTGATTGAGGCCTCAGAGAGTATACAATAATCCTCTATTACTCTACATAGTTCATTCAAGCTTTCTAACGAGTTTTTGCAGGCCACCGTTAAATCATCCGCTATCGCCCCCCCCTTCCATTGGAGGGCAGGGTAGAGAGATGTGCCTTAACCCAACGACAAAATTGGGGACAAAAATCCAGTTTTAACAATGATGTGTTGACAAAGGCCCAACCAACTTTGTCGTACACTTTTTCCATATCTAACATGAGTATGACCACGTCCCTTTTTTCTTGACTAATAACCTCCAGCGCTTGGACTGTGGCCAAAATGTTATAAAAAATCGATCGTCCCTTGATTAAAGGCCCCTTGCTCCCCTCCTACCAAGGTGGGGAGGAAAGCGGCCAGTCTCAGTGCTAAGACTTTAGCTAAAAGTTTGTATGATACGTTTAAGACTGATATCGGACGCCAGTTCCGAATCTCCCTTTTATCCCCTTTCTTGTACATTAAAGAAATCATACCTTTAACCAGGCCTTGGGAGAGAGAGCCTGAACTACAGGTTTGTTAAATAACTCACAAAAGAATTGTCCAAAGGCCTCCCATGCCGAAAGAAAGCATTCAAAGGGAAGCCCATCTGGACCTGGGCATTTGCCCTGCGCCATCTGCCGAGCAGCCTTGTGTACTTCCTCCAAAGTGATTTCCATGTCTAGGTCTGCAGCAGCCTGGGGTGGAAGACAAGCTACCTCACAGTCCCAAAAGGAATGAAGTCCGAAAGATCTGTATCAAGAGTATCAAAAGGGCACCTTGTGGTTACAATATCCCTAGAGTAGGCCATGGCATAAGAGCAACATGTCTCGGTATCAACCGCAAGCTGGGAGTTAATTGTGAAAGGGTGAGTTAACTCTCTCATGGCCGGTTTTGGTTTTTCTCAGGATAAGTTTTCGAAAGGTTTCCTTAGACATTTTGTCATATCCAAGGATCCCTTTGATTCTTAGCCATTCCTGTCTCTCTGCCTGTTTACGTATTTCCAATTCTTCTAACTGAGATATGGCCATCGTCCTTTTTTTATACCAGTAATATTCCACAAAGGGGTCGGTGCCATTATAAGCATCTGCCCCCTCAATCACCTTAGTCAATTGTATTTCTTCCCAGTTACGAGAGGCGGCTTTCATGCGAGAAAACTCAATCATAGCAGCCCTAAGAATCCCAATCCTTGGCCGCCGCCAGTTTCATCCAAGCCCAGCGGCCCTCCGGGTCAGCGCATGAGTTTATAATGTCTACATCCAGTCTGCTGTCAATAAGGATTGCCACCTCCCTCTTTGTCCCGTCTGCCGGGGCCCAAAGTTGGGGGTCTGCCCACCATCTTTGGATTTCCATCATTTTTTCGGGTTCAATTTTAGTCTCCTGTAGGCACGCAATGTGTACTTTATTATCATATAACCAGGATGAAAGTCTGTTACGTTTACTAAGGTCGTTTTGGTCACCCAAGCCTCGTACATTCCAACTTACCAAACGAATCCTATTGGGGAGGGCCATCTACCAGGCCTTCCCCGCTAGGAGTTTGGATGCGGGATTCAACTTTTTCTTGCTCTTCCCTTGAGACTGTTCCCAAGGAGGCCTTCTCCCCAATTGAGTAATTCAGCTTCTTCCCTGCTCTCCTCTTGAGTAACGTGTCAACAAAAGAGTCAGGCAGGATCGTTCCTCGATTGTCTGAGTCCTCAAGCCAGTCCGCTATTACCTGAGCTGTAAAGCCCGAGAGCAGCTTGATATCCTTCATTATGGCTGATTGGGGGGAGGCCAGGTGGGCCAATTCGATAAAGTATATTTTGAGCTCGTCCCATTTTACTTTGTTATCAGTAATATGGACCAGGTCCAGGAAGGCAAAAAGAAGGCGAACCTTCCCTCCATCCGGAGTATCTGCCAGATATCTGGCCATTTTAGGTTCCGTTAACAGTCCCACCTCCCCAAGATTCTGCATTATCTAGATTTTAACCAGATTGCAGATCATCACTGGGGAGGGAGAACTTCGCAGTACAATTGAAAGAAAGGATAGAGCCTCATCTTTTCCTTTTAGAGTAAATACTCTAAGAACCTGCCCATCATGTGAACAAATCAAGGGGACCAAGTAGTCTGAAATTTTCCCTTTAGCTTTCTCCTTCCTATTAAGTGTTTTCATTGGTGCAGACAGAGCCAGCGAGCGCCGTGCTGTTTTAGCACATTGCTCCCTGGGCCTTTTCAAGGGAGAGTTTTTGGCTATTTCTTCAGATCCAGTTGGGCCTGTGACATCCTCATCTCTGTTCCTCGCATGAAAGGTCAGACCCTTGACAGAGGGGAGGTAAGGGGGGGCTTGGATGCAGCCCCTTCTTGTGGACCAACAGGGGAGGTAAAGGATTCAGTAAAAGGATTTATCGGGAATTTATTATCTGACGACTGAGGTAACCCTGTTTTAGCAGGGACTTCCCCATATTTTTCGGACAGGGGTTCCGCAGGGGAAACAAATTCCGCTGCAGAACCTTCCGAGTCTTCCAAATCTTCTTCCGAATCTGAGGACTGTTCCAAGCTAAATAAAGGTGCCAGTGTCAGTTTGTCATTTACCCTCCTCTGATTGGTCTTTCTGACCTTACATACTCCAGGCTGACCATCATCTCCCAAGATTTCAGCGTTAAAATAAGGGTTGTTATAAACTGACCCCATCTTCAGACTTTCCGCAGAGAGACGAGTCAGCGTGACCGCTGCTCTTCCCACTGTGTCGGAGCTCTGTGGTGTTGGGGACTGGGGAGTCTTGTTATTTTCTCCCTCGAGAACTTCATCCCCTTCCTTAAACCGGCATGGTGAGGCAGCGGACTTGTGGGAGGGGTTGACTTCTAGGGCCGCTGGAGAGCAGTTAGAGGAGAGGGGGGGGGGGGGCGGCTAGCGACGAATGGGGGGGGGAACCACAGGGGTCCAGGCCCCTGGAGTCCTCCATCTCTTCGTCCCGTATCTGGCCCTCTTGCCTTTCCTCCCCTCCCTGTTCTTCTTTCTCCCTGAAGCCAGTCCCTTCTTCCATTCCTTTATCCTCATTCCTTACCTCTCCCCCTGCCAGCTCCCTTGCCTCATGAACCGGTTCATCCACTCTTAGGCTCTTAGCTGCTGTTTATTTAATCTCCATTCTTTACGAACCTTTGGCTCACTGGTTCGTTTCCTAACCGACTTCTTCTTCTGTTTGGACGATTTTTTTTTCTTGTTCTTGGCTCTTCTGTCCAAATCACTCTGGGATCGACTCACGTCCTCACCCGGACCCCCTTCCTTCAGGTTCCCCCCTTCCTCCACTGCCACCCCACTTTTCAATTGATCCTCGTCATTTCCCTGCTTTTCCTCTCTCCCACCACCTCCACCGCTTTTCCCTTCACCATCTGAGTCCTCCCGTCCCTTCGAGGGGTCCTCCTTCTCCCTTTCCTGATGTTGTCCGTCCCGTCCCTTTGCAGACTTCGCCCCTTCGGTCGAGCCCTCGTCAATCGGTGCTTTCCTTTTATCCTTGTCCTGCTGATTATCTTGTTTCTCTGCAGGGCACTGGTCATCCCCCTCGTAGTGAAAATTTTGGCGACAAATTATGCACCACGGGGTTTGCGCATGAACCACCTCAATTTCTACGTATCCACCTTTTTTCATATCGATTACCAAATATGGTTTATACCTCACCCGAGCAGATGGTTCCAAGTCGAAACGAATATTGACGAATTCTGGGGAGGCAGGGTCAGCATATGTGTCATGTTTCTTCAGGATTTTACCGAAGGCCTTTTGAACTGCAGCAGCCACGTCAGGAAGGGCCACCGTGCTTCTTGCTTTTAGCTGCAGTCTAGAACGACGACGGCTTACGTCCTCATACAATCACTGCCCCCTCTTGATGTTGAGATCGGAGAGGAGAGAAGAGCAGCCATAGGGCCTGGCTGCACTACTCTCGAAATGTGCAAAACGAGAGTGAATCTTCCGTTAGTTTTGTCTTTTGTGCATTTCAAGAGTAGTGCAGCGAGGCCCATAAACTGTTACCTTGCTTGGATGTTTGTACTGATTCTGTCCTCTTTTGTTTCTGTTTTGTTCTTTTTTTAGCATCGCGTCCTCTTCGACGTGCCCTCTCCCCTTGATTCTTTCCTTGAAATTTCTCTTCTTTTCTTCTTTTCTTGGGTCTTGTTCTTTGGGAGAGGTTATGCCGAGGAGAGAGAAACAGCCTCCTCCCAGCTGTGTTGGTCGGAAAAAATGACTTGGAGGGAGAAGACTCTGCATGCACTCTGTGCCTCCGCATAGACGGGCTTTTCCCAGGATTTACCCCCGGCACTTTTTCACCCTGCCTTTCCTCTTAAAGTTTGTTGTTCTCGAAAAGGTGCCTTGCACCTGCAATGGGACGCTGAACCCCCGGTTTTCAGAAGAGACATCTCCGGGGGTTGAATTGTGAGGTCCCCGTTGTCTCCTGTGTTTGGTTTATGCAATAAAAACGACAGCTTTCCAAAAAAAAAAAAAAAAAAAAGCCGCCTTGCGCAATGATGACACGCATAAATCGTAGGAAAAAAAAAGGAGACTTGTTTTGAGGTACCATTCAACTGCCTCCCCTGGGGCAAAGTCCCACTTGACGGGATTCTTCATTTCTGGCCGTTGATTTTCATGATCTACGGTCGGGAATGGAGAATCCGGGCAAGCGGGACTTGGCCCCTGGTAATCCGGAGGGCAGAGCGCCTCACCCCACCACTCACCAAATGTGCAAAATGAGAATGTACCTCCCTCTAGAACATGGAAAGATACGCCAGTCATATTTTTCTCTATTTCACATTTGGTAATGTGCAAAATGAGAATGTACCTCGCTCTCGCACATGGAAAGATACGTGAGGCATATTTTTGTCTATTTCACATTTGGTGCGTGCTGCGTCGACGCCCATACATCCCGTACCGAGTTTGCTACTACAGAAGGTTGGAAGCGGCATTAACTCCGAGCACAGGGAGGGCGGAGGAGGAGAAAGAATGTCTTTGTTTGGACAGAGGGCATACTCAGAACTGGGACTTTCATGAAGGTATCTATAGATAACGACGGCCAAATTCGGCCAGAAAAGTGCTGGTGGTGTGAACGTGCCCTCGTTTAGCAGACACCTCCTCTGTGGTCGTGTTAATGCCGGCCGTCTACAGGAAGGCAGAGCTCTGCACAGCCACCACAGCTGTCGCACATAATCGTCGCACATTTGGCGCTTGAGGAGAAAGGCTATGCGCCCTGTCTTCCTCCCGCCATGACCGTCGATCTGTGGTCTTGTTGCCATAGCCGTCGATCTAAGGTCTTTCCGCCATAGCCGTCGATCTGTGATCAAGGGGATCCCGTCTCCGACAGCCTACATTCCCTGCAGATCAGAGCAAACTGACCTGTCACACAATTGTCGCACAACCATCCGTCACACACGCATGGCCGTTCAATGCCCGACTTCTCACAGAGTCACAGCTGCCTCGTTTGTCGCACAAACGTCGTGCTTCTTCGATGCTGCGCCTATGGGCCTCGCCACACCACTCTCGAAATGTGAAAAAGACAAAAATGTGGCGGGTGCATCTGGTCGTGTTTTGGCGGAAAAGTTCATTCTCATTTTGCACATTTCGAGAGTTGGTTAGAGTACATATACGCCTGGAAAGTTTAAAGTCAGTAGTTCGAATGTACTTAGGCCCACTCTGCTCTGCTCCCCTGCCGCGCTCGCAAGAGCGTATCTCATAATATTCGACAGCCCATCAAGTATGTCGCATTCGGGCGTTAGCGTGTCACTTAGCGGTTTGCCGGTGAAATTCCGCTGCTGCGGCGGCTGCTGATGAATTTCCGTAAAGCCGCCCCGCCATGCCAGGTCGATGACGACGATGATTTCGATGCCAGCTTATCGCCGCCGCCGCCATGGCCGCTGCCATCGCTCTCTCTTCTCAGACTGAGCTTTCGACCAATCACCCGCAAGTGTCATGACGGTTAAAGCAGCGAGCTATGGAAGTCTATATGCAGGCAGCATTTCATTTGAAGCGGCGATCGGAACAAGTTTTTTTTTTTTTCGATCCGAACAAGTCTTAGAGAGGTCAGACGGGCGAGAAGCAGTATGGGATCGACGGAAAGAATGGCGTGAAATTTGAAAGTTCTTTCGACGTGTTTACTACAACTATAATTGTATCATTATTATGAATTTATTATGATCATAACAATAACATTTTTTTGTACCAAAAAAAAAGATCTAGACCCGGACAGATCAAGCATCAAGTAGTGAAACAAATTGGGACTCATCCGATGTGGAGCAAGTTGTCCTCCACGCTCGGGGCTTGTGCGAGTGCTGTCGTCAGAAACCCATCGCTCGTTGACACGCTTGCGACCAGGGCGGCCTACTTCCTCTATGGCTTGGAACGTCGCAGAGATATTCAGTCGGAGCTGGACCGAGAGAACAACGAGCTTTATAGCTTGGCGAAGACAGTCGAGAGCGCGTTATATCCAGCATGGCAGAGGGGTGCACTGGAAGAAGAAGAATACAAGGAATTCAAGCAGGATGTGGACAGCGCAAAGGCACATGCCCGGAGGGGGAGATCGGAACAACCCGCCGCCATCGCCGCCGCCATCGCCGCGGAAGCTGGCGGGTTGCGCCTCTCCCTCGAAGAAGAGGCCGAGTCCGACGACGACAAGAACCAGACTGCGAGCGAACCACATCGTCAACACTTAGCCGAATTTCCGCAAAGGCTCAGGGCTAGGTCCGTTGCCGCAGCTGTCTATTTCGCAGACGCAGCATTTCGCGATGGCGAGAACAAGAAAGCGACAGAACACATGCAGCGCTCCGCGGAGCTGCATAAACAACTAATGAATACTCTCACGATTCTTCGGGGAAGTTTCCCCACTTCCTACGATTGCCGTAAGGACAACGAGCACGACCACACCCGCTTGCAGTTGCAGCGGCCATCCATTGGAGACGGTTCTCCCCTCCCCCCTCTGCCCAAACGGAGGCGCATTAGTAGCTTGGGCCACGTGGCATCGGGTGAGCGGGAAATGCGGGGACCACCACTGATGGACGGGCGGCAGCGCGGCGAGTTCGAGAACCAGCCTTGTCCTCCGGTTTCCCGCCAAAATGACGACCTTGACAGCCAGATGGAGCGAGCAAGTGAAATGTTTCGCGCGCATTTCAAATCGTCAGGTCAGCAGTGGCTGAAAGTCCGGATACGGCGCGCAGTGGGCGCTTGGGAAGAAGAGAGGGAAGCAAGTGCTGATGTACGCTCGGCAGGAGATCGACAAAGAGGAGAACGAGGCGGTGAAAGAAGAGAAGGAGAAGGAGAAGAGAGAGGAGGAAAAGGAGGAGGAAGAGGAGGAAGAGTAGGCATAGAAGGAGGAAGAGGAGGAGGAGGAGGAGAAGAAGAAGAAGGAGAGGGAGGAGGAGGAGGAGGAGGAGGAGGAGGAGGCGGCGGAAAAGGAGGAGATGGACTAGGGATCAATTGCATTCTCAAGATTGTGTCTTCTGATCCTATCCAGCTGGAGATGACGTGGACGCGGGGGTTCTATTTTTATCTGTTCGTTTCGTTCCCACCTCCGAGCCTCGACTCAGGGCCGCCAACTTTGCGGCTGGCTTACCCCACCGCCGCTGCGCATGCAAACCATGCTCCAGCGAACAGGTACGCCACACTTTAACCTTGAAAGCTCCTCGTAGACAAACCTGAACATTTGTGTTTTCGTTGTTGTTTTGAAATGGCGTAGCCCTCCTAAAAAAAAAAAAAAAAAAAAAAAAACAGAAAAAAACAGAGGTAGCCCTTAACTTTATGGCGCTCATGTAAATCCATCAGAGCGGAGGGATTCGCGCCCGTAATACTCTCTTTCCTAACAGTTGCATGTGTCATGATGTGTGTACCATTCAGCCACGTGGGCCCAGACACGTGGGCCCAGCACACCTGAGTTTGGGCATACTCACACTGGGCGTACTCTCCTTAAAAATGGGACCTCCCGGTTAACGAGTTCATACGTGCGGGCGAACCTGCCGCTAGAAAGGTCATACGTACATCTGGGAATTTTTTTTTTTTTTTTAACATCTGGGAAATTCAAAACGTGATCTTGTTTGCCTTTTTTTTTTTTTAGTTCTTTTCAATCTAGGTTGCCCCCTAATGTGTTCAACTTTAAAAAATAAAATAAAAATAATGTAATAGCTCTAAGCCTCTAACTGAATGTAATAGCTCTAAGCCTCTAACTGATCTCTAGTGCTGAGAGAAGAAGCTGAGGGATCTAAAGAAGAAAATTTGAAAAACAAAGCATTCATTCTGACCTCTTTTTTTTTAGCTACACTTTCTTCTTCTCGCAATTTTTTTCATCTTCTACTACCTACCAACCACTACTCCTAAGGCTATAGAGGGGACCCCTCTCCTGGTGAAGGGAGGTAAAAAAAAAAAAAAAAAAAAAAAGAGAAAAAGGAGTCAAAGACACAGCAACTGGCCCGAAGGTAGAATAGGAGATATCATGACCAGGCGTTCTACTCGGGTGAAAACGGTAGGTACGCCTTCGAACGACCAGAGAAAGTAATCCGTCCGCGTATGAATACTCAGTGCGTCGTGGAAGATGTGGCGGATATGGGGTCTCGCCGCATCACTAACCAAATGTGCAAAACGAGAATGTATCTGCCGCCAGAACGTGGAAAGGTACACCCGCCATCTTTTTGTCCTTTTCACATCTGGCGAGTGGTTCGGCGAGGCCATGGTTGTTAATAATGCCCGGTTTGCAATTACTGGTCGGAAAAAAGGCGCTTTCTAAGACAACGTCACTAGCAGGCTATAATATATAATATATATAGCGATATACTCATCGTGAAGGTGCTGCACATTCTGAACCAGAAGAAAATCGTGAAAAGATAAGTGCTTTAAGTCAAGTCATTCCACACTACTGGCG
>BFEA01000087.1:1226875-1245864 GCA_003427395.1 Chara braunii
TTTTTTTTTTTTTTTTTTTTTTTCTTCTTCTCCACCTTTTCTGTTTTTTATTTTTTATAATTCTAAAAACTTATCTTTTTTCAAAAAAAAAGAAAAACGGGGTTGTAGGGATTAAAAATCCCTACAACCCCATATTTCTTTTGTTTTTTTTTACCCATTATTTAATTCAGGAAAAATATGGTAAATTTGCATCCGCGGCACGGACCAGGTCGGCCGCGGACGCGGCCGTATATACGGCCGCCATCGGAGCTGGACCCTGCGGACGCGTTGTCGGGAGGCTCCAACCCTACGCCGCCCTTTACTTCCTTTGTAAGGGCGCGCGACAGGATCCTTGCTTGACATCATTTTACCCGGCCAAGACTTACCGACCATGCGGTAGATCTACGCTACGAACAGGGGACCTACCGACATTTATTGACCAGGCGACGGAATGGCACTACGAAGAGTGGGGCGACAAGATCCTTGCTTGACGGTATTTCACCTGGTCGGGACTTACCGACCACGCGGGAGATTGACGCTATGAGTAAGGGGGCTACCGACACTCACCGACCGTGTGGCAGATCGACGCTACGAACGTGGGGGCTACGAACATTTTACCAATCATGCGACGGACTGACACTACGAAGAGCGGGGGCCGACACTCGGGACTGGAGGGGGCCCGGTTGTTTTTTCCTTCTAAGGGGTGGTACCACTAGGGTGTGGGGACCGCCTAGGTCGGAATGAGTGACGGGGCCCGTCTGTACCGGGGGGGGGCCGGTTGATTTTTCTTCTAAGGGGCGGTACCACTAAGGCGTGGGGACCGCCTGGGCCCAGGCGGGCCTGGGACAGGCGCGGTAGCCTCGGTACCAGGGCACTGCGAAGGGCCCAGTTCCCGACAAGAAGGCCCCTTTCCTTGGGGACTCTTCAAGGGCCCAACCAGGCTCGGGCACAGGCCCGGTACCGGGGCGCTGCAAGCTGTCGGCAGCCCCGGTGCACGTGAGGCCCGAGGTTCACGCTTGAAGGAAGGACCCGGCGGAGTACTTAAGCCGAATTGGGCCCAGGAATAGGACACTTTTGGACATGCAAGGGCAGAGGCGCACAGGACGGACGCACGGGACAGGAGCGCGTAGGACACATCCCGGGTGCGAGAACACGGGACTCGACTCGCATGCACGAGATAGGAGGCGCACGAGACAGGCAGGAGAGTCCGACGCACACAAGAGGTAAGGCACGCGCACGCACAGACACTTGCACAGTCGGGATCGAGCGCGCATTCGCACGGCTGAGCGGAGCAGCGGGGGAACCCGCGCACGCCCGCGCGCACCTGCACGTACAAGTGCACGGTTAAGCAGAGCAGCGGGGGAACGCGCGCACACTCGCGCACACCTGCACGCATTTGCGCACGGCCTATCAGAGCGGTGAAGGGAGGCAGTGCGCACCTGCGGGCGTCCGCGCACCATAGACCGGATCAGTGGGGAAGCCGCGCACACCCGCGCACACCCGCGCACACCCGCACGCACCTGTGCGCACTTGCGCAAGGTTAAGCAGAGCAGCAGGGGAACACGCGCACACTCGAGCACACCTGCACGCATTTGCGCATGGCCTATCAGAGCGGCGGAGGGAGGCAGCGCGCACCTGCGGGCGTCCGCGCGCCATAGACCGGATCAGTGGGGAAGTCGCGCACATCCGCGCGCACCTGCGCACAGCCGATCAAAGCAGCGGGCGAAGCATCACACACCTGCGCGCACTCGCGCGCGATAGATCGGAGCAGCGGAGAAGTTGCGCACATCCACGCGCTTATCTGCACGCGAGAGGGAACGGGGAGGGTCGAAGCGCGGCTCCGCACACTGAACCGCGCACTTGTGAGGACGGAGGAGCAGGCTCTGCGCGCTGCAACGCACACTCACCGAGCGCCGGTAGGAACATACGGGGAGGGATGTCATGCGCAGCTGCGCGCGCCCCCGCGCACTCATGGGGGCACTAGCACGTGCCCACGCATCGCATGTGCGCTTGGGATCAGACAGGGGACAGTCGCTCGCTTAAGGGGCACGTGCGAACCGCAAGTGGGATTGTGGGAGACAACGTGCAAGCTAGCCATACCCGCGCATTGAGCACTGGTATCAAGGGGGCAGACGGGTCGTCGAGTAGGAGGAACTTTTCGGGATGCGGATAGATCACCGCGCGGGGAAGTGGCCGCATTACCTTCAGGAAGCAAAAGGGCCACTAAAACGAGAGAGTTTTGGGGGCGCGCACGGAACATCAAGCGGATAGAGCCTTTGGGGTGCATGCGGGACATTAAGCGGACAGAGCCTTGGGGGGCGCAGCGAACAGGTCCCACTAGGCGCACTTTTTTTTTGGGGCGCGACGAACAGGTAGTTTTTGGGCTCACGTTTTGGGGGCACAGTGAACAGGCATTCCGGGCTGTAACGAGACGAGGCGACCGGGTACTTGGACAAGGGCACGTTCTGAACTAGGCTCCACAAAGAGGCACATTCCCAACAGGGCTCCACGAAGAGGGGACCATCCGAATCGGGCCTTCCGAAGAGGCGCATTCTGAACCAGGCCATCCGAAGAGGCACCATCCGAACCGGGCCTTCCGAAGAGGCACACCCGCAACCCGACCGTCCGAGGAGGCTCATTCGCGACCGGACTTCCCTCGAGAGGGTACATTTTGAACCGGGCCTCCGCGAAGGGGCACATTCTAAGCAAGGGTCTCCGGGAGGGCGGATTCCGAACTGGGACTCCGAAGGGACCATTGCCGAACTGGGCCTTTGAAGAGGTGCATCCCGAACCGGGGCCTACGAAGGGGCACGATTCTGAACTGAAGGGGGACACTTTCCGAAGAGGCTCTCACCGAAGAGGTACCTTCCGAAGGGACACATCCCGGGCACGCACACTCCGAAGGGGGCACTTTCCGAGGAGGCTCTAATCGGAGGAGTACATTTCTACAGAGACACACTCCAATATGACTCCGCGAAGGGGCACGTTCTGGACCAGGCTTTCCGAAGAGGTACATCTGACCGGGCCTTTTGAACAGGCACTTTTGTGAAGCGGGCTTTCCGAAGAGGTACCTCCTGAATTGGGCCGTCCGAAGCGGCGTACTCTGGACAAGGGGACTGCGTGGAGGTATGGTCACAGTAGACTTTGAGCTCTGGCCCCGATGGGCAAGGGAGGCAACATCTGACACCGAGAGTTCCAGTACGGTCCCTTGGGATCGGTGGGCGCGATACAGGCGTCATCCAGTGGGGAGGAGGATTAGACCGCGTCTGTTGACCAGATCCGTGGGCACTCAGAAGGAGATTTCAGACATAGGAGCGAGATGTACAGCAAAGGCTGGGACTAGTGTAACACATCCCATCGTTTTGGACTGAATGGAATCACTTTATTTATTCCTTCCAGACATTGTCTCATGAATCCCTCGCACGTTCGACTCGGTCTGCTATGACCCTTGTTTTTGTGGATGTGGACTGACATGGCTTGTGCAGGTTACAGGAGCCCCGACCGATCCTCCCGCGGGTGACAGACGCAGCGCGAGGCATAAGGTTCGGTCGGTGAGCCGGCAGACCCAATCTACCGGTCGACAGCGTCCGCGGGTATTTCATAGGGTAGGATCAGCCCCTTAGTCTGGGCCGTTGGCTTTTCCACTAGGCGGGTAACCAATCATCCCGTCGGCAGCATCCCGTTAGTCAGATCCGGTCGATCATAAGAACAATGAAAATATAACAACCAAAAATACAACCAAAATACCAAGCTACCAGCCAGGCCTCCCGGGTGACCTTGTTTGCCCAGGTGGCCCGGCAGTGCAAGGTCCAAAGTAGGTCCCTACAGGGAAAAAAAAAAAAAAAAAAAAAAAAAAAAAAAACATAAATCGAAAAAATCCAAAAACGACCTTGTGCCATCCTGGAAAATCCTGGCTCATATCTTCCCCACTTGTATTTTTTGTGGTCGCGGTTACCCATCTCTTCCTCTCTTTGAATTCCCTTGGACTCTTATATGTGGTCGTTCTCTTGGATGTTTTCAATCATTTTTTTTCTGTCCTCAATATTAATGCACCCGACTTCAATATTTAGTTACGATCTAAGAATTTAGCATGTACTTAGACATAATTTTAGAGTTGAGATTGTATCTAAGAATTTAGCACGCTCTTGGAAGTAATTTTAGGGTTGATTTGTAAATTTTCGTGAATTTCCTCGTGCATTCTCGAGATTTGCGGCATATAGTTCATAGTTCTTCACCAATAGTATTTCGATTTTAGAAACATGCTAGTGTTTTCCTAAGTAGCAAGGATACTGCACTGTCATAGAGTTGCTTTCCAATTTTTTCCTTTTTGGAGATTCCTCTAAGGGACACTGGACCCGTTTTCCAAGAGCCTAAGCTGAGCAATGACCTCAGCAAGTTTGTACCGAGTGGACATGTAGGGGTGTGTTTCCAGGCCCTGATGGTCTCATTGGAATGAAAAGTACTATGTTTCTCAAAAAAAAAAAAAAAAATCTGAAAAAAACTTATGTTATGCGAAAAAATAAAATGAACAACTGTTGCCTCAGGGTCACACCGAAATTCTTTAGCAAAAAAAAAATAAAAAATGAAAAAGTTTTTTGTTTTTGTTTTTTTATAATTTTTTTTGTCCCGGCTGGGCAAGTGGTCCCACGCAACTCTGGTAGCCTAAAATACGGCAAAAACAAACAAACAAACAACCAAGGGAAAAAAGACTCGTAAGCATGGCAACCCTCGTGTCCCTGCGCGAGACCACAGGCCATCCCGTCTACTCATATGGTCGGTCACAACCCGATTACCTCCCATGCGTCAGAATAATGTGTGCCCACTTACACACTCTAACCCACTTCTGCCTACCATAACCGTCTCAAACTCAACGGTTCGGGCACGGGGCGTGCAAAAAGGCGCGACATTGTCTTAGCTAGCATCGTGAACGCACCTTGTGTGACCTGCACAAATTCAGGCAAATGCCCTTGTAAGCAGTGTCGTCACCATGAGCGTGACTAGTCATATGACCCTGCGCTTGTGAATGGCCAGACCACGAAAGTGCGATGTTTTTTTTTTTTTCGGGCTCACCCTGCTAAAGTAGCCACAAGCCCCACAGCGTGATAAAATAAAAAAAATAAAAATCGAAATAACCTACAAAACAACAAACAAAAGTTCTTATTTTGGCTGGTTGCATTTTTGTTTTGTTTTTTTAATTAAAAAAATATATTCATGGAAAAAAATAAAAATTTTTAGGGGGGTTACCCTCAGATGACCCTCACCCTCCTAAAAAAAAAAAATTCAGCCAAAAAAAAAAAAAAACCAACCCGCCCTGCGTGAACTCTGTGAACTACCACCGGTCACGATTTTCGTGACCGGTGACCGGCCCGCGTTCACCGACCCCGTGAACAGTGAACGGGGTTACGACACTGCTTGTAAGGGTATTTGCTCCAACAACTGTGACCCCAAAATTCGTCATGAAATTTGAAAGAAAAAAAACAAAAACAAAAAACATTAAAATGTATCACACCGGTGATACCCCTTTAAGCCCCTTCGGACCCCGCTTATACCCCATGGACACCCTTTGGTGAGACATCATCAAACTCAAAGATAAGACCGGATTTGGCCACATCTCCGAAGTTGCCAAAAACCCTTTCCGTGTCGTGCAGGTGGCCCGGCCCGGGTATATATGGGATCATAATAGTAATTCCGTGAGTATGCCCAGTCTCGTGATTGACACCTTTCTTTGGGGGGGGGGGGGAACTATGGCGCAGTCAAAAAAACAGTTTGAAAATGTACTTTAGGCATTGCCCCGAGCATAACACCCCCCCACGTGACCCTGCCCGACCCAGAACTGAGCTTGTATACATTTGACATTTTCAGGCCTTTTTTTTTTTTTTTTTGAAACTTTCATATTCATATAGCCGGGAAACAGGCCCGATGTCCCTTACATCACTTGCTGCGGTCAAACAAGCTAAGCAAGGCACTCCCGGCCAAACCTATCCCCACCACAGCCCCATAAAGTTACGAAACCGATGATCCCACTCTCAACCCTAGAACAAAATTCGCGTTCTCTGATTTAACAAAGGGGTAACTTCACTAGAGTCACAAAGAAGAGTTATAATTGCACTATGGGGCAAGATACAGTTTGCAATTGCAGTTCGGGGACCCTACTCGGCCAGAAAGTTGCATTGTATATATTGCCTGAACTGCGATTTGAAACTGTATCTTGGCCCATAGTGCAATTATAACTCGTTTTTGTGACTCTCGCGTAGTTTCCCCTTTAACAAAAGTCAATTCCTAATCTACCCCTTCTCCAAACCTCCATTATCAAACAACCCTAATCTAGTCGAATCCAAACTAGATAACAATCTACCATTGGCAACCAAAAAGACGTAAACAAGATATTCAATGGTTTCATCCCACTTACCCACTACCAGCCAAAAACACAAACAACATCCCCAGGGTCACATCAACAATCATCCTAAAAGCGAGGTAACACTTCGACAATCATCCTAAAAACACTAACACAGTGGACACCAACCCTAATTAAAAATTTTACAACCCTACTTATCGAATCACCAATCCACAAAGTACCAATTACACGTCCGAAAGTACTACTCTATACTAACAAGACTTAGCCTAACGATTAGAATTTTTAAGAACACAATCATTTATACTCACCACACAGAACACAACTCTTGCAATTCAGGGAAACACAGTCTATGATTTGTCAGAGCACCTGAAAGCAGAAACTCTTGAGCAACACCCCGCCCGAAATAGGAGCAAAGACGACAGTGGACAACCCATGCTCACAGCTTGAAGTCCGTTGTCAGTGACGGTGGACAACATCGATCACGGCATGAAGTCCGCCATCTGTCTCCCGAAAGTTGTCGTTTATCGATGCACTCTCGTCCCTCATCTCCAACTCTTCACCCAGATAAAATTGCATCTGCTCCAGCAATGTAGTCGTTCTTCGTATCTATAGTCAGCGGGCAAAGCCCCTGATCAGGTAGTAACATTGATACGTATGATGCACAGATCCTGCCCGTTGACCGGACCCACATCTCTCTCCTTCCTTCTGCGACCAATCTAGGATTACCAACTTTCGTCGGCCAAGATTAGGCTATGGCAGGTGCATGGTTGTGCCCCCTCCAACTGGCCTCCACCTCAGTGTGCAAACGCTCTATCACCTCTCCACCTCCGCCACACCCAACAACAAGTTCTAGCTAAGCGCAGCTTATCCACAACTGCCCCCGTGCGATCCCCCGCTGCCCACGCATCGTAATATGTATGAAGTGCATTTTAAAACTCAAAACCCTGATTGCACCGTAGTTTTCTTTTTTTTTTTTGTTTTTAATAGAGTGAACACTGAACGCTTTGAAGGTATTGTCCCCCAGTTAATTCAATATATCATTTATCTTTATATAAATAGTCCATGGGTATACCACTTAGCCACTTAGACTGAGTGATTGCCGCGTTTTGCAACAGCATGTGGTCGACGGACGGTATATCAGCTATACATCTTTTAATAACGATGCAAGTCACAACAACTCCCAACATGCACAACATTCCAAGGTGAAAAACTGAGTCAATCACATGAGAGAGAAGAAAGGAAGGGGAGGAGAGGAAGGAAAAGGAGGACAGAGAGAAAGGAAAGAGGAAAAGGAAGGAGACAGGTGTCCCAAATGCGGCTTCAATTTCAAAAAATATAACATGAAGAAATAGCAGAGCATGAGTTTCGCATGGCGTTGCGACCCTACCGGTTTCACCTGACACGCCTACCAGGATCATCAGGGGCCTAAGTCGGTTTGAAAGACCACTGTCAATGAAGACTAATATACTATTTCGACAGAGAGCACCAACGATCCACACAGCAGTCTTAACTTCAAAGCCTCCTTTCATTATCGCGACACTAGGTTATCGGATCGAGCCCAGAGGACTCCCTACTAAGAACCAAGCGAACTCATATCTCAACCAGTCTCTGTACCCATAAAGTTTCACAGATCAAGGCCGAAAGAGACCAACTTCTTAGCACATACAGGTGCCAGAATGTAGCTTCACGGATCAAGACCCACGAAACACAACTTCGAAACAAATATTCGTAAGGAAAATACCAGTACGTCGGGTCCAGTTCAACACACCACGGATCAAACCCCAAATCGGAACACCCGAAGTAACAAAACCGGATACACTGATCAAGGCCCAACGAAAAAACCCAATTCTTGACCCACAAACATATCGGGGAGCAGATTCATTGATCTAAGCCCAGGAAACCAACAATGTTATGGAGGTTGAGGATTTGGGCCACCGAGTTGCATCCGAGTCAGGTTATGGCTCCTGAGCGACTTGAATTGCTCATAGGTTAGTGGTTCTACTCAGTAGGCCCCTCGATTCTAGTTTTGCACAGATGTGTGGGTTGTAAAAAAAATAAAAATGGACGGGCCAGATCAACATTCATGAACTGTTGAAATACAGATCTAAGTTCGAATAAAGCTGGAACCGGATGAATGAAATCAAATGATTATGAATTACCTGGGGCCGGTCAGTTAGACAATCGGTCTCACTCCACTACTGTAGACTCACGAAAAAAAAATGCTTCTAGAGCTGTCAGTGACCCTCCCTATTGGAAACCTGGCGCAGACTCCCGCTTCCTAACAGACCATACCAATCGCTGGGAAGAAGTCCACCGACAACCTTCGTTCGAAAACCGACGAGTACCCGACTCAAGTGGTTGTATCATGTCAAGCTCAGCCTTGTCCTGGAAGAGCTAGGTTAAAAGAGGGGCGCTCAGGGTAGGGGACCTCTGGGATGACGAAAGAAAGGAGTAGAAAACAGAAGACCAAATGCAAGAAACCCTACGATACTGCCATCACGTAAAGAAGCATTTGGAAGACCTGGTTGAACCTATCTCGCTGGCATGGTATCAAACCCTTAAGCGAGGCCCCGCCTTGAAGAAAAGTGACTGGGTGGCCAGCAAGGAGCCTCCCGAAAGGATAGGGCAAATACATATGGTTTCACCAAAGGCAGTCTTAATCGAACACTACACAATCACTGGAACCAACACCCTCCAAGGTAGCAAAGCCCCTCTTGTATGGAAAGAAAAAACATCTGTGTATAGAGTGAGAGTCTTAGAAGACAAAGGGCAGAGGGTGGCGTTTCAGCCTTTCAAACCAATCCAGGACCTGCCTCTGGATCCGGAAGAATGGTCTTGGGAACCTCACCAAAGGGTAGGTCCCAAAGCAGGAAGCATCAGCCTACACCAATTGTCAGTCAAATCAGCCCATAAAATGCTTAGACCTAAGAGACGGCTGAGATATGTTATCAATGATAGATGGGCCAGACATTTGAATGTGGATCGCTCCCTCCTGACCCCAATCAAATGGTTCCAGGAACAGAAGGCAAGACCTATGAAAATCACTTCTCTGCAGTGGCAAATTGCCCACAGATGTCTGCCAACCAATGATTGGTTGACAGACCGCACTAATTTAGAGCAAAAGGGCCTACTGCTCCCATGGTGCCAACGGTGCCAGAACCTCTTCCCTTTCCACAAAAGGGCGGAAACCATTGAACACATCTTCCTACAATGCCCGATCGCCCAATTCATATGGAGGTGGTGGGATCCCCCTGGCCCTGGTCTTGGCAAGCCATACTGGCCGGCCACTGGCCACATGCAGAGGCTGCCACGACCTTCGTAGAGAATATGTACAAACTTGGAAGGAGGGCGGTGCTGTGGGCACTTTGGTGGCAGAGATGTGCGCTGGCCAGGAATAAAGTGAGGGTAGAGGTGCCAGAAATCACCGAACACATTCAGCAGCAGATACACTTCGAACTCTCACAAAAATGGCGGGTCACCAAATCACAACTAGACCTCTTTAAACAAGTAGGAGACGTCAGGAGAAGGATTACATCATTTTGCACAAACTGGGTGGGAGGGGAGAGAGAAGGATGGATTGCAAAAGTAGAATGGAGTGGAGATGGGGGGGAGGGACAGAGGGATCTGGAGGAAATGAGAGACTATCGCTTAATTTTCAAGGACTGGACGACCATAGAACCCTCTTTCCCACTCCGCCCTGTTTTTACGTTCCTGACCCCTTCCCGCCCCACGCCCTTTCCCTGGCAGAGATCCTGTCCTAAATTGACATAAATAGACATAAACTAGCAACTTACTCTACTACTTCCCCTTTTCATACAAGGAACTCTCCCCTGGAGCCCCCCAGGGAGTTTTCCTCCCAACTAAACAAGTGTTATTACTTCCTGAAGTGGTATCAGAGCTTATTGAGACATCTGGCGTCCCCCCTGGGGGTGAAGAGATACGGGAAACAAGGGCTACATCACTATGATTTCCACATACCTGCTCAATAAATCCCCTGGAGACAGGGCAATCAATGTTGGCAGGTCTGACAGTCACTGTTCTCAGACATTCTCATTTTCTGTATAAGGGACCTGGACCCGTTTTCCAGCAGGTGATGCTCCCCACCAATCGACGGATCCTCTCCCCAGGTGTTAGTGGTGTCTGCTCTTATCAGCAACACTAACAATGACGTGGGGTTTGGTTTGAAAAAAAAAAAAAAAAAAAAAAAAAAAAAGGTAGGGGAAACACCTCCTTCGCTCCACAGCAAGCTTGAACTTGGCAAGCACTACCGGAAACGACTATGGGACAAACTTTATCTGCCCAGACATGAGGTGCAGCCTCCCTTTCGGTAGGGGGACCGAGGACCCTTCAAAATGTGGGGCACTCGAGAACCTTCAAGAGTGCGATTCTGGAGCCTTTTCCGACGACTGACCAACGGGATTTTGTGAGAAGTTTTCGTCAGTAAAGTTTTGCACAACTGAAGAATTTTCGTGATATAGATGCACGTGCCGCAACTTTCGGGGGCATCGGGGGCGTTGATAAATTTCATCAGCGGCTGTTTTTACGTTTCCGGCCTCCGGAAGTCGCGGTGAGGTGCCTGCAGCCTATGTATGGGCCGTTGCTCGCCCGAGAGGGAAAACGAGAAAAAACAAGGGCTTCATGGAAGGCAGTTGCTCAGGCTGAGGGTTGAAGGCTGGGCCCTGTCTGCCCCTGTAACGTGGTCCTGCCCACACGATGTACTCTGCCTTGGGTACTGGGCCCTCGTGATAAAAGGTTCCTTAAAAAAAAAACGAGAAAAAACGAGCATGGAGTCAGACGTTTCCCGGAAAGTCCTGGCGGGAGTGTACCCTGAGGACTTCAGTCAGGACTCGTTCAGCACCGATGCCGGCACACGGTCTGCAGCGGCAACTCGCGGGCGATCCAATCCGCAAGTGCAGTGACAAGCCGAAGAATGACGCTGTCTGGCGGAAGGTCGCTTCGCAGTGTTTATCAGTCTGGTACCACGGAAGGCAGGGAAAGGCGGGAAGGACGGGGAGAGACCTGGTGTGGAGATGAGAGTGATGGCTTGACGACGTGAAGGTGTTGGCGGGAGTATCAGCGGCACGGTGTTTCATCTCTCAGACTGAATGAGCGAGCGGGCGATACTACGAGGCGCGGACAAAGCAAGGGCAGTGGCTAAAGAGGAAACGACATGGATCTCGTCAGCAATTCAAGCGAAACCCAGTTTTCACCGACTGAACTTCTCTCTAGGTGAGTTCGGCAGCGTAGAGTCGGGTTACGGTACCTACTAGGTAGGATTATGATTGACGGATGGTGGAGAATCGACGGTCTCGGATGTACGAGCGGACGTCTGCGCCCAGCGCAAGCACCCGTCAGATAGGTAGTGTGTTCCGCGCAAGCGTATGTCTCATATTAGGAAAGGTAGGCCGATCGAGAGTGTGTATGTTGCTCTTCGGGACATCTTTAAAATTGGAAGGATGCACAGAGATTAGCATGCCCCTGCGCACAGATGACACGCGTAAATCGAGAAATGGTCCAAACTAAGAAAGGAGAGCGTAAGTAGGCGAGATAACCAGGGTTTCACGGTGGAGGTAGACCTATCAAGAATTTTATGCGGTCGAGAAAGGGGGTCGAGTTGCTCATGAGAGTATACTAATACCCGTGCGCGTGCGTGCGCGCGCGCGCCTCCGTAGTCGTCTGCGAGCGAGTGTGTCCGTCTAATCATGTGCGGTTGATTGTGTGTGAGAGTGCGTTTGTCTGTGTGTATGCGTTCGTCGGCTGTCTGTGGGCATCTGCGCGTGCGTCTACGCGATGGTCTGTGTGCGTGACAGTAGGAGACTGTAGGACTGCGTTTATGTACAAGCGTGGGCGTATCCGTGTGGGACTGAGCACGCATCCCTGTGCGGGTATGTGTTCGTGTGGGTGCGGTTCCACGTGCGTGCTTGGGTGTGCAGGTCTGCCTGTCTCGCGGGAGGAGAGGGGTGTGGTCGCTGCTTATTTGCTGTGTGAAGCAATGGAGAGAACTTGCCTACGCGGGTGAAAGAAGGAAGAGTCGGGTCGAAATAACGGGATGAACTGAATGGGATGCTGTGGTCTTCTGCGTTCGAGTCGATGTTTACGGTGGTTCTGCGAGTCCGCGTGTGTATGCGAGGATGCGTGGTTTGTGGTTTCTGTCTGCGTTTGGCTGGGTGCCCTACAGTGGTCGTTTTCGTGGGTGCTGTAGATCGCCGTCTTAACTTATGAGTCAATAGGGACGGGATCAAATTTTTATATATTTTTTTGTTAAAACAAGTTCAGTCAAGGTAGGTTTTTATGCCGAAGTCCTGAACATTGGAAACGCGTTAAAAGTGTCCATCGAGATCCAAAGTCGGAGAGACAGGAGGGAGATTCAGGAGGTGAAGGGCGGGAAGGTGACGGTGTGGCGAGCGGGAGAGGGTGAAGTGGAGGGGAGAGAAGAAAAATCGTCCCGGGAGAGGCGGAAACAATGTGCGTGCGCGTGTATGTGTGTAAGCGCGCCGCGGGGTGTTTTTTTTTTTTTNTGTGTGTGTGTGTGTGTGTGTGTGTGTGTGTGTGAGAGAGAGAGAGAGAGAGAGAGAGAGAGAGAGATCTTGAACAATTGTGAATTGACTCAATGGGACAGGTAAAAATATTTTTATCGAATCAGGAGGTATATACCCAGGAGGGAAAAAAAAATCGGAAGTGACAAGGGAGGTGAATCAACCTTGAAGTCATTTGTATTGGCATGGACTTTTGTTTTAGTGGCGCTGCGAAGTTCGTCATGATGCTCAGAGATCCGCTGTCGTCAGCACATTAATCAATGACTGTGAGCTGACGGGATAAAAAAGCGAAGCCTAACCACCGTCTTCATCCGAATACAACACTCGGTCATTATAGCTGTAATTGGGACAACTTTCAATCCAGATGCAGCGATAACGCTATTCGGCTGAAGACAGTAGTAGGGAGTCTGTACGGGAGGGCAGTTTGACAAGTGTTATTGCGATATAAGGAGGAGAGGGGGAGGAGAGGGAGATATGCCGGAAAGATAATGCGGAGGATATTGAGGGAATGGCTGATTATCATGTTTACAGGAAATTTATCCATAATGTTAGAGAATTGATAGTCTTGGGTTTGAAGATATGACGCTCTGTGACGAGGTCCCGCTTGCCCATTTCGGTTTTCGAAGTACCCTGGACAGTTCGGTGTCGATCTGGCCCAGAATGCCTAATTGCCGGCTTTCACAAACCCCATGTGGCTGAAGGGTCCACCCATGAACTCTCGATCAGTATACCGAAGCTCTACTCCTGATGGAACCAAATGAATTAAATCACTCTGAATTACTTTGGGCCGATCAGTTCAATGATGATATGCTAAGGTTGTCGGCGTTTCTCAAAACGAAATTTCAAAACTACTGTCGAAATCGCGGCCAAAGCCGCCATCTTGATTAATCAATTCCGGTCCCTGTCTTGATCATTGACCCGTCTCGGCTCTTGTCTGTTCACCGGCGATTGTGCAGGTAGCCAAGTGATGGGAGCGGGGTGGGGCTAAGCTGAGGAGGCGTGCTGTGGAGGAGAGGTTTTGACCGAAGGGAGCTGTTTCGTCAGGAATGCAAGGTGAAGAGTAAGGTATCGCTTGAAACCACACACTTAGCGTAGCCTGGATCCATAATCACTTCGACTCGGCTCAGCCGAAGCCTGACCCCTTTAGTGGTCGTCCTTACTTTGAGTACGTCTCCTTGCGTGGGATATACGCGGGTTACCTTAGGGGTTAGGTTTACGCGGGGTGGGAACGACCCTCAGGTGTTGCGGTACTCTGTTGTCAGAGGGGCAGCTTCCATGGGGAAGGAGCGCCCGATCGGACTTCAGAATGAGCAGAGTACTACTGCTGTGGGACCAGTCTCGTTTGACTGGGTTCACATTTGCGGCTACTTCACCGCTCGAATGTCGGTCGGACTGAAACAGGGTATGTGCTTACTAGGGCTGGTAATGGTGGTGTGGTTTTCTGACCTACACTTGCCGATTGGTCAAGCAAGGCACGACTCGTCGCCCGTTTCGCGCGGACATGGACACCGTCTTGGTTTTCGTGTTCTGAAGACGGTATTTGAAGGGAGGTGGCTGGAGGATAACCCCAATGTGGTTCTCCCGCCGCCTCCGCCAGGCATCAGCCTAATGCTAGACATTAAGAAGGTTGGGGCACCTTTCTGGTCGAGTAAAGTAGTATTGGACCATTCAACTGACGTTCCGATGGGCTCGAACGGTGATGGCAGTTGCACCTCGACCTACCATAGTATGGTCCTGAGCGGAAATGATAACTCCTTGTACTACATTCTTGACTCGCGCTGCTCAGCTGACGGAATCATAAAGAACTGGAATGTTTCCGTCAGAAAAGCAGATTTGCTGAGAGGCGACAGTTCTCTCGTATCTAATTGGTGGCCCGCTGACTCAGTGGAAGGACAGAAAGTGAACGCTGCGGTGAAGATACAGCAGTCAAACGGGAAGACGGACGAGGCTGGAAAAGCGATGGCTATTCCCCACAGCATTGCACTGTCACCTTGGGG
Source organism: Chara braunii (assembly GCA_003427395.1). Classification (NCBI taxonomy): domain Eukaryota; kingdom Viridiplantae; phylum Streptophyta; class Charophyceae; order Charales; family Characeae; genus Chara; species Chara braunii. Next base: position 1,241,743 of record BFEA01000087.1, read on the forward strand.
AAGCATTTTCTTGACTTCGTACAGCTCAGACGAGGATCCAAACAACTCATGGCTCACGGACCTCTCTTCCGCGAATGGTAGCCGAAAAAGTATTCCCATTCCCAAGCGCGCACAGAGCTTGGCGCTCGACAGCACTAATAACCAACTATATCTCGCAATCAAGAATGCATCTCACGCGTGTCTTCAAACTGCCTTTCTTTTAGCTGGAGAACTTCCCAAAAGTTTCGTCCAATTAGCGGTAGTTAAAGACTCCCCAGAGCTCAGATTCAGCAGGAGGAGCATTGCTGCAAATGGGAACTGCCTTTTTCTTATCACGAAAAAGAACGAGGTGTGGTCTGTGAATCACAATGTAGGGATGATGACACCTGTCGCGAACTCAACGACACCGGCATTCGATGCTGTCGAACTGCGGAGCGTAGTAGCCACGGATGACGGGTGCAATGTTTTCGTCAGCGAGCAGTCTGGTAAGGTTCGCTGGATTAAGCTCAGTGAGCCCTGTGGCGGAGCATTCACTTCGGATACCGTTGCTCAGTTGAATCGCAGTGATTCCTCCCTGTGGGCCTTGGAGCTCCGTCAACAAGGCGATGACGTACGCTTGTATGTCGCATCGAACAAGGGCCTTTTGTTCGAGCTCCAAATAAACAGCAACTCCTTGCATACCTGCTACGCAGCACCCGTCAGCGAGCCTTCGAACTCTTCAGAAGAGTTCTTCCCCCCTTTTTCATCCTCATCGTCTCCGCCTTCGTCGAGCTACGCAGCACCCGTCAGCGAGCCTTCGAATTCTTCAGAAGAGTTCTTCCCCCCTTTTTCATCCTCATCGTCTCCGCCTTCGTCGAGCTCGAGCTCGTCGCCACCCTTCCCATCACTCACACCTCCGCTATCTTCGTCATCATCTCCGCCTTCCTTGAATTCGTCGGTATCCTCCCCGTCAGTGTCAAATTGGACCAACCATAAGCGTGCCGGTTCCACGTCTCCTCCCGGCATCCTCCAGCAGCCGTCTTGCTCCTCGCCACCCAAGCCTCACTCCCGTTCACGCTCTGGCAATCCAGCTCTCGCAGCCGCGGTGTCGGTTCTGTCTGTTGCAGCTGTGGGCCTTGTCAGCGCGCTCCTCATCGTGCACATTTACAAGAAGCGTCGGATCGGCGCGCAGCCGCCGCCTGCTGCAACGCCCTTCCCTGGCGACGGGAACGAGGCTTTCGCAACGTGCAGCTTGCCTGTACTTGAAGGTGCCGCGGAGAACTTCAACGACAGGTACCGGATTGACGCGGGGAGATTCGCCGATGTCTTCTGGGGAACAATCGGCGAGAAGGAGGTGGTGATACAGAAGATGAAGTCGGTTCCCCACTGGACGAGAACCTCCTGTAAGTCAATGAAAGATAGAAGTGAGACGCTAGGTCGCATCCGTCATCAATATCTCTCTCCGTTGATAGGCTATTGCGAGGAAGGGCCGCATCAGCAGCCGCAGCCGATCCTCGTTTATCGGAGCATTCCGGGCCTTAGTCTACACAGCCGCTTATATGAAGAACATAAGAATCCCGGGAAACCCTATCTTCTCAATCCCTTGACTCTGATCGAGAGGCTGACCATTGCTTGTCAGATAGCCGACGCTGTGGCCTATCTCCATAGTCAATATGTCATTCACTTCAATCTCAAGACCAAGAATGTGCTGTTGCGCGATGACAACATGCAGGTGGTCCTGCTAGATTACTCGCTAAGTATACCATATAAGCAAGCATATGCGCAAGGGGCTCCAGGTTATACTTACCCATACGTAGATGAAGAGATCGTGGCGGAGAGGGAGTTCTACTTGGCGCCAGAGTGCAAGAGACAATGTTTAGTGACACCTGCAAGTGACGTGTACGCTTTCGGAGTCATCCTGCTAGAACTTCTAGTTACGCGCATCAGCGAAGGAGCCATCCGGGATCTTCAAAACGGCAAACCACTGGTGGACATTCAGCCAGGACTGATGGGCGGGCCAGGCCAGCAACTGCCACACGGTATGTCTTCGCGCCAGGTGGTAGAGAAGATGGTAGCAGTAGCTCGACAATGCACTGAAGAACTTCAAGGAAATGAGAGGCCCACAATGAGTGAGGTTGCAAGTATACTTCACAGCACCTTAGACGGGAGAATGCAAGGCAACGCAGGTAATGGCTACGCTGCCCACACTGACCCTCGTACAGGGCAGCTGAAGTACACCTCTTAACGGTCTCCAAAAACAATTGCTTGCACTCTCTCGCTGAGTCGAAGATGCTCCTGAGACATGTCGGGTCTGGGAGCGTTTCCCGACCCGAAGAGTGGCGCGCAGCGCACGTAGAAAAAGAACAGAAATAATGTCCAGTCAGAGAGTCTCGATCAGTGGCTTCCGAGTGTAGAAAAGAAAATAAATAATAATTACTTGCAGCCTTTCGCTGAATGCAAAATGCTCTTGCAGAGTCTTTGTTTTGTAAAAAAAAAAAAAAAAAAAAAAAAAAAAAGAAAAAGAAAAAAGAAGCTCTTGGGACAAGTCGAGTCTACGAACGTTTCAATGATACTGACCCCAAGAGTGGCGACCAGCTCACTTAGAAAGGTGGTGACATCCAGTCAAGGGGCCCAGATTTATTAATTAATTAATTAATTAATTAATTATTTTTTTCTTATTTTTTTTAGATCGGGTTGTTTTTTAAGGGGCCTAGATTAGTGTCGTCCGACAGTAGAAAAGAAGACGATATTTATGGCCGATCTGGGGTACCTCGGACTTGGTTTGCCATGCAGCTATCTAGGCGGTCGAAGGCGTTTACCTGGTAGAGAGGGTTTGGTAAGGAGGTGGTTTTTCGGCGAGAAGTGTCGGATTTTCGTTGGTTTTTTTTTTTTTTTTTTTTTTTTTCATTGTTTCAATTTGGTTGAATTTTTGGGGAGATTTCTTTAAGGTTGGCAAATTGCAGGAGGAGCATTCGGAGGGGTGGGAATGAACCCGAATAGAAAGAACATGGGGTCGTGATGGCCTACTACTTAGCAGGTAAGCGTCCTCGCCGATTGGAGCCGCGTTCAGCCGTCATAACTGCGGGCTCTGACATAGACTGCAGAGTCTGCAGACCTATGAATTAGCATTACGCTTTGAGCTGGTCAGCGCTTCTGTGTCTCCAGTGCTCCTTCCGAGAAAGATCTGTGCAACAGAGTTCCAGAGCCCCAGAATACCACCATGACAATAGTGCAAAAATGCCTCTGAGAGGTAATAAGATATGACGACTACTCTCCGACAATTCTCCGAGAGGGAACTTTTTTTTTTACAATTATTTTCGATTCGATATGAAGCATCTTTCGGCGGGACTCGTAATGACGACAGTGACAGCCTCGCCGTATACGCAGACGTCCATTGGGAGCAGGCGCAAGTGCAAGCACGAGCACAATCAGTAGGGGGCAGGATGGTGTAACACGAGAGAGAGCGAGAGAGAGAGAGAGAGAGAGAGAGAGAGAGAGAGAGAGAGAGAGAGAGAGAGAGAGAGAGAGAGAGATTACTTCGAGACTGAGGGTGCCAGCTGTTCACCACTGGCAGTAGGTGGAGCTTCGGAAGAGCGCCGGTAAATGGGTTATTTTGCCGTCCCGCAAGGCTGCACAGCCTGCACTACAGCGGCAGTTTCATGGTGCCCGCCGCTGCTGAGGACTGTATCGTCTAAGGCGGTAATCAATCACACTACACCCTTTGCCATTCCTCATCTGCGAGGTGCGAGCACATGCGAAATGGAGGAAAGGAAGTGGTATCACACAATCACACTATGAGGGTCGTTTGCATATAGGACTAGACTGCTTCGCCGCTCAATTTGCTTTTTTAAGTACCTGCGCTGCGGCGCAGTCATAGGCAAGCCCACAAGGGAAATTAAAGAGTACTTTTCTTTGGGGGCTGGTGATTGGATTGGAGGATTGCGGCCAATGAGATCTGATTTACTGCGATTGCGAGACTGAATATGGACAAAATAGGAAATAACTGGCCCGCAACTTCCGTAAGGGCTCGGCGCTGTGAGACTCGCTGCGCGTCCTGACTTTTGTTTCTCTGTCTCATGTCAATTCATTTAAAGATGGACCGCATGCGCTAATAGCGCGTCTATATACGAAATTATAGATGCCTAGACATCTGCAGGTACACAC
>BFEA01000087.1:1256715-1274783 GCA_003427395.1 Chara braunii
ATTGTACACAGGTAAGTTGGGAAACTAGGGATCGAGCCCTGGGATCTACCTCAGCTACCACGAATTGGTGAATACCGTTTCAGTATGTATGAATAGTTGAATCAGAATATGATATATATATTTAGCTATTCATACATACGATTCATACATATGTATGTCAGCCTCCTGATGAGTCCGTTGGACTTGGAGCAGTTCGACACAGCCTCTCGTTTGCTGTTCTCGTCTCCTTCTCTACCTCTGGTTTACCGGGCAGCTCTGTTTGACAATATATATATATATAATATGTATCGGGTAAGCTCGGTGGTGGCACAAACGAGTTTGAGAAGGGCAACAAAATCCCACACGGGCAACAAACTCACGTGCGGAGTTCAAAAGAGCAAAAAAAGCATTTTTACCTGCGCGCCGAGTTTGAAAAGGGCAACAAAATCTCACATGGGCCACAGGTGTTTTTACCCATATCGCCCTTTTCAAACTCTGCACCCGATTTTGTTGCCCCACACATGTTTCTTTTGCCCTTTCGAAACTCAAGTGTGAAACTGCACGACTTGTTGCTATATGTACATACAATCATAGAGAACTGCCTAGTTCATGGTAGGCAGCAATGGAGACGAGGGCAGGGGGGAAAGAAAAAAAAAAAGCAGAAAGGGATCAGAGGAGAACAAATGACGGGCTGTGACAAAAGCCAACTCATCAGGATTCAGGAGGCTGGACCTTGGACAGTCTGGCAGAGTCCCCTAACTAATGATACTAAAGTCTAAAACTTCTGAAAGTGATAAGCCACCACTGCATCATCAGACAGCACTTTCAGGTGAACACTAGACAGAGGGAGAAGAGGTCAACAAAGAGGAGCTGTGAAGCTGGGACAGCCTGAACTGCCATGTTGTGCCTCTAGTGCCAGCCGTCTGTCTGGGCTCTGGACTCTGGAATGTATTTTCTGGCTGTGAGAGACCTTTCTCTGTTTCGTGGGTGTGTTGCTGGCTGGTAGACATTCCCTGCAACACCAACTATAGGTTGGAAGGGGTGTATACGGCTCGCTTAAAACTTTTATGAGGGAGGAGGAGAATGTTGATGATGTCAATCATGTCATGCATGGGGGTCAGATGTAGAGGAGGAAGAGAGGGTCCGTGAAATGAGGGAAGAAGATAGGGGGCATCAACCGTACATGCGTTAGGCTAGGGTGTGAGTTGGATGGGCAGGGGATGCACAGTCATGCACTTAGTGACGTTGGTCGTCCTCAAGCCAGGAGAACGAGGGTCAAAGAGAAGGGACACCATCTTGGGGGGCAGGCTTGGCCATGCCGGACTGCATTCTGAACGAGTATGTGCGTCAGGGGCTGGCTTGACAGACTCTGACGGGCGAGGGGGGGCACAAGATAGAGGAGATGCTGAGTGCAGATGGTCTTTGGATGCCGCAAGGGGCACATTGTAGGGCACTTGTTTTCGTTGTAATTGTGACGATTTGGAGGTCTAGAGTGGGGTGAGGCTGATGAAAATAAGGTCAAGGATGCGGCATGGACAATGTCTGAAAGGGCTAGAGGGGTGGCCATTCCAGAGGGTGGATGATGACGCATCCCGAGGAGAGAGGAATTCTGGGGGTAAGTGTCAGGACAGAGTTCCAGCCTCTGGTTTTGGGTCCTGGGGTGGGACCAGCACGTTAGGGTGGTGGGAGCATATGTTTAGTCATCTCAGCGATGGGACAACCATTCCATTTTTCTAATTACAGGCAAAATGTGTCTATATAAATGTGTTTTGTTTAACTAAGATGACGGATTGAGGAGAGTTTTCTAGTTTCGTAGTCTTTTTTTTTTTTTTTCCTTACTTTTTTGTAATGCATGGTGGCCATGGAACATACATTTGATTCATTATCACGAAAACAGTTTCAGTATACCACATCGAGGAGAGTAGTAGGCAAAGTACTAGGCATTTTGTGTTTCGTATTACTTTCGGGTCTGCTTGTGATTTTGGCCAGAGATTTGCTTAGGCCAGGAGTGTTAGAAGGGGCTATGCTGGAGCAATTGTCCCAAAAAAAAAAAAAAAAAAAAAAAAAAAAAAGGGGGACTATGCCTTACATTTCTGGTTGCACCACCCTGGCTTGAGTGTCACAGCGTGTCATTTTGTGACTTCCCTGGTTGCACCACCCTGGCTTGAGTGTCACAGTGTGTCATTTTGTGACTTCCCTGGTTGCACCACCCTGGCTTGAGTGTCACAGTGTGTCATTTTGTGACTTCCCTGGTTGCACCACCTGCTGGTCACATTTCTTTGCTCCAGTGTTGAGTTCATGATGTCATGATGATGATGATGATGATGAGAGATGCGCTGTCATGATGTCATCTGCTTGTTCAGCAACCACCGTGAGGCTTGAGCTGAAGGCACAAAAACATTGAGGCCCCACTAGGGACTCTAGAAGAGAGTCTATGGGCAAGGACAATTTGGCCAAGGTCCTACCCGCCTCAGACCATACTCACACTAGCACGGAAACCGCAAAATGGCAACGTAGTAAAATTTCAAATTTGCGTACCTTCTAGGGTCATACAGTCGCCGTATTTTGTGAATTCACATATCGGGGCATGTAGATGTCAGCAGCCTGGGGAGCCGCTGGCATACATATTTTGCGGGCACCTCTGGAGGTGCCCGCAAAGGACTTGTTTACTTTTATGTGATTTCCTTCCCCGTTCACTGTTAATCTTTTGTGCCTCACACGGAGTCAGTGAGTCACACCTTGCGCTCTGCGTAAATCCGCATTTTGGTGACTGGTTGCGGTCTGCGGCGGTCATGCCTTTTCTGTCTTCTGCTAGATGCAGGAGAGCTGTGTGACCAGGCAGAGGCTGCGCAGAGCCCTATAATGCCTAAATCGCAACACAAAATTCGTGATGTTACCTGCAAGTGTGAATAGGCGCTTAGACAGGGAAAGGAGGAAATCTCCCCCCCCCCGGAAGACTTTAGATTCCTTTAGCCCCAAACTGGTCACACCCGAGTCTAAGGCCGGTAGGTTCGTGTAAGGCCTGTAGGCCCGTGGGGCCTGAGGCTGTGGTGAAAAATGAACAGTTTTTTTTCCCGGGGGTGGGCTGCACAACCTGATCAGCATGGGACCAACTTCAGACCAAGGAAGTCAGAAGGTTCTCGTTTTCCCTTTCTAATGGCCCCAGTGTACATTCGGAGTTGCTACTCATGTGGTGCGCTTGGAATTCCCACTCGGGTCTGTGATTCCATAGTTCATGGGTCACATGATGGGTGTAGTACCCAGACTGTGTACCAACTGAGCTAGGCCAGTTGGTAAATCATAGCTTTTTTCCGGTGGGGAACCTACTACCTAGTAGGCTAGTACCTAGTACTTATTCCCTGAGAGTGGAGTGATAGGACCCAAATGTTGTAGCAGAGTACCGACCTGGCAAGTTTGGGGCCAAAGTCGCCAAACCACGCACGGACGGGGGAAGCCCGGAAAGGTAACTGTTCTCCCTTGTCGGAACTTCAAAGTTATTCAGATAAGTGGGAGACGAGAACAGTTCATGTGGAGGATATGAAGGGAGTGGATGATTATCGTTTATCACCCGATAGTATAGGAGCGTTGATTGTATTTGGCGTACAGATGTGATGATGCTATGATCTTCCCCTTGCCCACTATGATTCTCGTGGTACCCTCCGGTTTCCGGCGATGGTGCCATGACTCGTGAGACATCACGACAGGGCCGGACAGGCCAATGTGCCCAATCACTGTCTTTCGCAGCAGGGGACTGCTGGAAATTGAGGCAAAAGTCGGGGTCTTGATTAACCAATTTTGACCCTTGTCTGTTGACCGGCGAATGTGCAGGTACTAGGTAGTCATCCTACTGGAGCTGGGCTGGCCTGAACCCGACTGGTGCCCTTTGACGGAGAGGCTTTGACCGGGGAAAGCTGCTTCGTGAGGAGCGGAAGATGAAGAGTAAGGTATCACCTGAAACTACAGTTATTTACAGTTTTAAGTAAACTTAACTACAGTTAACTACAATTAACTACATTTACTGGCGCCAGGGTCATGCTCGGTTCGAATCTATAGATATAGAGTGAAACTACCACTAATTACAGTTAACTGCAGTTCACGACAGTCAACTACAGTTCACTACAGCTAACTACGTTTACTGTAGTCAGGCTCTCTATGCTCCGTTCGGCTGTACGCAGTGGACGTCTGACTGTCACATCTACTTGGCGTGCCTACTATTAGTCTGTTGTCTCAGCTTACCTTAGAATCTCGTTTAAGCCTTGGCCGGTTCGGCACCGGTTCTCCAGTGTTCTATTAGAGCCTAGAGGCACCGCTTCCCTGGGGAGGGACCGCCCGATGGGACTCCAGGAGAAGGATAGTGGTAGGGGCGTGGGGCCAGGCTCGTTTGGCTTGTTCCCCATCGTGGTAGGGAAAAAGGGTGGAGTGAAACAGGGTGTGGTAATGGTTGTGTGGTTTTCGGTCATGCTGTTGTTTGTCCAAGGAAAGCACGATTCGCCTCGCATCTTACGTAAACATCGATGTGGTGGTGGTTTACGTACCCTGATGGCTGCCGTCGACTGGGCTACATTCATGCCGACAAGCTCGGCAAGCAGCAGCGAGCCAGCACCGCAAAGCGCGTCAATTATGCCAAGCAACAGCCAGCCGCTAATCAACAGCCTTAGCAACAGCCAGCCGCTGATCAACAACCTTACGTTAATCGCTCTAGGCAATCTGAGTTCTTCCAACACTAGAATTAGATCAGTGGTGGACCTTTCACAAAATTTCACCTCCTTCTTGGCCGATGATTCTTGTAAATTGACGTTCAACAGCATGGTGCTGGATGACAGTAGGACGGTCTTGGACTACATTCTTGACTTGCGCTGCAGCGTGTCTAGCGAAGACATCATCACTAACTGGACTGTTTCAGTGTGGAAGGTACAACGAGGCAGTGATCCCACCAATACTGGCCTCGTAACGTACTGGTGGCCCACTAGTGAGATGAATCGAGGGGCGTATGAAGCCGGGAGTCCTGGGATGCAAATGCAGACCAGTCAGGAAGATGACCAGTCTCAGAGCATGGCTGCCCTGGACTACATTGACATGTCAAAGGGGGGAAACCTCCTCTTGACTTCACAAAGCTCTAAGGAGCCAGGTACATCATGGATAACGGTCCTGTCTCTTCCTGGAAATAGTCGAAATAGTCGTGAGCTCTATTTCAGAGCGGAGAGCATGGCGTTCAGCCTCTCCACCGGAACACTTTATTTTGCTAGTGGGGATTCTAAGCCGCACCTTCGTAGTGCCGCTCTTGAAGACGACAACCCTCCGACAGAAGTCTTTCCGATTAACAACTTGGAGCAAGACCAGGAAAACACAAGATTCATATTCAGCAGGAGGAGCATCTCTGTGGAAGGGCGCTGCCTTCTTGTCATCAAGGACAGGAAGCAGGTGTGGGCCTTGTCATTGGATGATACTCCAGCCCCGCGTCCTCAGTCCAGGCAGATGTGGCAGGTTGCACCGCCGGTGACCGGGTCCAAGATGTTGCGGAGCGTTGTGGTGACCAGCGACGGCTGCCATGCTTTCGTCATTCAGGAATCCCCAGGTGGCATTTACTGGATTCAGCTCAGTCGGCCTTGTGGCTTCGCGTCAAAGATGGAGGAGATTGCCAAACTGAGCGACGATATTAAAGCCAGATTGTGTTCCTTAGAGCTAGGTGAGGACGACAACAGTGTTAACTTGTATGTTGGATCGGACAAGGGCCTCTTGTTCGAGCTCGCTGTCAGCCGCTCGGTACTGCAAACCTGCTCTTCTTCTATACCCCCTCCTCCGAGTGTGGAGGGATCATCAAACTCAAGGACAGAGGACCCGTCTCGCGTAGAGGCCCCTCTTTCCTCGGAACGCAATCTTCCTTCCCCTTCACGCTCCAGCAGCAATGTAGGTCTCGCACTTGGTGTGTCGGTTCTGTGCATTGCAGCGGTGATACTGGCTATCGTGCTGGTTATCATGCACGTCCGCAAGAAGCGTCGGAGCGGCTTCGAGCAGCTGCGACGTGGAGCTTCCTTCGCTGCCGAGGAGAACGAAGGTTTGAAATTATATAGCTTGCGCACACTTGAAGATGCCACGGAGTTCTTCAGCGGGAGTTACCTGACTGATCTTGGCGGGGAATTAGCAGATGTTTTCTGGGGAGCGATCGAAGAGGAGGCCGTGTTGATACAGCGCATGAACAAGTTTCCCTATTGGACAGATAATTCGGGCTTGCCATTCATAGCTCGAATGGAGACGCTGGGTTCCATTCGACACCCTCGTCTCTGTGCATTGATAGGGTATTGTGAGGGAGAGGGCTCCCAGATCCTCGTATATCGAGACATTCGAGGGTGTACTAGCCTGTTCAGCCCCTTGAATGAACCAGACAAGAATCCCGGGAAACCATATCTCCTCCATCGTTTGACTGTGCCTGAGCGACTAAGTATTGCTTGTCAGATAGCGGAAGGTTTGACTCATCTTCACGAGAAGTCTATCCTCCACTTTAATGTCAGTAGCAAGAACATATTTCTGCACGATGACACAGTAGAGGCCATCTTCGCAGATTACTCGCTGAGTTTACCGATGGGGAAAGAGATGTTGGGCTGTAACTTGCGGGGCCATAAATATGAGCATAGAGATGTAGATATCGAGTCTACGAGGGGGGTCTATTTGGCGCCAGAGTGCAAGAGGCAATCTTTAGTGACAACTGGAAGTGACGTGTACGCTTTCGGAATCATCCTGCTAGAACTTCTAGTGATGGAAAACGCGACGATAGACTTGAGCACCCTTCATAATCTTCAGGCTGGCCGAAATCTCAGCATTCAGCAGGAGCTGTTGGGTGGCCATGGCCAGGAGCTGCTGCCAGACGGTGTGTCAGCGCACCAGATGGTACAGCACATGCTAACCGTTGCCAGGGATTGCACTAGAGATGCAAATCAGAGGCCCACAATGAGCCACGTGGCAAGCTCGCTTCGCAGTGTCTATGGTGTTGATGTTTCTGTACAGAGGCCGACGTGATGTTGTCGATGTTGTGTCGGAGTCAGAGTATCAGAGAGTATATTAGGCATCTGCACAAGGGGCAGAGAAACTGGCAGTGGTGGCTTGACTTTCACTGCCTGATGGTGCAAGCCTTCCCAAGACATTGCGCAGGTGTTTGAGGAATTGGATATTAGTGAATACGAACACGTGTATTTTAGAAACTTAAGGTAGATGCTAGATATGGACAAACCAGAGCTCGATGTTACAGTTTCAGAACGCTAGGATCAGAGGAGCTCTGACTTTTCAATTTCATGAACTGACATCAAGGGAGGGTGATGCCATGATGGTAGCCGAGTGCTCAGGAGTCAGAAGCAGATCCCAGTAAAATGGATGGACCTGGGCTCCTTGCTGCATAAGAAATCAAGAGAGAGGCCAGACTAAAAATAGGTAGGTAGGTGGAAACCTGCTGCCGTCAGCCATGCTTTGGTTCTCGCTTTCTGCCACTCTATGAAAGCAAGCTATGGCTGCGAGGGAGCGGCAGGTGCCGATCTTCGCAATTATGGTTATGGGCCTGAGGGAAATGGTGCAGTGGACTGATGACATTTCTATGCTGCGAGGGAGCGGCAGGTGCCGATCTTCGCAACTAAGGTGGTATCCAGAATCCAAGCGAACGCAGGACAGCAGGTGGTTTGAACTTTCAAAAAAAGCAGTGCTGTGACTGCTGTCCATTCTCTTACTAAATGGACAGCAGCTGGTTTCAGGGAAAAAAAAAAAAAGGAAGAAAAAGAGGTGGTACTAGAATTCAAGTGAACACTGGTAATATTAATTCCTATCCTGGTCGGACTGAGTCTCATCTTGTGCACCGTAGGGCCGTAGGCATATGACCACCTCTTTTTTTTTTTTTTTGACCACCTCTTACGTTGTCGAGCAATACCGGTGAATCCGACCAATACAAAAATAGACGGTATATAAACATGTCCGAATTAGGGAAGATCGGACTACCTTTCACATGCAGACCTCTTAAAAGCCGAGGGCTTCTTTTCTCAAAGAGGGTTTGGTAAGGCGCAGGTCTATCGGCGGGAAGTGTTGGGAGCATCTCGATTCTCAACCACCCGATGCTACGGTAGGACGGCCTCAGATGTGCCCTGCAGTATGGGCCCTTTGTACTGGACCGGGAAACTTTGGGCCAAAATTGCCGCTAAAATTGGGCTGATAAACCCAATAGGTTCGCCATTGGGTCATATGATCTACCAATTATCCCCTTCGCGGGTCTTCATTGACTCAATTTTGGTTCAAATTCCAAACAGATTTAAAATAAATGATTGGCAAACTTCAGGAGGTGGATAGAACTGGATACCGTGGATTCGGACGGCGCGAATGAACCCAAATGAAAGTTGCGTTCGTAGACTATAGCATCCGAATCCACGGTATCCACCTCCTGAAGTTCGCCAATCATTGTCAAACTTCAGGACTCCCAGGTGGCCTACTAAATAAACTGAAACGAAATGGGAAACGGCGCCCACTAGATGACATGTGTTGTTGAGCGTGAGTGCTTCCGGCACCGATGTCAAAACTTGACTAAGTAGTAAGTACTAGTAACGTGACTCCCCTGGTGTCAAAACTTGACTAAGTAGTAAGTACTCGCGCTTCCGCCCACTAGTAAGTACTAGTAACTCTGCCCTGTATAGCCATGGAGACTTAGCACGTACTAACTTAGGATCCTTTCGCACCAGGGGATGTCACATTCAGTCCTAAGTATAGGTGCGGGCTCAGCGGGTATTTATCTCAGTAAGGATCCTCACTAGACTATGAAGTATAAGTATGGACCATAATTAACTCGGCTTCGCAAAGACGGATCAGTGGTATTTATCTCGGGTGCTTCTACCTCGCTGGAACCCAGCTCGTCCCATACTCCCAGGTACATTGGTCCCACAGAATGGTGGAATACCGCCAGCAAACTGAGAAAAGTAGTAGAAACGTGGATGCGAGAGAGAAGAAAAATGATGACTTCTCCCCGGGGACAGTCTCGCTGAGGGAGGTCCAAACGTCAAGGGAACTCCTTTTGATGTTCCCCGCTCTTGAAACTGTGTCTACTATCTTAGTCTATCTAGTATCTGGGAATAGATTTTCTGAAATTTCTGCGATATTTGGACCTTGGGTCATTGGCTGCGCAGTCAGAGACAAGGCCGCAAGGCGGCTAGGGAAGGCCGTTTACTTTTCCTTTTGTCCATTCATGGAGAACTGAGTATAAATAGTGACGACTCCAAAACCTCTCATGCTTTAGGCCATAGGGAAGAGGGAAAGTGGTTTGCACAACTTTGCAGGTCTCGTGGGCACCCGTAAAATCGTCCCTCCGGCAGCTGTGCAGGATGCGAAGCCGCTGCTCACATTTGGGAACCAATGGGACCCAACTCAATGCGATGTGAAACTCAGCATGGACAAACCATGCAAGGCCTCTGCGCTCTGAGACTGCGAGTGCTGTCTTTTGTTTCCATTGATCTGAAAGTTACTGGAACATGTACAGATACGGAAGAGAGAGAGAGAGAGAGAGAGAGAGAGAGAGAGAGAGAGAGAGAGAGAGAGAGAGAGAGAGAGAGAGAGAGAGAGGCAAACCTACCGCCTGTTCAATTACACTGATTAGGGTCCTTACTTCACTTTATTCACTGTAGTTTGGTGGTTATTGGTCACTTTATATTCACTTCATTTGAAGTAATCCGTGTTGCGGACGCGGGAGAGTACGTGGATTGGTGGAAGTGTAAAATAGAGACGTGGAGGTAGGGATGAGGTGAGCGAATGATGGCGAGTGCTCCATCTGCGTCCAACATGCTCATGAATTATGATATCATTGATATGCATAACTTGCAAGTGTATCTAAATATATTTCCTTCTCAGGACATCTCCGGGCCTTTTTTTTGTCCTGAGTCCTCCGGTGTGTTTTGCATCCGAAAAAAAGAAAGAGAAAGAGCCTGAGAAGGCAAACGCCACGAAAAATGGCAGGAATGTATACAGAGAAACTGCTGGACCAGCTAAAGAAAACCTGATCGGCAACGACGGCAACAGCCAAAGGGTCAGACAGAAGGTCGCTGGCCCAAATGCCAAAAATAGAACATGTATCTGCTATAAGAAGGTCGGAGATCCGTGCGGTGCGTGCACGCTTCGGACAGATTTTGGTTGAGTTAAGCACATTCAATTTGTCAATTGTTTCTGACCACAGTAATATTTTGAATAATGATTCTCAATTTCTGTCCTCTGTTAACATTTGCTTACTTTCTTGCACTGGTAGTAACTTAGTAAGGACATCACGGGTGCCTCAGGATAAAGGGGGATGAATCGGATGATTGTCTGGGGCGTAGTAGGCAGGGTGGGTTTCGGCGGCCTCATTCGTCACTTGACTCACTTCGTTCATATTACCCCATAATGTTAAACCGAGATTACTTCCGAGGCTCTTTTCTCTCCTTTTGGCTGGAAATGCCCTATGTTCCAAAAAAAATAAAAACGGGCGCCTCGCCGCCTCCTTTTGGCTGGCGCCGCCAGGCTCCAGCCGTTCTGCCCCAGAGGCCGAGCCCTGGAAGTTGCTGCAGCATGCAAGCCAGCAGTGCAGGTTTGAAAAAATGGCTGGGAAACGTACTGGCGGTTTAAACTTAAACAGCATGCCTTGTAAACCCTGAAAGCAGCAAATTAGAGGGTGCCCCATTTGGTGACCCTGAAAATAGCAAAGAAAGCTCAATTGCGAACAAAATGGTAGGGTGGCTTTTTTCATTTTGGGGATTTTGGGCAACCCCGTTTGTTGTTGTCTCCATCAGGATACAAGGTGCTTGATTGATTTGAGTGTGTGAGAGGCAAGGTGCCTCGTACCCCACCTCAAAACCCCTGAAAACAGCGAAGCAGACGTTTCATTTTTTTGGTGTGCAAACAGGAATTGAACAACTTCAACATTTAACAAAATGAACGTTATCGAATTCCGTTTTACAATACGAACATGGACAATGCGGTGTGTGTGGTTTGGAATCTTTGAATACTCCGAGCATCATGGCTTGCGTCAAGTTGCGTGCAGTAGGGCAGAGGCGGCCCGAGGGTAGTACCATAACTGTCATAACAGCATTGCTGTTACTTTCCATCAACACGGCACGGCATTGTCTTAAACCACCAGTTCTTGGCCCATACATCGGCCGCGGGCCGTTGCCGTTAACGCTACGCGAAGTTCGGGCTTCCGGGTACCGGACCTCAATGGCTGGAAACGCCAGGGGACCGTTTCAATTTTTGCCGAAGCGCCAGGGGACCATTTCAAATCTTTTTGGCTGGCGGTTCGGCAAAATTTGAAACGGTCCCCTGGCGCTTCGGCAAAAATTGGCGCGCAGGGGGATTCCAGGCTCGGCAAGGATAGCTGGGCCAAGTACTGGTGGTTTAACAAGATGTTGGTCAACTCTTCCTCAGCTGTTGTTCGTGAATTCTTGCTGCCTTCAACTTCTGAAACCATGATTTCATCAAGGTGGGATTAAATTTTGTGGAACAGCACACGCATAGCCCTGGTCTTACAATTCAGAAGAGGTTGCACCTGGAAAAAAAAAAAAAAAAAAAAAAAAAGGAGACACAACTGGGCTCGGTGGTCAGTCTGAGACCATTTCAAACAGTGTTCTGAGCTTCTGAGTGAAAACTGGATGAAATCTTTCTCCTCCCTCCTTGGCTCACAGCTTCTTTATTTTTCTGGTCGTCTTCTGGATCGGGCTAAGACAGTAAGAGCGTCTTGCCTTGTCCTCTGCAGCCTTCAGGGTGATAGTCGCATCCTTCGGGGGTACTCCGTGTTGCCCAACCACTTATATACTCACTGGACAACCGCTGGGACGATGATTCAGGAAAGCTGGATCAGCCGGATGGGGACTGAAGGGATCAGAGTGGGTAGGCCGTGCATCAGATTCATAGAGCTGGACATCATTGCTCGGTCCTTACCGTCCTTGTGCTTCTCCTCTCTCCCCCCATCGCCTACAAACATCCGCAGTGTCAACGCCACCATGGGACGCTGGGCCCGGTTCCCAGTTTGTGCCAATTTGTGAGGATATGGTTGTATCTATGGGACGCTGGACCCGGTTTCCAGCACGTGCTGCTCCCCACCAATAGATGGAGCTTTTTAAAAAAAAAAAAAAAAAAAAAAAAAGTGTTACAGTAGGCTTATGACCCTATGAATGCCAACCTGAGGGGGCCAACAGGCTATCAGATTCTCTACTTTGAAGGCACCAACCATAAAATGATGGAGGCCCCTCAACTCCTGCCCAGTTTCAACTCCGTGTTCAAAAAAAAAGGAACGGAAAAGTTCAAAAAACGCAAAACGGAAACGACAAGAACAAAATGTGAGCCACAACTTTCAGAATACAAGTTTCGCAGGATCATGGTTTCACAGTCAGGCCTGGAACTGAACGTGCAGAATGTTCTGAGGCGAATATAAGACTGCTCCAGCGGTGAGTATTTAGAGCCCAGTGAAGTTCTTTATATCTCTGTTCTATCCTTTGCCCCTCCATTTTCTCCCCTACCACTTCTATACGAATGACCATCATTAAGAGAACAGACAAAATATACGCTAAACATCTGAAGAAAAAATAAACAGGAGTACACCTCCCCCTTTACTCTGCCTCCTTTCATGATGTGCAAGTGTGTCGTTAAGGCAAACGGGGGTGTGGGCAGCTCAGCAGCTGGCCCTCAGCCACGACCAACTTGGCCAGCCTTGTACGTGAGAGGCATAGTAAAAAGAGGAGCTGCAAGAACAAATGAAAGGGCTACCCCAAAGAAACCCAAAAGTAAACATACTCGACAATTTGACAAAGGGATTTCAGGAGCTGCATGAACAAATGAGAGGGTTACCCCAAAGCAACCCAGAAGTAAACACACTCCACAACTTGACAAAGGGATTTCAACGGATTTTTAACTAATGCGCTCCATCGTCCTCCATGATACTTCCTATGGAGGTAAGACTGTCTCAGGATTGCTGTTTCATTGCTTGCTTCGTTGTCTGCAACAGGACTAGAGCTGCTTCTATTTTGGTTCTACTCATTCTGGTGGATTAGGGGCTGTTGCTAGGCTACCAGCTGGGCCGCCCGGCTCCCGGGTGGCCAGCCCGTGCAAGGAGGTCCCAGCAAAAAAAAAAACAGAAAAAAAATCCAACAAATCCGAAAAAAAAAACTATGTTATGCAGAAACATAAACTGAACAACTTTTGCCTCAGGGTCACATCGAAATTCTTCACCAAAATTAAAATAAAAATTAAAAATTAAAAATAATTTTTTTATTTCTATTTTTTTGGCCCGGCCGGGCAAGTGACCCGGGGCCACTCTGGTAGCCTAGGGCTGTTGTGGTTAAAATCACACACACACACACACACACAAAAAAAAAAAAAAAATAATAATAATAATAATAATAATAATAGTAATAATAATCAGGGTTACCGGCGTTCGCGACGGGCCGAACGCCCGAACCCGAACGCCCGAACGTACGGGACCCCTTCGGAAGGCGTTTGGCTGTTCGGCCCGAACGCGGACCAAAAAAAAAAAAAAAAAAAAAAAAAAACACACGTTTTCAGAAAATCCCCAAAAAAAACTATGTTATGGAGAAAAATAAACTAAACAACATTTGTCTGGGCACTACATCCAAATTCTTTACCAAATTTAAATTACAAATCAAATACAGAAAATAAATACTATGATAAAAACAAGAAAAAATAAAAAGAGAATTAAAATGAGCGAGTGTGCCAGCACCTTTTCGACACCGCCATCTTTGCCGATTTTTAATTATTTTTTGGCATTGACAAATGCCCTGAAAATTTACAGATATGTATTTTACATAATCCATAACTCATTAAAAAGTTTTCAAAAAATAATAAAATTTGTTAGGCCCTGAAATAAAGGGAAAACAAAAAGTTAAAAATGAAAAAAAACAAAATAGTGAGTGGGCGAGCACGTTTTGACACCCCAATCTTTGACGATTTTTAATGTTTTTTTGGCTTAGCAGAATGGCTTCAAAATTTATAGGCGTGTAGGTTACATCATAGACAACTCACAAAAACCAATTCAGAAAAAACAACTTATTTTTAGGACCCGAAATTGTTTTTGGCGGGGGCCGAACCTGGAGGTGTTTGGCCCCGGAACGGGACCCCGAAAGCCCTAACGTTCGGGGGCCAGCCCGGGGGCCCCCGAACGTTCGGTCAGGTAACCCTGATAATAATAATAATAATAATGATGATGATGCAGGCAGTGTACACAAACCAGGAGTCCACGACCAGATACATTTAGCTGGGACCCGAACGCCGGACCCCCAGGAGCCAAAAATTTAAACCGGATTTCGGCCAAAAAAACTCAATTTTAATTTCGTTCGCAAAATATAAAATGTTCGTTTTGACGAAATGGCAGTTCCTTAGTCTGGTACCCGTTGAAACTTGAAACACAGGTTGCTCCTAACAAGCCTTGTTTTTCCTTACTCTATGTTCTTTTCTTTCGGATGACGGTTGCACAGTTACACTGACGATCATAATTCTTTTTCGGAACAGCGAGGCAACATCGCATAATTGGTAGAGTCGGGAGATCTCAGCATTGGATTACAACAAATAGCCTAGGAATGACTGCCATTGACTGGTTGTTGACACGTCCTCAATTGTTTTCTATTAATGATAGGCCTCTTTTTTTCTTGTTTTTTTTTTTTTTTTTAAATTAATTTGGACCATTTCTCAATTTATGCGTGTCATCCTTACGCAGGGGCCATGTTAATCTTCTTTCTATTTGTATCGTTCCAATTTTAAGGGATGTCCCGAAGGACAATAGGCCTCATTTTAGTCGTAGGACTTTCCTAAAAAAGCAACCACTTCGCTAATTGCTTAAACTTGGGCCCGAACCCATAGGTAGTCTAAGGTAGACAGTGACACTTGGAGCAATTCCCCGATTGGCCATAATGTACGGTTTTTTAAGGTCCATCTACAGTATGGCCAATTCAATTGTTCTTTAGCAATTGTCAACATTTTCATGCATTGTTCAACAATCAATGTCAATCATCACATTGTTTTTTTGTTTTACTTCTTTTTCTCTAAGGGGCTCGTTCCACACTCCTCGGAGAATCCTCGGGGCCCGAGGACGATTCCTTGGAGTCGCCCGAGGAAATTCCCGCCTTCGTTCCACTCATCCTCGGAAATGTTCCCCGAGGACGATTCCTCGGGTGCTCCCGCGGCCAGTTGCATATTTCGACACGCAGACGCGGGGGGGGTGGCGAGGTTGGTCTAGCAGGTTGTGTCCGTGGCGTCGCCCTTGGTCCAGGAGCTGTGGGCGGAGCGAATTCAAATTTACGCGGCGAAAAAAAAAAAGGCTACGAAAACGGCGCGCAGTCCCGGATTCGAATTTCGAAATTCGAATCCCAGTAAGCGAATGACGACGACGCGTGTGTCCCTTACGGCTGACGGCAGCAACGTCGTCGGCGAGTCTGTTTCGGTACGGGGTGGCGGCTTCGTGGCATCTGCTGGGACGCCGAACGTCCATGAATATGTCCGAAGCAGCACCAACGGAAAAATTTCCCAGAATTAAATAATCATTCTATAGTGAAATTACATTCTAAATTTTAAATTTTCATTCCATCTAAAAAAATGTCATTCCAATTTTAAAATTTTTCGTCTTACTTGAAAACTTTCCTTCCAAGAATGGGGCATCCCTTCTTATTTGAACTGCATGCTAGAGATGAAATGAAAGTGTCGACGAGTTCATGAAATATTTTAATTGGACTGTCATTCTAAGTAAGGATTTTCAGTTATAAATAGGTTAATTCAATTTAAATAGGAAGATATTTTTTGTAGTAGAAAGAAACTTTAATTAAAACATTTCATAAACTCGTCCACACTTTCATTCCATCTTAAACAAATAGATGTAGTTGGAACGGAAAACTCATATTTAGACGGAATCTTATCAAATAAAACTGAAAATTTTAGAAGTGGACGAACATTGGAATGATAATTTACAAATATGAAGGATTTTTTTTTAATGGAATGTTTTTTCAACTTTCATTTCTCGTGGGAATTTTTCTGTTGACGGCCGCCGTCACACGATCGCCAACGTTATGTGCTTCGCTACGCGCACCTTCGCCGTCGACGTGCACGCCGTACAATCGGGTTTTCACGACGCGCCATCGTTGTTGTTCCCACCGAAGTCGAGCCTTCTTCACTTGGCGAGGACGAGCGATGGACGTGGACGGGAATGCGGTTCATGACACACTCAGCAAGGCGGAGAGGGCGGCTGTGGCAGCGGCCGTGAACATGATACTCATCAGGTGTCAATTGCAGAGGACGGAGGGGAGGATGAGAGCAGCCATTCGCGCACGCCGGAAAAAGACGCTGCAGTCCATTCATGTGGACGAAGAGGGCAGTGGTGCCATTTACGACGCTGTCCTTCAGGTGTGCTATGCCATCGGATGTGGAGCGATTCCTAGAGCGACGCCGAGATGGTGGATGAAGGTTCGAACAGGGGGGGTGTGGGAGGATCTGCGGCAATGCGACAACGCGACGGAAGACTACTTCAAGGACAAGCTGCGCATGTCGCCACGAATGTTCCGTGAGATAGTGGAAACTTTGTCTCTCTTCCTTCAACGGCGTGTCACGTTTTATAGGGAGCCCCTCCAGCCTGACCTCATCGTAGCGTTCGCTTTGTACAGATAGGTGTCGGGGGAGACGTACGAGAGCGGTGTCCCGCGCGGCGGTCCCACATCCAGACGCCAAGTGGTTTTTGTGTCGGACCTCATGGTTGTGTCACGCAGGAGTCTTTTTGTCACTTTACGCAATACCAACTCCGACCGTGCGTGGGTGCTATACCTCTCGTGACTCCCTACGACAGGTTAGGGTTCCCGCGAGGTACAAAATTACCTCCACCTGCGGGAGTTGTCACCATCCCTTAGGTGCGCGTATCCCTGCTGAGCTACTGACCCACATACAAAGGCTTTTACATGCAATCGCAGAGGTAGGCCAACCGAGGGCGTTTTCTCGATCGCCATAGCATAGGCGTATGCATGGTAGAACGCCTTAAGACTAACCCGTATGTCGAGCCCGAAGCGCTAACTCTCCGGACCGACTATCTAATCGGGTCGACTTCTCGGACAGTCTTCCACACTCAACTAACTATGACAATGACTTTATGTTTCCCTTGTTGATCTTATGATAAGTCAGAGTCAAGCCCATTTGTAATCTCCCATTCTCTCAAGATCTCAAACACACTTCTATACAATAACTTTCTAAGCTCAGACCAACTATAATCTTAGTCACAGATATACGTTTATATGTATATAAGTATGTTTGTAAATCAAGGGAGTTGTATGAGCGGTGGACCTCACTTTCACAATTGTTGTGCCCCGTCGTCCCAAATAATCCCAATTCAGAAGACAGCACAAATGTCCAACACCTTTGCAGATGCAAGACATCACATACACACATACAGATGCAGACACAGAATGCGCTACAAGCGTCAACCTTTAATCCATTCATAGCATGTCACTCACGCCCCAAACCCTTGAAAACAACATTCCTTCCTAACCCTGACTCCTTTACCCCAGCCCCACACATTTTGAAGACTCGTGAGTGTGATTTGAACAATTTAGGCATAGATACAGGCGGAAGATTTATCTATTCCCTTCTTAGGTCTTGTCTTAGGTGTGGGTATCAAGCCATGGTGAAAATTGGGTCGGAGTTCTACCGACCTGTTATCCAATGATAACAGAATTTATAATTCCCTCACGGATTTCTTCCGTAGTACTCTCCAAGAGCGCTGAACCCTGTAGACATAGCACAGTCCAAAAGAATCTTAACGTCTTTTCTTTGACGTTGGGATCTAGAAGATTCCTTCTAGCCTTGTGACTCAGTGTTTGACGCTCACCGTCGACCCACTGCCTGACTTCTACCCTCACTATCAATTCGCTCGCCTGATTGGTCTAGGTAATGAACATAATTCATTCCCAGCCCGTTTGTCTCAATGGTTCTACTATGTTTCTATAAAAGTTAATTATGAGCCCCATGTACATAATGACCTCAAGCAATACCATTTATTCAATTAAGAAAGGAAGTCATATGATAGAGATCAATTCAGAATCTCGAGGCTGATAAGTCTCTCT
>BFEA01000087.1:1276338-1290339 GCA_003427395.1 Chara braunii
ATAGATCAGGGTTAGTCATTGGGTTAAGGTCGGTTGAGGCAATTCATCAAATCAGAAGGCTATGTCACTCACAAGTTTGACAGCAATCTCACGATCCCCAACCCTTTATCTCATGGTCAGGTGGCGTATAAGCGAGGAATACTGTCAGAGGTACACCCCTCTCCCTATCCATCACATCTCAAAAGAAACATTCATGTAGCGAGACAATCAACTCAACACTTCTTGTTCTCGCTGCGTTTACCAACATCAGTTAGACACACCCTAGACAAATTATACTTCCCTTCCCTAACCCAAGCATTATTGTTTGCCTTCCTGTCCCCGGGTTTAGCCCTGAAGGATCCGTGACTCAAAATATTCACTCCTTCAGTATTGTCATAGGCAGTCCCCTGAGGTTATAGGTTTAGGGTTTAGGGTTTACGTTGAGGCACACATACCTCACTGTTCCCTGCCTCCCGAGTTCCGCCTGAACTCCGGCAGAGCTCTCGCAATCGCCTTGTCATTGGTCATATACAACTCATGCAATCGATTGCTGGCTCTTACTGTTAGCTGAGGTCAGGACTAACTCAACGGGGATCAGACCCCAATCAATAAAGTTGAGGAGACAGATACTTAAGAGGACCACACAAGTTAAGCATGGAGAAGAGTGAAGGAGGTGGACACTTATCGCAAAAGGATAGCGTCACCTCCCTTTCCAATGCCCCATGCTCCCTCTTCATCTCTGCCCTGTATGATGCCTAATCACAATAACGACATGAGATAATAATAATAATAATAATAATAATAACAATAATAATAATAATAATAGTATTAATAATAATAATAGAAATAGTAATAATGACATAGGGTAACGGTGAAAGCGGAAGGACAGATTGCAGACGGTGAGACCCCCTTTGAGAGCTAGGAAGTCCTACTTTGACAAGAGAGTAGTAACGCATAAATGCTACATCAATCGGAATGCGAATACTGCATCGAGTTGACAATGGGAGCCTATCCCTTGCTGCATCCGACACGTATATCAGGGGTCTCCCTTCTACTTCCGCGTTCATGCAACAGGCTCTCTTTGACCGTGAAGGCCGATGACGCCACTACCAATGTGGCTGCGAGTGTATACCAGGTATGTTTTCTTCCCCTCTCTCTCATCCTCTTACATTCTGTCCCTTTCTCTCTCTCTTTGCACATGTGCATGTCCCCCTTTGTGTGTCACCGTGTATGTGTCTCACTGTATATGTCGCAATCCGCTGTGTGTGTCATTGTGATTGTGCATCCATGTGATCTTGACGGCGTGTGTCACAGTTGTGTTTATCTGCATGTGTGTTACCGTACCTAATGTGTGTGACTGTGCCACCGACCGGGTACAACTGCGTTGCTGTGTACAGTTGCATCACTGTGTACAGT
This sequence comes from Chara braunii, assembly GCA_003427395.1. Lineage (NCBI taxonomy): Eukaryota > Viridiplantae > Streptophyta > Charophyceae > Charales > Characeae > Chara > Chara braunii. Next base: position 1,277,734 of record BFEA01000087.1, read on the forward strand.
TGTATTCCTGTGAACAACTGCGTCACTGTGTACCACTGTATCACTGCGTACACTTGTGTCACTGTGTACAGCTGTTCCACTGCGTACAGCTGTGTCACTGCGCACAGTTGTGTCACCGGGTACAGTTGTGTCACTGTGTACAGTTGTGTCACTGTATACAGTTGTTTCATTGAATGCGTGTGGCTGTTTGTGTACACGTTGTTGTCTGTGTGTCACAACACTTGTGTGTGTGTCTGTCTGTGTACACGCAGTTGTCTGTGTGTCACAGTAGCTGTGTGTTACTGTGTATGTGCGTGTCACCGTGACCAGGTGCGTCACAGTAGCTGCGTGTCACTGTATTTTCTGTGTCTGTCTGACTGTTACAATTTGTCGGTTTATCCAGTCTGTTTATTTGTTGTCTAATTTGTCTGTCTGTTTGTCTTTCTTAGTCAGTCTGTCTGCTTCAGACTGTCTGTCTTCTCGACGGTTTGTATGTCCGTGCGTGTTTGCCCCCCCCCTTTTTTTTCTCACCAGGGATGCGGCACGGTTCAATCAGTCCCAGTCCAGCCAGTCTGGTCCAGTCAAGCAAGTACCGTCTGGGACTGCGTACACCGTGGGACAGGGAAACAGGGCAGACCAACGAGTCACAGAAGCATAAATCAAGAGGCCGTGCACAGCCATTCATTCATTCGTTGTGTAAGCTATCCGGAAACGCTGCTACAGCGTACTGTGCGAGGTGGTCTGCAGCGCCTCCGAAGCCGAAGTGGCGTAGTCATAGCAATAAGGTAGTTGCGGCCATAGCCACCATAGCTGTAGTTAGTGGGAAGTGTGTGTGTTGTGTGATTGTTCAGAGTGATGCGTGTGGGATATCGAGGGTGATCCGGTGTATGTGAACAGTAAGTTGTTTGGGTGCTGAGTCACCATAGCCAATTGGAAGTGCACTCGTATCTGGATGCCATATTTCTGAGTTTTGTGTCTGGCCCCTGTCGCCAGTTTGATATGTCGCCTGTTTGCATGCATGCGAGGTGAGAAGGAAGCGAGTCTGATCACAACTAAATAATAAATTAATAACAATAATAATAATAATAATAATAATAATAATAATAATAATAATAATAATAATAATAATAATAATAAAATGCAAAGAAGATGAGCAATAGCAAAATGGCAATCAAACAGCATCATATACTCAAGGCCAGATAGTTGTTACCTCAAAGTTCTCAAACCAATAGCAGAATTGCATCACGAGTTTCACCAAATGAGAACACAGCAAAAGCTCATGGTTAACAATGCTGAAACAGTCTCATCATCATCAACGAAGGACTACTGCTGGTATCCTATCTGGCGCTCGGCGCCCAGACTACATATGGCAGATCCTATCTAGTCTAAACTACAATGCCTCTGATCATGTCAACGGCTCCAAGGAAGTACGGGCAGATATCGGCCAATGCCGATCTGCTGTAGCCCCGTTTAGACACGGGCAATCATAATCTTCCACTAATAATTATAATAAATAATGACAATAATAATAATAATAATAATAATAATAATAATAATAATAATAATAATAATAATAATAATAATAATATACATGCAAAGAAGATGAGCAGTAACGAACTGCAACAATCAAACAACATTATCTACACAAAATCAGATAGTTGTGACCTTGAACCAATGGCGGAATTGCATCACGTGTTTTACCAACTAAGAAGACACCAAGGACTCATACTTGACAATGCTGGTAAAGTCTCATCATCATCATCGACGAAGAACCAATGTTGATATCCTATCTGGCGTTCTGCGCCCAGTTTACGACGACAAATCCTATCTGGCGTTCTGCGCCCAGTTTACGACGGCAAATCCTATCTGGCCCATACTACGATGTCGATAATAGCGTCAACAGCTCCCCGAGTACGAGCAGATCTTCGGCCAATGTCGCACGCCTCAATCACCTCGTACGTTTCTCGTCTCACTCACAACCTCTATCCCCCCCAACACACGGGTGTAATTTGCACCCAGACCTACTATGCACCTAATAATAATAATAATAATAATAATAATAATAATAATAATAATAATAGTAATAGTAATAATAATGTATACAAGCTACCATTCCAGTTCGATACAGATGTGCCAGGGCGTATAACGAGGATCGTTGCACCAGGTAAGGCATTCTCTCACTTTTCCTCTCATATTCTTCATCCTCCTCCTATCCCTTCTTTGTTGTCCTTGTAGTCTGTGACTCTGTGTCTTGATTGTAGTTGTCGTAGCCATCTTTCTTCATGATTTCTCATCCTCATTGTTTTCTCCTCACCCTCTCCCTTATTCTCCTTCGTTGTTCTCGCTGTTATCTCGTTTTCTTCGCGCGCTCTTCTTCTGCCACCACCGCATAACCATCTTTTCTTCGCGCATCCACCCCTGCTCACGCTCCGACCTCCCATCTACACTCGCGCCCGTCTTTCCTCCTTAGTGCGACCCTTTTCTCCCTCTCCCTCTTCCATCTCCCTCTCCTTCTCCTCGATCTCCCTTTCTTTCTCCTCGATCTCCCTCCCTCTTTCTCTCTCTCTCTCTCTCTCTCTCTCTCTCTCTCTCTCTCTCTCTCTCTCTCTCTCTNCTCTCTCTCTCTCTCTCTCTCTCTCTCTCTCTCTCTCTCTCTCTCTCTCTCTCTCTCTCTCTCTCTCTCTCCCTCTCTCTCTCTCTCTCTCTCCTCTCCTCCTTGGTCGAATCATGAACGTCTCACCCACACACATTTCCATTGTTCCATCGATAGGATGAGCAAAAGCGGAATGAATCTTTTCTTGAAACGGGGAAATATACGTTGCCACTTTTTGTTTTGCTCGTTCTATCGATCCAAAGTAGCGTGCGTCGAGCCGTGGGGCAGGAAAATTGGCTGTTGGCCAAGGTAGTCTCTCTCCCTCTCTCGCTCACACACACACACACACACACACACACACACACACACACACACACACACACACACATACATTTAGGTGTAGTAGTGGGTATTTCGAACGTTGCAGTGAGAGATCCGATCGATTTCGCTCACCCTTTCGATCGGTGCTACGTGATGAATCGATCAAAGTACTAACGCACACACACACACACACATGCGCAGTAGTGAATACTTCGATATTGTAGTGGCAGATTCGTTCGATTTTACTTATTTATCTATTTATGTAGTGATGTTATTTATTTATTTATTTTATTTATTATTTATTTATTTACTTTCTATCGATAGAAGTGTCATGAGGTAAGTCGCGTGATTCGTAGACTTACCTGTTCTTGCTTTCCCTCTTCCTTGTCGTTGTTGTCGTAGTCGTAGCCGTAATCATGGACGTTGTCGTCGTCGTCACCAACTCGGCGCTCCCTGCTCGCAACGCAACGCAAACCATCACGATGTGCCCACGTGGAGGACACGACCAGCATATGCGTGCGCTTCAGCAAGTCAACAATGACGGGCCCATCCTCACAGTGCCATCACCGACTGCAAGGGGGGGGGGCACACCTACTACCAGGTAAGTCGCCTGCTCCCCTCATCTCCTCCTCCTCCTCCTCCTCCTTCTCCTTCTTCTTCTTCTTCTTCTTCTTCTTCTTCTTTGCGCGCCCATTTCTTATATCCCCCCGCACGCGCACTTTTCTCCGCTGCTTTTTCCCGCGGACCTATCTTTACCGCACCCTGCTACTTCTTCTTCCGCGCGCGCCCCCGACTCCTCCTTCGCGCAAGTTTCTTCCCTCCTTCTTCCTTTCTCTCCCTACTTGCGCCACTTCTCCCTACTTGCGCCAGTTCTCCCGCTTGCGCCACCTCTCCTGCTTGCGTGCGCTCTCTCTCTCGATCCACACTCCTCCTCTCCAACGCTTCTCTCTCCTGTCGTCGTCGCCTTCGCTCGTAGTCCCTGCCCGCGCGTTGCTAAGCACTTGCTGTGTTCGCTCGTCGAGAACACAACCCAAACGCGCGGCCAGGGCCTCGGACTGCTGCGTCCGGAGTCGAGCAGATTTTCGTGGAAGCGAATCTGCTCGTCTTTCCGGTGCAGATTTACTGAAGTGAATTTAGGGAGGGTAGATATGGGATTAGAGAAAGTAAAAAAAAGAAAAATAATAATAATAATAATGAGATGATAAAACAGAAATCGAATCTAACCATAAAAAAAATAAAAAAATAAAAAAAGAAAAATCATATTACTAACTACCCCGTCGTGGCAACTGTCACAACGGGGTCTAACCGCAGCTAACCCCAATTTCGAGGTCACGGGTTCGAGTCCCCACCCGACCGAGCTTGAGTAAAAACTTTATGGAACTCCTTATCAAAAGGAGTTATCTCAAGGGTCGGGTGGATTTGTCCCCTGCACCCATTGCTTGACAATAGGCGCCCTTTACCTACTGAGATAGCTCCTACTTCGGTAGGAAGAGGAGCTACTCAGTTACATATAGAGTAGTGGGCTCAGTCCGACCAGTGACCCGAGCCCACTCCTAAGTCTTTTGTGGTGTGTGTCTGCTCGCCGATCTGCGCACCGGCTAGAGCGCGTGTCCGCTTGAGGGCGCGTGCCTCTCAAGATACCTAGTTGATCAGAAGGCCCAAAGTCGGTACTTACCTGTAACCGTGGTTATGAGGGACGCGGCGGGAAAGGTATAAAGTAGCGGGGTAAGCCCGCACACTTAGAACCGCGGGGAAAACACTCAAGTTGTAGGTAGGCTTGTACCACACCTAGTAAAGGCAGACGTGCCGCGCACTCGAGGCCGAGCAGAAGAAAACAAAAGTTGGCATTTTTTTTTAGAGGCCCAGTACCGTTAGGTAGGCGGGTTCTAGATCAAGTACTCTCAGTCTAGACCCTGTGCGGACAATATCAAACTTGCAACGGTGTCTCCCTCTGCAGAGGGACGAAGGCACCGGTCGCTAGGGTAGTCATGCTGTTAGGAAGTCACCTCCCTAGCGCGACTACCTTTTTACCTACGGGAGGCTGAGTTAGATCCTCAACCTCGCTTACAGTGCACTAGTAAGGATAAAGGTACTGCTTGAGCAAACGTCAAAAATCAGGGCGCTACCTCAACCCCGATGATCATTCACTAATAATCGCTCCGGTCGTACGATTGGGCGCGTATTAATTTATTCTGACAAATGTACTAACGATTAAGTCTCAGCGTACATCGTGGATCTACTCGTCATAACATCAACCCTATTGACCCCTCAACCTCTTCGGTCGAAGGGTCTTATTGCAGATTCTAACCTTCACAGCATGCGTCATAACAACGCGTGCGCATACTTAACGAAATTTTCTCACCGATTTTGCCTGCCTCAATGGTCGAGGAATTCGTTTCGAGTGTCACGCTCAAGCGTGCACACCCGTTCTATTCCAGACTGGCTCCGTCATAGTAGCCGATGTCGTCACCTTGTCGAATGCAAAAGCATGGCCAAATACCCTTGTAAGGGTATTTGGTCCGACAGTATCCCAGACCCCAATAAGCGACGTCCCCGTCGCTAGATAACTATATGTAAATAAAATATATTTTCTGACAAACAAATAGTCAAATCCGAATCCTGGAATGAAATGTGGTTTCAGGATTCACGTCGTCACCTTACTTTTCATTATGACTGCCGGGATTTTAACCCGGGTCTCCCACATAAAATAAATTTAATGACTCGAAGTGATGATACTTGATATGTACTACAGTACATGAAATAGGTAAGTATGGCAACGCACCTTTCCTTCCCCCACACCCTTAGTCTTTGGCCCAGGTATTCGTTGGTTGTTTTCAGGGTCGGTGTTCGCGTGCGAACTCAACCCGTCAAATGAGGGTCCTAACCGAGACCTTGGGTGTTCAACTCTAGATATCACAATCCAAAGTTGCCTGTCGTCCTGCCCGAAGCCTAATACAGAAGGACAACGGTCTCCATCATAACCCACCACAGTCTTGCTGATCAGCCCGGAGCTGCAGCCCACCGCGTTGTTGCTTATCGGTGGTTACCCTCGTTGGTTGCGCAACGATGGGATATTCATTCTATCTTTTAAGACTAATCTCGACCCCTTCGACATCCACCTGAATAGATTCTTTCATTGGGGTGGCCACCCCTCTAGTTTCTCTTCGAGGCCATAGTTGAAGGCTCCGCTGCCTAGTTATGCTAGGTCAGCAGCCGACGCTGGGAGTTACGTTCCAACGATGCCAATTTTCCACCACAGGCTTGGTAATTTATGCCCTCTGGTTAACCCTTAGGGTGGATGAACGATGCTTTTTAAATAAAAAAAATTGAGCATTCGTCAGACTGACACTCAGGGTTGTGCCCTCTAAGTCTTTGATCATAGCTCGGTGAGGCACGCACCTCGGGGTCATTTGTATTATATAAAATTTTTAAAAAAACCATTATTTTTTAAAATAAATATTTGTTGACTTTTTGCTTGTCTGAAACCACCAAAACAAACATCTTATTCAAAGGAAAAATGATTGCAAAAGGTTTCCACTCATTAAAAAAAAGTTTGTCCATGTCGTGGCATGGTTTTCTCAAACATATAATCAATCCTTCCAATATCTTGGTCATACAACCTTTCACTGCCTTTCACACAAAGCATTGATCCTCTCGTTCCTCTACCACCATCTCTAGGCCTCAAATGAGTCCAATAGTGATAGACAAAGGGAGATACTAATTCACAAAAAGACTCAAACCATAGACAAGGATTCACACACAATGTGAAAGTGTTTGTGGTCATCAGCTCATCCCCTTTAGATACATATATAAATATAAAGTATGTTATAATGCGTCAGACTTTCGACTCATCCCTTTCATCCTCATGCTTATCCTCAAAATATCCATGTATTTTCTTATACTATCATCTACTCTAAACCTTTATCCTATCAAAACTCTCAAAGAGAAGAAACTTGTCCTCTTTTCAGACTGCACTCTATTTATCCATGTTCTCTCTCACCCAACAAACACCTTAATTTATCTAGAAGCTAGGTTACCAATGGTCCGGGGGCCGGTCGTCTCCCCCGGACGTCTCCCCCATACGTCCGGTATCCCTGTCGTCCGGAAAAAAAAAAAAAAATTTCCGTAAAAAAATATATATATATTTTTTTTGGTTTTTGATTTTTAACTCATGATTGACTGCGAATTTCAACATGACTCCTAGGCAAAAGTTGCTTGTATTGTTATGTTACATAACATATATTGTTTTCAGATTTTTCTGAGAAGTTTTTTTTTTTTTTTTTTTTTTTTTTTTTTTTTTTTKCTAGGTCGGACATCCGACCAGACGTCCGGTCGGACATCCCGGACGGTCAGGGGGGTCCCGGACGTCCGATCCAACAACCTAGTTTAAAATTTCATACACCCACTTGTCTTTAATCTAGGAGAGTGATGACCAATCCCAATATCCTATCGAGCTCCACTCTGCCACCCTCGGATTATCTGTCCAATGATGGTCACCGATCTTCCGCGTACATGGTACTTAGTCATTCCCAACTCAATGTACCTTGCAAGTACCTTACAATCATCCATGAACTGCCCTTATTATCAAATGACCTTGCAATTTTATGTCACTAATACAGGTCTTTTGTTCCTGTCTACCACTCGTATTCTCGTCGCAAGGCTTCCTGTCTCGTTCCTCCAGGTATGTTTGGGTCAATGGGGTTCCCAAATTTGTCATAAATACCTCCTTCAATATTGGTGTTTATTAGACCACTCGCTTCATCAACCTTCCTGACATGGCAAAACCTCATTGTGTGCCCTTCTTGGGCACAATGCCTGCAGACCGCACTCTTCAAATCCACCTTTCCTTTCCCAGATCCTTGACCAATTTCTTAACCACTTTGGATCTTCATGGTGTTCTAATTTCTATTGCCACCTCTCTTATTGCCTTTGCTATCACTTCCTCTACTGTTACCTTCATGACCCTTATTGCCATGATCACCACTTTCTCGTCCACGATTGCCTTGACCTCTTCCCCAAACTTGACCTTCACCACGGTCACAAATCTTTTGAGCTCGGTTTCTTGCCTTCCTCTGGGCCTTGGTCAACTTGGGAGGTTTAAGTTCTTCTTCTATCTTAATCACTTTTTTGCCTCTTTCTCTTTCTTGGTCATCACATCGCTTCTTCTCAGCTTTCGCAGGCAGGAAAGAACCTTGATTATCATAATTCGTTTTCTCTCCACTCCCACTAGCTAGTCCGTCCAACATCCCCTCTGAGACCTTTCGCTTGTCCTTTCTGTCCCTCTCTAGTTGTGTTATTCTCTCTTCCAACGCCCTCACCTGTTTCCGTATATTGTCTAGTTCCCCTTGTGTTGACGCACCACCGATTATTCGATCGGGATCTTCACAATGACGATTGTCGATTTCATTTTCCGGAAACCTCAAGCTTAATGAACTCTCGAATTCAGTCCAAGTTCGCGATCTCAGCATGAAATCGTATACTTCCTCGCTCAACTCCTCACATACGAACAAAGGGAGCATAGCCAACATCGCCCTCTCATCCCACTCCCTCATCAGGCTGAGGTTGGGGTAATCGCGCAAAAAGTTAGCGAGGTTTTTCCCTTGAAACAGTAGAGTTCTAAGGTCTGGGGGCATCGACTCGTGTACAGACTCGCGTGTCAACACTTTAGCGAGGGACGAGCTTCTCCAAAGAAGGATTTAAGTCAAACCACCATCTTCAGTCATGGTAGTCGCCGCTATCCTGTACAAATACAGCAAGCGACGAAGCGTCGGGCCGTAAGTTGAAGATGATGTCCAATAAACTCTTATTTTCCCACCTTAACAAGTCCAAAAGGACGTTAGGGCATAAACTTAAGACATTAATTTGATAGAGCAATTATCTCCTGTACTGACCTTAAAGGTGCGAATAGCACAAACCGATGTATGAAAAGACACTTGAATAGGACCATAAGTCGCTAGTCATAGATTGGAGGAAGTAATAACATTCATTTCTCTGCATGCCTCTATTCGGAGTTCATCCCAGTGTTCAAACCTCTCGTCTAGATCGTGGGAATCAGTGTAGGCGCAAATAATGTAAATCGTGCTTTTGAAGTTCTGTGTTGAAGAGTACGAATCTCATTTCTAGATACAGATTGTAACTACCTCGTTTCTATAATGTTTGTGTTCCCATTCCCGTACTTACCAAACCGGCTTCCGCAGCCGCCTTTATTTTCTCTCGACCTCCGAAATACTTCCCCACAAGAAACTTAGGTGCAACGGCGCTGAGGGGAACACAAACTGCTCCGCATTTCTAACTTCTATAACAATGGATATTGACTCCATATCTTACTACCATCGCTAATTTCCAACGCCTAAGACCATTCAAAAGTAGGTCATAATAGTACATTGCGATAGTAATGCATTAATTGTAATAGTTGAGTATGTAAATAGTTTTAGCAGCAAAGAGACAAGCCTAATAAGCATATGCATGCATTGGTGATGGCAGAAAACTTACGATATCTGTTATGATCATAGGCAATAGTCATGTTATAGTCAATAAATTTTTAATAATAAATGTTTTTGGATGCAAAATAACGAGAGTACTACTCCCTTGGCTTTGACAGAAGTATATTGTGTCAAGGAGCAGTGTAATCCCCTAAAAGGGATAACATCTTAGGCTCCCGAGCCCCGCTCAAGGACCAAGCCTCACTGCTTCACCGTCCGATTCCAGTATCTGTTCCTTGCAAACTTTGGTTAATTAGTAAACAACCTCACCGTACACGTACCAGGATGACATATCCCTTTCTCGTGATGATGAACCCACCTGACACAAGGATAGTTGAGGAATCACCCCCTACCTCCCTGCGGCATGCAGTAGTTGCCTTCATCATAGCCCATAGTCTAACAAGGTTCAAATACTTTTCTCCTTCTCAGTAGTAATGTAGTCACCATTCCGCAAAGGGTCAGGTGACAACACCCCACTATGGACCAGGAACATAGTTCCGGCGCGGGTCTCACTACTACCTTAGAAGACAGATTTATAGCTCCTTCTAGCCATCTTGTCAGGGAAAGGATAACTTAGGATTGTAACTCCCCCAAGGGTAGATTCTACACATTGACTCCCCTCTAAAGAGAATTTCTTCTCCCAAGGAGTCGGTCACTCCATTCACCCCCGACCTCGCGTCGGACGTGGATTCTGCGTAGCTTCTCTATCCATTATAAGGAGAGCAATTCAGACAAATGAGCTCAAAATATAGACGAATAGCAAAATCTGATTCACTCAGACGAATGAATTTAAGTGTACAGTCTGGAATAAATAAACTCGGATGGACAACTCAAACAATTAACCATGAATAAAATGCATCAGATAGATAGTTTCATGTGAATAGTATTAGAATAGGCTTACCTCAAATACACTCACATGAATGGATAATTTTAAATGGATAACTCAAATGAATGGCCTTAAGAAAATGAATTTAAGCGCTTAAATTCAACTGGGTATATTCAAGTAAATAGTCCAGGGTGGATGAGCTTTAAGCAACTACCCTCATGCCTGAATATAGTCACCAAGTTGAACATAAACAAGATGGTTTGACATCTACTTCCTCACTGCCTCACTGACTACACTTAGGATTAAGTGCCTCGTCTTGCAAGCAACTACCTTTGACATAATAAGTTGTTCTATCCGTTCTGTTCGTCCTCTTTTGTGGATCTGCCAGACTTCTGACTGAACAGACCTCCATTCGTAAACTTTGCTTGCAAGTAGAGCCCTAACAAAAGTCTAATTTCTTCCTTCTCCTCTAGCCCTTCATTTTCCTTTTTCCAATCCTCCCGCTCTTTGGTCAACTCTATAGTTCTCTCGGCGGTCTTCCCTTACCTTCCGCTTCTTCCTCTCCCAGTATCAGTCCCACGGCCTTTGGATGTCGTATTAATATGAGGACAATAGTTATATAATAGAGTCTTTAAAGTTATCTGATCCAATACCCTTGGTCTTTGAAAGATTCTAGATAACCTCAGGTAACTATCAATGAAATACTTCTCCTTTCACTCTCTAGGGCGATTTTTGTCAGAAGTTCTCTCTAACTGTCACCTTATTTGTGCCACCTATTCACTCCAAGTACCTATTCCGTTCTATAAATCCCTAAGTGGTTTATACGCAATGACCACCCTTCGATACTCCCCACTCAGAATCCTTGGTCAAATTATATCCCGGTAAGTAGATTAGAATTGTTGTTTTGCCTAGATCATCGACTTTCCAAACTCGAGTTCGTTCATCGAGGACCTCGGCTAGGAAGCGAGATCCCCGGCAACGGCGCCACCTGTCGTGCGCGACGGTCGCACACCCAGACGCAAAGTAGCTTTTGTGTCGAACCTCACAATCGTGTCACGCAGGAGTCTCTTTGTCACTTTACGCAATACCAACTCCCGCAGTACGCGCGTGGTATACCTCTCGCGGCTCCCTACGACAGGTTAGGGTTTCCGCGAGGTACAACATTACCTCCACCTGCGGGAGTTGTCACCATCCCTTAGGTGCGCGTATCCCTGCTGAGCTACTGACCCACATACGAAGGCTTTTACATGCAATCGCAGAGGTAGGCCAGCCGAGGGCGTTTTCTCGATCGCCGTAGCATAGGCATACGCGCGGTAGAACGCCTTAAGACTAACCCGTATGTCGAGCCCCAAACGCTAACTCTCCGGACCGACTATCTAATCGGGTCGACTTCTCGGACAGTCTTCAACGCTCAACTAACTATGACAATGACTTTATGTTTCCCTTGTTGATCTTATGATAAGCCAGAGTCAAGCCCCTTTGTAATCTTCCATTCTCTCAAGATCTCAAACAAACTTCTATACAATAACTTCCTAAGCTCAGACCAACTATGATCTTAGTCACAGATATACGTTTATATGTATATAAGAATGTTTGTAAATCAGGGGAGTTGTATGAGCGGTGGACCTCACTTTCACAATTGTTGTGCCCCGTCGTCCCAAATGATCCCAATTCAGAAGACAGCACAAATGTCCAACACCTTTGCCGATGCAAGACATCACATACACACATACAGATGCAGACACAGAATGCGCTATAAGCGTCAACCTTTAATCCATTCATAGCATGTCACTCACGCCCCAAACCCTTGAAAACAACATTCCTTCCTAACCCTGACCCTTTTACCCCAGCCCCACACATTTTGAAGACTCCTGAGTGCGATTTGGACAATTTAGGCATAGATACAGCGGGAAAATTTATCTGTTCCCTTCTTAGGTCTTGTCTAAGGTGTGGGTATCAAGCCATGGTGGAAGTTGAGTCGGAGTTCTACCGACCTGTTATCCAACGAAAACATAATTTATAGTTCTCTTACGGATTTCTTCCATAGTCCTCTCAAGGAGAGCTGAACCCTGTAGACACAGCACACTCCAAAAGAATCTTAATGTCTTTTCTTCGACGTTGGGATCTAGAAGATCCCTTCTAGCCTTGTAACTCAGTGTTTGGCGCTCACCGTCGACCCACTGCCTAACTTTTACCCTCACTATCAATTCGCTCGCCTGATTGGTCTAGGTAATGAACATAATTCATTCTCAGCCCATTTGTCTTAATGGTTCTACTACGTTTCTTTAAAAGTTAATTATGAGCCCCATGTACATAATGACCTCAAGCAATACCATTTATTCAATTAAGAAAGGAAGTCATATGATAGAGATCAATTCAGAATCTCGAGGCTGATAAGTCTCTCT
>BFEA01000087.1:1291604-1294104 GCA_003427395.1 Chara braunii
AGATAGATATATGGCGATGAGGCAGGCTTCATAGAGCCTCGCTCCTCTCGATCGCCTAGTATACATACATATAAATATGGATATGGCGATGCCCCGTCCCGACACTTGAACCATCCGGAAGCCTTTAGGATCACGCAGATGGGTCACACGGGGCTTGCACCTCATGTCGTAAATTCCTCCGGTTGATCCTAAGCTGAGTTAGTCTGAATCCCCTTTGTACATAGATCAGGGTTAGTCATTGGGTTAAGGTCGGTTGAGGCAATTCATCAAATCAGAAGGCTATGTCACTCACAAGTTTGACAGCAATCTCACGATCCCCAACCCTTTATCTCATGGTAAGGTGGCGTATAAGCGAGGAATCCTGTCAGAAGTACACCCCTCTCCCTGTCCACCACATCTCAAAAGAAACATTCACGTAGCGAGACAATCAACTCAACACTTCTTGTTCTCGCTGCGTTTACCAACATCAGTTAGACACACCCCAGACAAATCATACTTCCCTTCCCTAACCCAAGCATTATTGTTTGCCTTCGTGTCCCCGGGCTTAGCCTTGAAGGATCCCTGACTCAAAGTATTCACTCCTTCAGTATTGTCATAGGCAGTCCCCTGAGGTTATAGGTTTAGGGTTTAGGGTTTAGGGTTTATGTTGAGGCACACATACCTCACTGTTCCCTGCCTCCAAAGTTCCGCCTCCGGCAGAGCTCCCGCAATCGCCCTGTCATTGGTCATATACAACTCATGCAATCGATTGCTGGCTCTTAGGGTTAGTTGAGGTCAGGACTAACTCAACGGGGATTAGACCCCAATCAATAAAGTTGAGGAGGCAGGTATTTGAGAGGACCACACAAGTTAAGCATGGAGAAGGGTGAAGGAGGTGGGCACTTATCGCAAAAGGATAGCGTCACCTCCCTTTCCAATGCCCCATGCTCCCTCTTCATCTCTGCCCTGTATGATGCCTAATCACAATAATGACATGAGATAATAATAATAATAATAATTATTATTATTATTATTAATATATCCATAATAATAATAAAAATAGTAATAATGACATAGGGTAATGGTGAAAGCGGAAGGATAGATTGCAGATGGTGAGACCCCCTTTGAAAGCCAGAAGTCCTACTTTGACAAGAGAGTAGTAACGCATTGATGTTACATCAATCGGAATGCGAATACTGCATCGAGTTGACAATGGGAGCCGATCCCTTGTTGCATCCGACACGTATATCAGGGGTCTCCCTTCTACTGTCGCGTTCATGCAACAGGCTCTCTTTGACTGTGAAGGCTAATGACGCCACTACAAATGCGGCTGCGAGTGTATACCAGGTATGTTTTCTTCCCCTCTCTCTCATCCTCTCACATGCACGTCCCCCTTTGTGTGTCACCGTGTATGTGTCTCACTGTATATGTCCCAATCCGCTGTGTGTGTCATTGTGACTGTGCATCCATGTGATCTTGACGGCGTGTGTCACAGTTGTGTTTATCTGTGTGTGTGTTACCGTACCTGGGCACGGTGTGACTGTGTGTGATTGCGCATGACTGTGTGAGACTGTGCACACCGTGTGTGTTTTTGCACAATGTGTGTGACTGTGCCACCGACCGGGTACAACTGTGTTGCTGTGTACAACTGCGTCACTGTGTACAGCTGTATTCCTGTGAACAACTGCGTCACTGTGTACCACTGTATCACTGCATACAGTTGTGTCACTGTGTACAACTGTTCCACTGCATACAGCTGTGTCACTGCGCACAGTTGTGTCACCGGGTACAGTTGTGTCACTGTGTACAGTTGTTTCACTGTGTGCGTGTGGCTGTCTGTGTACACGCAGCTGTCTGTGTGTCACAACGCTTGTGTGTGTGTCTGTCTGTGTACACGCAGCTGTCTGTGCGTGTCACAGTAGCTGTGTGTTACTGTGTATGTGCATGTCACCGTGACCAGGTGCGTCACAGTAGCTGCGTGTCACTGTATTTTCTGTGTCTGTCTGACTGTCACAATTTGTCGGTCTATACAGTCTGTCTGTTTGCTGTCTAATTTGTCTGTCTATTTGTCTTCCTAAGTCAGTCTGTCCGCTTCAGACTGTCTGTCTCCTCGACAGTTTGTATGTTCGTGCCTGTTTGCCCCCCCCCTCTTTTCTCTCACCGGGGATGCGGCACGGTTCAATCAGTCCCAGTCCAGCCACTCTGGTCTAGTCAAGCAAGTACCGTCTGGGACTGTATACACCGTGGGACAGGGAAACAGGGCAGACCAACGAGTCACAGAAGCATAAATCAAGAGGCCGTGCACAACCATTCATTCATTCGCTGCGGAAGCTATGCGGAAGCGCTGCTACAGCGTACTGTGCAAGGTGGTCTGCAGCACCTCCGAAGCCGAAGTGGCGTAGTCATAGCAATAGGGTCGTTGCGGCCATAGCCGCCATAACTGTAGTTAGTGGGAAGTGTGTGTGTTGTGTGATTGTTCAGAGTGATGCGTATGGGATATCGAGGGTGATCCGGTGTATGT
>BFEA01000087.1:1299104-1301961 GCA_003427395.1 Chara braunii
TGCCTTTCGGTGTGCGAACGAACGGCTATCTACTGGGCGACAACGGTTACCCCCCCTCGGAATGGGTAGTCGTCCCCTACGGCGGTGTATCACAGCACCCGTCGGAGATTTGGTTTGACAACAAGCAGAAGACGGCAAGGGGAGCAGTCGAGAGGGCTTTCGGCAGATTGAAGGGGATGTGGAGGTTATTCCTTCGCTCCCACAAGACGAATATGGGGACGTTGCCGCAGCAATTTGTCGCCATCTGCATTCTGCACAACATACATATTTATCGACGAGGGCATCCCGTTCGACGACAATCTGCTGTGGGAGGTCGGGCCGGACGGTGTTCGTCGCAGGGTGGAACTTGGGATGCACCGCCCGTTGAGGCAGATGTGTATGGAGTCGTCGACGGGGGATGCGCTGATCCTGCGGGATGCACTGGCGGAGCGAATGGGTACAAAGTGAAGACGAGCAGTCGTCGGGAGCGGGCGGTATGCAGAGAGAGAGAGAGAGAGAGAAAGAGAGAGAGAGAGAGAGAGAGAGAGAGAGAGAGAGAGAGAGAGAGAGAGAGAGAGAGAGAGAGAGCGAGACAGAGAGAGAGAGAGAGACAGATAGAGAGAGAGAGAGTGTGTGTTAATCGACCGCTACTTGTGTCGGTGGGCGTTGGCGTGCATGCGGCGGCTTGTCTGGCGCACTTTAGTTTCCTGTACTTTCGCATTGCGCCGCACTTAGGAGGTTTTCGTCGGGTGGGGTTTATGGCGATGGCACAGTCCATCTCGTTAGCGGCGGGGGTTTCGTGATGCGCGTGTGGTTGTAGGTCTTTGCGACGATTTGCAGTGTGGTGCCACCGTCAGTGACGGGTGTGAGTGACGAAGGCCATTTCCGGCTGTGTTTTTTTTTTTTTTTTTAGGCTGGTCGGGATCGAAGTTGCCTTCAAGGCCTGTTACATTGTGCTTGTGACGTGTTGTGCTGTTGTCGGGAGTGACAACATTAAGATAACATATCTTGTAATTTTTTTTTTGATGTCGTCGAGGTTGTTCTCCGTGTTCGTGTCGAATGACAAGTGTTTTGTTAAAGAGAGAGAAGCTATGTGTGTGTCATTTTTATTGCCTTCATCTGTGCTCGTATTTGGAATGGGTTGTGTAAAAATCCATCAATCTGTGATAAAGCATTTGTTGAATCATACATCCGTCACCACTTTCCATGTCGGTGCAGCCCTGACAATCGTGAATGCAAATGAAAAGGGAWCGCAAAGGAGTCSACATGAAACTGTAGACATCATCAATAACGAGAGACACAAGAAACGACAACATCGTCCAGACATCATGAAAAGCAAGGAACACAAGAAGCGACAACCTCCTGAAGTAGGGTCGTCATCAATACCAATGACAGGTGTCACATGTTGGTTGTTACAAATGCGAACATCGATTTCTTAAGACCCGAAACAGATAACTGAAAAAAAAAAAAAAAAAGTAAGCCATGACAAAAACATACGATAATTACACACCCCCACGGTGACCTGTCCGCCACGGCGATCAACCACGAACGCACGTCGTCTACCAATCAACGACATCCAACCCTCCAACCATCCCGCCCCCTCCATTCTACATTCTACCGTCTTTCCCTTCTTTACCATCTTTGCCACCGAAAGCTCCTAGGCAACGAAATCGGACTGCCAGCCACGATGTATGTATAGAAAGGGGATGATGGTTGGTCTGCCATCGAAAAACAAGCCACGGCAGAGCAGCATCACACGAGGAAAAACTACATAGACGACTAAAAGGCGTCATCGACCCCCCCCGCTTCCCTGTTCGTCGCCTTTCCCGTCGTCTTCGTCTTCCGGGGGGCCTGTTCCCAACCAATCCACCTTCTTGGCCTCCATCGGGGAAGACAGCGTGGCGTCGTATGAGAACTTCACACCGATGGACGCCCAGTCGGGAACATACATTGGAGGGTCGATCAAAGTGATGGGGGGACTCGCCAACTTGTCGGTGATTACGGTCGCAACTTGCACGATGTGCCGACGCGCGTCGAAGCAGCGATGCATGGATGCGACGAGCGTCGGCTTCGCCGTGAGTTGGACGAAGACCCAGCCGTCGTAATGCGCGCGATGATCGTCACCCGCCATCCGCATGAGCCACATGCTCGGCACGAGCATCATCCGCATCGCGTCGGCCATGGTCTTCAACCTTTCGTGCGATACACGCCCGCCATCCGTCGCCTCCGCAATGATCACGACGCTCGTGAAAGCCCCCACCAGTCGCTGGATGCTCGCCTCCTGATAAGCCGCCAAGCCGTCGTCCTCGTGCCTGTCTTCGACGTCGGCGCCCACGAACCACAAAGGCAACTTCATATCCATGTCGAGCGTGTGGTGCACGACCATCGGACTCACACAATAACGCCAGTCCTCCCCCATCCACATCGCGCGAGCGATGTCGGTGGCCGCGTGGTTGAATGCGTACTGGTACGCCGCATGGTACCCCCTTTGCCTGTTCTGAGACTTGAAGACCCACCCGTGTATCACCCGCAAAGCGATCCCCTGAACCTTCAGCGCCCTCTCCTTCGCAGCGTTTAACTCCCACTCGTCCGCGATCTTGTGCTGCGGGATGCTGTTGTGAGGCAAGACGATGGTGCGTCGAATGGGCGGAGGCTGCTCTCCCCGCGCCACAGCCACAAGATAACCGCGCGCCTCCACGATCAACTTGACGATGGCAAATCCCTCCCTCTCGTTCCAGAAGCGGAGGTCAGCCACCCACAGCTTCGCCGCCGCCTCCATTCCTTCCCGCGTATTCCGCTGGCGCAGCCTGTTCACCAATGCGGCGTCGTCGTCCCCCTCCCCCGCGACATCGCCTGCCTTCACCCCTGCCGTCGCCCC
>BFEA01000087.1:1302302-1313398 GCA_003427395.1 Chara braunii
CTGCTGCCCCGCCTGCCCTCGCCACGTCCGCCGTTTGCGATCCCCCCCCACCTGCTGCCGCGCCTGCCCTCACCCCTCCCGCCGCCTGTGATGGCCCGCTCGACAAGGCCACGTCTACAGCCGTCCTCGAGCATGGTGTCAGCGGTGTCAGTAAGCGAACCACGCCCTCTTGCGCATCGGTTGGTGGAGTCATACGTGGCAGTGGCGCGCAATTTCCCGCGCCCTCTCTGGCTGTCGTCGCGGCGTCAACGTCGAGGATGTCTTCCGGTGCTGGCCGCCCTCCTGCGCGTCGTCTTTCGCTAGCATCGTCTATGCAGATGCCGCCACTTCCCCGCCTGGACAACTTCCGCTGCAACGCCATGTCGTTAGAGTCTTCGAAATTCGTCCCCTCCAGCGTCGCCACGTCCTCCGGCACCCACTCTTCATCCAGCATGTAACCTCCATGTGTCGGGGCGCCTTCGAGGATCTTCCTCTTCTTGCTGGCCATGTGGCGGCCCTTCTTCTCCCAGGTCGGCGTTTGTTGTGAGAGGTTGGCAGCGGCCTTGCCGCGTGCGGAAGCGCGTCAGGACATGACGCAGGACGCACCCGCGGTGACGATGACAATCTGGACGACGAAGGCGAGGATCTACGGAAAGGCGACAATGGCGGTGAAGACGACGGGCGAAAAGACGTGCTCGCCGAGGAGAATGTCGCCGAAGATGACTGCAAAGAAGACTTAAGCAGTGAAGATAACTACGTTGGCGACAGACGCGGCGACGATGGCGATGACGGCGGCGATGTTGAACAAAAAGGCTCGATGGCGACGATGGCGACGAAAGCGCGGATGCAGGCTACGAAGGCGACTAGAGTGGCGCAGACGACTACGACCAAAAGCAGAACAAGCGCGGCGGGCGGCAGGGACTGCGTGAGGTAGAGAGAGAGAGAGTGTTGTCGTGCATTTGCGCAGAACGCTCGCATCCTTATAAACACGTGTCACGTGGGGTGGACAACAGCACAGACGCAGCGCGAAGGCCAGCCGAGGGTCATTTCCAAGCTCCACAAAAAGACAAGAAAAACGCAGGGTCATCGCGGCGGGCGAGACAAAAGGCAAAGGGTCGCGGGCAACGCGGCCGTGCACCCGTTGCGCCACCGCCCTTCGTCTCGCCTCCCCTCGTCGATTGTGGACACGGAGGGACCCCACAGGCCGAAATTATGCCCCCTTTAACGACTCCATCCCACTCTACCATCGTCCACACTCCATGCCAGCCATGAACGAGGACCAAACTTCCTCCTACCGTGGAAAGCCGCGAAAACCAACCCCCGCCCGCATTCCCTCCCCCCCCCCCCCCCCCCCCCCCCCCCCCCCCCCCCCCCCCCCCCCCCCCCCCCCCCCCCCCCCCCCCCCAACCGCCCCCTACCCCGACCCCCCAACATGGCATGCATATTCGCCTGGACGGGTTCAATATTCCCCCTCCCGAACTCCGAAATAAAGCACCCCGCCCGACTATCTACGAGATAACGAAAACAGGTAAATAGACCAACACAAAACACACAACACAACGTGCATTTCGTACAACTGTCATGACTCGACATCCGCTATTGGGGGGGGAGTTTGATCGAACCCAAGTAGGCCTGTACTCAATCGACGACTAATTGGGTGTATGCACAACATTACCAAATGCATACCCAAAAAAGGACGGCAGCACAGACAACACCTTCATGGCACCATTGCATTTTATTTCTGGAGAATACACCGAAACACACGCTGGAGAGAAAGAGGGAGCCGATTTCGATTGAACACAAAAAATCCGAAAAATAACGGCATTAAAGACAGCACCTTTATTACACCTCTGCATTTCATTTACGGCAAAGACACAAAGAAACGCGAGAGCGAGAGAACGAAATCGATGTCGTCATGTAAAAAAGGAAAGTGCATACTGCACTTCATCGATGCCGATTACAATTCAGAGTTGACGGTATCATCCGTCCCGTCACACGATCGAGGCCAACAACAGACGAAACGAACAATGAAAACATTTTTAAAAACATTTTTAAAAACATTTTTAAAAACATTTAAAAATATATATATTTTTAAAAACGAAAACAAATTTCACTGAAGGACTCATACACCGAATCGGACCAGTACCCAATTCCTTGGCCAGCACCGCCATTGGGGGAACGGCACATCGACGACGACGGCGATGGCAAAGCTAAGCTACATCGACGACGGAAAGACTATCACTTTTGCTCCGTCCAATTCCCCGCAAGCGAACAGAGAGCACAACAGAGGCGACACTAAGTCTAACGTTTGCCGATGGCCTTCGCTATCTCCAGCAAGGCGTGACACATTAGCTTGTTGACTTCGTCTGACGCTGCGTAGTGCTTTTTCCGCACTTCGATCTCCGCATCCAGCGCCTCGCACTGACGTATGGCGATGGAGCAATGACGTTTGCTGTTGCTCTCCATCGTTGACGCCATTAACGCCCCGTGCTTCTCCATGCTTTCCGGCATTGCCTCAAATGTTTGCTGCCTTGTGCTCTTCCTCTTGCCGAAACCGCCTGCGCCACCTGTCATCTGCGAAGAACCTTTGGTGGACCCCTCGTCGTCGTCGTCGTGCTCTACACCACCGTCCCCATCGCCCACAGATTCAGGATCCGCAGAGGAGGCGGATGGCAGACGCACACCACCCTAAGCGCCAGTGTCCACGACGTTCTTCGGGTTTATGGTGTGGTTCTTGGCGGTCGACCCCAGTATCTCGTCGTAAACCGCACGATCCATATTGAAACTGAAGCCCTTTGACATCCTGTCCTTCCCAGACAATTGGAAGAAGTCCTGTTTCCCCGACAGTCCTTGGAAATGATGAACCTTCTTGAACCACTGCATCAGATTGTCCCACTTCTTCCCGCACCGATCGGCCTCTCTATCGACGCCCACCTTCTTCAACCTCGTCGCCACATCCAGCCACTTCCATTCTTGCGGATTCATCCGAGCGTACGCGTGGCCCATCCCCTGCAAATGCGCATCCTGATTACGTTTAGCCCAGATGAGGGCTATAATGTCGTCGACGGACCAGAAGTGACGACCTCCTTCACCATCGACCTTCGGCATCGCTGCCCTTGCCTACCGTCCTTTTGCCCCGACGACCATTACCGCCACACGACTTTGTCTTCCGCCCCCTCCCTCCCATAGCGGCCGCCTGCTTCGACGGCGAAATGTAGCCTGTGTCGTCCTCCCCACCTTCAGCGTCGTTGTCGTTCCAGTCGGGGTCGTGCGCGTCCCCCACTGCTTCTTCGTCGTCGTGTCCGTCTTCCCCAACTCGCAATCGCTGCACCCCCCGAGTTATGGACTCCTCCCGCACCGACCTCATCAACCGTCGCTGTTCTGCCCACACCTCCCTTCCGTCACGTGCGTCACCAACATCAGCAACGGCAGGCGCCGTCTCCCTACACTCGCCAACACGACGACCTGCACTCGAACCGGCGGACAGGGGAGACGGAGACTGCATCCACTGGGGTCGAGCAGAGGCACCCCTACACAAAGACGACGACCGAAATTGCTGCCTAGGAGGATCCTTGTTGTTCCCCGAAGCCTCCCGCAGCGGCGCTGGAGACCTGGGTGATCGTTGAACAGCCGTCACGTCACCACCATCGTCGTCGGGATGGGAGTTTACGACGACCGTTCGAGAGACGGCTGCCGACCTCCCACTGCCGAGTCCAAACGACAGATTCACGCCGCCATTGCCACCGGTGTCGCTGAGCCCCTGCTGGAGGAGCTCGGTGTACGACTGCCCTTTACCGCTGTCACGGCTTCCAAACAGCTCTGTAGCCGCCCACTCCTGGGTGGATCCGCTTCCCAGCGGCACGGTCCGTGACCGTCTATCGTCCCCTTCCTCGTCGTTTGTGTCAGGCAGAGGTTGCAAGTGCGGTGGCAGGTGCGCGTGCCCGGACCGCTCCGACGGCCTTGGACTATTCGACGGGCTGTGCCCGGACCACCGCCCACCGCGCTCCCCTGCGGACCCGCTGATCGCCTTCCGGCCCTCCATTCTGTCGTTGTTCTTCACACACCTCCTTTTGCGACCACGTCGCGGAAGGCCGCCGAGGATGCACACGTGGAAGACAACCAGGAGGAGGAGCAATAGGACGACCAGCAGCAGCAGCGGCAGCCTCCGAAAGACGTCGGCCATGAAAAGCACGTGGATGAGAGTGGCAGCTAGTAGACAACGGGGGATCTATCACGTAACGGTGACGGACACTGCTGCAAACGCCTGACCGCAACAAACGACAAAAGCACGGTAACGCATTCCGTTTGTGAACACATTGCACAATCGCCCGGCCGAGGGACGGTTCAAATATTCGAATCTTGCGACCGTTGGGCGCCTTCCCACTCGGGGACAAGGGCGGCGACGCAAGAAAGCCGCTTTTCGACGTCGGGGAAGCGATCGGGCCACAAGAGGGGACCGTTGGCGCACTCTTCCATGACGCCGACCGTTGCCGATCGAAGATGTCCGTCCACGGGCGCCAGGAACAACAGTGGTACAGACGGCCGTCGCAAAATGTCGTCGAGAGACCTGCCGACGACGTCCCGATTCTTCCGGATGCTCGACCTCCGAGGGACCTCGGGAGGTCCCTTGGGGAACGCGTCGAAATGGCTGTGGCCCGAGGAATCCCCGAGGAAATGTTTTCACAATTTTTTTTTCAATTTCTTCCCCGAGGATAAGTGGAACGATCATTTCCTCGGGGGATTTACGCGCCCGAGGAGTGTGGAACGAGCCCCTAAAAGAAAAAACAAATCATCGTTGGGTATGCTAGCAGTGGTGATAGGAGCAGCCTCTGGTAGCACCCCGAAGCTGAGGGCTTCAGTCTATCGGTGAGTTGCAGCTGTTGGAAAATAGATCCAATGTCCTTTAATGGGGACACTGATGATAATGATGAGAAAATGAGGAGGATAAGAATCTGCATCTTCAACCTGCAATTGGGATCCAGATAACACCTATCTACTTAGCAGCCCAATTGTCCTCAATCCTACCATTCATGCAAATGGATATGTGACACGTGCATGGTCGGCAATCTGACCACCCCTTTCCTTACGTTTCCTAACATTTGTCTTTTTATGTCCGTCGAACAGGGGGTAACCCTTCATGAAATCAAAAGGTGTTCGGTTAAAGTCTGTGTAGCACAGCTTACGCGTACATGGGCTCCACGTACCCCCGCACACGCATGCACGTATGTGCGTATGTATCACATACGTGCGCGCGCGTACGTCTCTTCAAGGCCCACAAACGCGGTCGCAGCGGGCCATGTCTGAGGTCCAGGTGTGTGTGTGTGTGTGTGTGTGTGTGTGTGTGTGTGTGTGTGTGTGTGTGTGTGTGTGTGTGTGTGTGTGCTTGTGTGTGTGTGACTCGGTGTGAGAAAGCGAGAAAGAGGGAGGATTTAACCGCATTGTCGTTGTTCTGCTCATCCCCATCGTCGTCTCCCTCCTGCACATCGTCCACCACCTTCCCTTCTCCTCTTTCTTCTACTCCTCTCTTGCTACGTGTTTTCTTTTTTTTCAATTTTTTTTTTTTCATTGCACTGCGAAGTTCGAACATTCGAACGTCCTCATCTCCCCACAGTCATATTGATTCTGCCATCATCTTTCTCCCCACCGTTGTCTTCCTCCGCCATCTCCTCCACCTCCCCATCGCCGTCCTTCTCCTCCTCCTCCCCATCGTCGTCTCACTCCTCCATATCCTCCCCCACGTCCCCATCCTCGTCTTCCTCCTCCTCCCCATTGTCATTTTCCTCCCGCTCCTCCCCGTCGTCATCTTCCTCCCGACGCTCCTGCTCTTCCATATCGTCATCCTCTTCCCCGTTGTTATCTTCCTCCCGCTCCTCCTCCCGCTCCTCCTCCACCTACCTCCTCGTCCTCCCCATCGCCGTCTCCCTCCTCCTCCTCGTCATCTCCCTCCTCCATATCTTCCTCCTCGCCGTCATCGTCTCCCTCCCCCTCCTTCCCGGTGTCGTCTTCCTCCGCCATCTCCTCCTGGCTCCTCCCCGTCGTCTTCGACCTCCTCACGTAAATTAAATACGTTTGGATATACATAAAACAAAAAAACATTAAATATAAAATGTGTACGCATGCACACGTTTTCAGGTACGTACATGGTGTACCCACGTTAAAGTGTATGTTTTATTTCATCGCATTTTATGATCATTTTGCAGAGGTTGGCACCCGGTACCCACAGCCGCACCCACCTGCCCCACCCGACCCACAAAGTGATTGGGTTGGGTTAGGGTCTACCTATGCCTTTCTGGGTGGCTGATGGGTGCATGCAGCTAGTGGGCATTTCTGGGTCATGGGCGGGTCAACATTTGCTCTGGGTCACACATCAGGTGGGTGGATGACAGGTGGGTGAAGCGTTGGCCTGGGTCACCCGGCCGATAGACCCAGGCACGTACAATTGTCAAGGTTGGGTCACGGGTGAGGGGGAAAAAAAAAATGACCACCTCTGTCATTTTGGTTATGTCAATGAATGAATCAGAACGATATCGCCCATAAGTCAGCATTTCTATTGAACTATTGTCTTTGAGGAGGTTTATGTTTTCCGTCATCATACTGAAGTTCAAACTTGTAAGATTTTGAGTGACTTGCCGATGTAACATTGTACTCAAGAAAGAATGGAAGGAGTGAACAGCAAATTAGCTCAGTGGGTTGAGCATCGGTTGGAAATGTGCATTGTGGTTCAAGGTCGTGGGTTCAAAACTCTGCAGCCTCATGCATGAGCACCAGCGGGCTTTGACCGACGCATGGCTGTTCGCCCACTCCCTTCGGGCTGGTGCACGGCTGTTCGCACACTCCCTTTGGGTTGGTACGTGGTAAGCACTACAGACACTGCCTGTACCACCCAAGGCCCAAGGGATTTAGTCCATGGTTGTCGTATCTTGGGGTCTCGACTCTAGACTATGACTGGTTTGCCCATTGTCATTGGTTCGTGTGTTGTTCTGATGATTGCCCACTTGTAGTGTGGACCATAAAACAATTTGAAAAGTTACTGTAGTTGTCATGCCATGGTAGCTCAGTGGGTTTGTGCTAGGGGCTGTAGAGATGAGGTTGTGGGTTCAAATCTGATCAAGCAGAGGCAGATCACACTTGTACGGAGATAGCAGGAATTCGGGCAGGAGGGATATTAAGAAGAGATAGATCACACAAGTTGGCTACTTTAGGCCCTTAGGGCTCTGCATAGGGGGGTCAGAGCCGCAAGGCGGAATGATTAGGGGGGTTCCATTAGAGGGGGGATTAGGTAGGAGAGTCCTGGGGAGGTCCTTCCCGGGGAACAAATCCGGAATGAGCCCAGCGAAGTGGAGGATGAGAGGTAAGAGGGATAATTGGTGGAGAGCGCCCACACCAAAACCTTTTCTGGTCTTGGCCGCCTGAACTTTTCCCGCGTGGTAAAAAGCGCCTAGTACCAGAAAATGAATCCGCCGTGGATACAATATCTGGTAGGAAGGGGTCCAGCAGTTGGGGCCCAATCTTGGCCGCCAGATTTCTGCATCCGGCGGCCTCAGTTGCACGTGGTCGCTTTCTATCAAGCGGGAAAAGTTCAGGGCCCCCAAAAGCAGAAAGGTGTTGCCGTGGGGGCGTTCCACCAACTATCCCGAGGTAAGAGGAACGGTGGGAGGCCTAGTACGTACTGATGATCTGACACCGGTGCAAGATAACTCGAGAACGAGGGGTAATAGGAATGGCTGGAAGCCTCGTACGTACCAGCACCCTGAGTCTCAGACCGGTGCTGTGTGGGATGAGGACTCCAGGGGGAAATTGCAGTTGGGGATCCCTTAGGGATGGAGAGTGGTACAACCACAATACTGCAACTAGGGAGGAGTCTATGGGGAAGTCCATAGGTAGAGGTGCGGATAGGGGGCCATACATCTACTCATAATTCGCTAGAACCTCTAGGTTGTGATTACAACAGCAGCGACGCATACAACAAACAACCTAACAACTTAGCAGGGGTATAGGAAGGGGTCCACCCATGGGACTAGTAGAAGAACGTCTATACCTAGCGCCCGAAGTACTCGTGCGGTGCAGCTCGTAGGAATATGCTTCCATCAGGGCTAAGTGGGGTACTAAGCGGGGCCCTCTGCTTACCGCTGGTGCCTAAAACCGCTCTCCAGTCGAGTCACCCCTGTTGAAATGATTAGAGGGTGACAATGCTGTGTGGAGGACACTGAGGTAGGATCGTGGGAGTAGCCGTGCGCCAGCCTGGGATAAATGATGAACGGGGTTGGTTTGAAGGGAGTCCCATAAGGAATAGGGACCTATGTAGCTCATCTGGGTAACCACATGGCCTCGTACCAAAGGTGACTGTCGTACACCTGGTATCCAACCTCTACAACAACCTGGGCTTTATTTAAAAAAAAAGAAAAGGGAAGGGCCCTCAGATGTCCATTTTATTTTTGGTGAATTGTATTGTTCCTTTTCAGAAAGCTCCCATAAAGGAGAAATAGTATGCTGGATGGATAGTGGTCCGATCTTAGGGCTTGACCGGCGATGTCTCGCCCTTCGATGGGGCCACCTACCTTTTGTGAGGGATGCCAGGCCCGTTTCCTGGCTTATTGAAATATAAGGGACGCTGGGCCCGGTTCCCGGATAAAAAAAACAAATATTTTGTAAATTGTCTTGGAATTGCAAACCCTCTTTAAAATATCACAATATTCGGGTAAAACCAGATATAGTTCTGGTTTAACCATGGCAGCTGAACGAAGGGGGAACATTGGTAAGATATCCCTGTCCTCCTCATTCCTACGTTTACTGTACGAGCGCCTGGAACGAGTGAGCAAGCATCCGAAGCTGGCATTCCGAATTCGCACATTCAAGAGCATTCACCGGTTTATCACCCTGCTGGGCCCAAAATATTTGCTCCCGCCAGCAGGGGTTGCGCGCCCAACCCCACAGCTCCATGCGGGTGAGGTCGTGTCCCAAGCTAACTGTTATATACCCTCAATATACCCAACCCCCTCCATCCCTCCCCGCTGATCCAGCCACGCCTTCCTCGCTGCGTCAGACGAGGCTAAGTAAGAAAGGTGAGGCCCTGTTGACTAGTGACTGTGGCGGTACAGGGAGAAAATCTGGGACGGCAAATTATGAACAGAGGACGGAAACAGACGAGGCTCAGTAAGAAAGGTGAGGTTGGGTTTTTTTATGGACATCCTTTTCAGTACGCGCCCATTCGGGATGTAATCGATGGGTCTCTCAGTGAATATGTAATCAATGGGTCTCTCACTTCCAATGTAATCAATGGGTCTCTCACTTGCAACACAATTTTCCCAAAGAAAGAGGGAAAAGAGAAAACCCCGCCGACCTTTCGAGTGATTGAGTTTGCTTTATCACCGACCAACTACTCGTGAATGGACCTGACTTTGAATCTGTTTGAATCCTACATGTTAACCTTGTCGACATTTTGAGTAATTGAGTTCGCTCTTGAGTTTGACTCACTGTGTGATTACCATCTCATACACTACGCCGCACAACACCACTCTGCCGAGTCGCAGTTTTCCCTGCCGCTGCATCGCCGCAAAGCGTGTTTGCCTTGTTCATTTCAAAAGGGCAAATCTGTAGGAAAAAACTATAATTTGAAAGAGGAACGAATATCCAGCGGCCTAGCTCAGTTGGTAAGGCATGCAAGTGGCATTCAGGAGGTCCTGGGTTCGATCCCCATTGGCCTCATGTACCTTCCTGGGCATGCTTGGCGCCCGCCACCTAGAGATAGCCCGTTGGTTCCCCCAATTGGCATTTAAAAGCAGTCTCTGCTGATGTTAATAGGGGGAGGGGTAATCGGGAAGGCACAGCGACTGGCCACTCAGATGATGCTCAGTCCCTCTGCTACGGGCTGTCCCCTGGCCGGTGTCCCCCATTGGGGGCTCCCTGAAGGCAATCAACGCCACCCTGGGCTGAAAAGGCCACCTGATGTCAGATTACACACAATATTGAATTTACCTGGGCTGGTTAGTCCGATGATAATACCTCAAGGCCATCCCCTTTTTATGAAAAAAAAAAAAAAAGAAGGAACGAATGTGAGTATACCCTGAGCCTTCTCATGTTTTCGGATAGAAAGAAAGTTCCAGAACATATCACCCCCAGCTGTCAGAATGTACCAGGATAAGCATTCAACCAACTTCATAGTCCGTACTCAGACTCGGAGACGCCATGGTACATTCACATAAAACCAGCTACGATCTAAAAGTTTTCTGATTGTCGGCAATTATTGATTATCAAAGGCACTAAGAGCATACTCGCACTACCACTTTCCTCAATGTATCTGCCCCCTATTACGACCAGACTAGATGTATCTGACAGCAATCACATCCAGAAATTAGTAGGGGAAAAAAAACTAGTGTGAGTATGGCCTAAGTAGACGTGACATTCTTTTTCGCACATTCCTTCCTCTCGACAGCAACACACAAGAAATACGCAAAAGGACAAAAAGCAAAACTACCAGATTGTGCCAGACAGACAAATGGTACGCAAAAGCAATAAGTACTCCCCTTCCCAGCAGCTTCCATTGCGTGTGAAACCCTCGAAAGAATGTCTCGGGACATTTTCCTGTTTTCATGAAAAGCAAGCATAGCTTTCCTTTTTTTTTTCCTTTTTCTTTTTCTTTCTTTTTCTTTCTTTTTTCTTTCTTTTTTTTTTTTGTCTTGGCCAAGCCCCGGCCTACATCGCGTTTCTGACTCAGGAGAATGTCATCCATTAAAGAAATAGGTACCCTACCGGGTTAGCAAGGCCCAGGGACAATCTCCGCAAAAAAAAAAAAGAAAAAAAAAAGAAAGACGCCACCAACCAAAAATCTATTTATGCAGATGTCATTGCCTTGCTGTGATTCCCTCATTCTGCTGTGGTCCCAAGTCTGTGTGTATGCGTGCCTGCTGGTTTGCATGCCTGTCTGAAGTGCTTGCCGGTTGTGTGTGTGTGCGTGCCTGCTGGTTTGCATGTCTGTCTGAGTGCTTGCTGGTTGGGTATGTGGGGTGACCCGCAAGGGTACTTGTTGGTTGCAAGGCCCACCGGGCCGGTACTTACCTGTGGCCGTGACTTCGAAGGGTTGCAGGGGGGTAAACACGCCGGTAGCGGGGAGTAGGCCC
>BFEA01000087.1:1318961-1334932 GCA_003427395.1 Chara braunii
CGTGCCACACTCTAAGTCCAAATGATTCGCCGCTCCGGCCAGGAGTTCTACCTTTTTCTCTGATTGGTTTTCTGTTTGTTTCTTTTATCTGAACTATCTATGTCCAGTATCGAGACGCGTGCGCAGACAGCGAAAAGAGAGGAAAGRGAGAGAGAAGGTGTGTTGTTTGAGAGTGTGAGAAGGGGTAAGAGGAGTTTTCGTCCAAACGCAAGGAGAAAGCGGACCCTTCTTGAGAGTTCTACTGACGCCCCTTCCTCCAGCATGGCGGTCATCACATCTGCCCAATGGCAGGCCATGCTGGACGCAGCAGACGAGAGCCAGAAACCATTCTTTCAAAAACTGTATGATAATGCCATGCAGAGGGAAAGAGAGGCAGCGGCAGCAACTAGAGCCGCCGATATTGCTGATAAGGTGGCTCTCCTTTGGATTCCGGAAGCCAATGCTAACCGGTTCCAGGAAGAACTAGCTACTGCTGTAGCAGCCTTGGTCCGACTGCTGACCTTGGAAAACCTTGAGTCTCGTATGACAGCACTCGAGCAGCGGAACGAAGAGCTGCAGGCTAAGGTAATTAGCCTCGAACAGTCCCAGCTGTCTGCCTCCCGCCCTCCTAACCCTCGATCTGCTATAATCCCAACCTCTCAAGCCAACACAGCCCTCCTGCCAAGGGCAAGAGGAACCGTGGCAAGCGCAGGAACCGGCGCTAGCTCCTCGAGCGGCAGCACCGGCAGWTCTGCGCTGGTCATGGTCCCGAATGCAGGGACATCAGCTCAAAACGCCGCAGTCCYTACTGGCGTTTAGTACAGCGGTCCCATGGTGGATAAGCGGGCGGCCACGCTGCCGTCCAAGTACGACGGGAAGGCAGACATCACCTCTTGGATTAGTTCCATGAGGTCGTACTTCGAGGTCATGCGGACACCGCAAGAGGACCRAAGTATGATCATGGGGACTAATACTGAGCCCGCCATACGAAACCACATTGAGCTTCGATACCAATTGTTACGATCCTGGTCACTTCCCAAGTGCAAATTCACAATGAAAGACAATGCCACCCAATTGCGAAAGAAAGCACTTGCAAAGAGATAAAGACCAGAGGAGAGGTAGAGAAGAAGAAGAAGAAGAAGAAGAAGAAGAAGAAGTACACCAGCAAGACAAATGACAATTCCCCCTTCTCTCTCCACCTTCCTCCTTCCTCCCTCTCTTCACCAATCTTATTCCTCTCTCAATAATAATAATAACAATGAATGGATGAACCAAAATCAATGTCCGAAGTTCCCCCTTACTGCTGACTTGACTCACAACAACAACAACAACAACAAGTCCACCATGGCTGTCTTCCCTCCTTCAACCTCCTCTCTCATGTATAGGCAGCAGGCTATAAACGCATAGACCTGACTGATTGGCTGAAGGTCACCCCTGTCCGTGCCCTTGAGGATCTTCTCCTTGACCGGTACCGAGATAAACATGTTGCGCTCAAGGCTAGGCTGAAGCTTGAGGCCCTCAAGGGCCAAACATGGAGGTCATCCATGCAGGCTTTGGAACAACACTTGACTGGTCTATTCACCACTAACATGTTATTCATTAAAATAGTACATTATTTTCTAAATAGTACTTTTGTCGTTCGAGAAACTCGAAAGGTATACACGGCTGATGAAATAAGATGCTCATTATACATTAATACACAACGATCAGAGTCCCTGTTCAACGGATAAATCCTCAACTAAACTGGCACACATTCAGACAGTCAGTACGAACGTAGTATATCGAAGGTTTCCCCTTGTGAGGTACGCATATGAGTGACCCGAAAAAGGTCTTCGTTGAGGCTTTAAAGGGTGCACGGGAGTGAACATAATAGCTCATTTTTTAAGTTTAATTGAATACAACTAGGATAAGTAGGATACATCCGAGTCATATGTTTCGATATAATCCATAATACACAAGTTGGCTAGTTTTATAGTAAAACTGGGATATATCCGAATAAAATATTTCATTATTCGGATGGAGAAAATCCGTTATGTTATTAATCGTGCGTCATTCATTAAATATCCTTGAAGTTCACTCAATCAAAAGGATGAACTTATGATCATAGCCCGGATCACCCTCCGAGGGAAAATTAACCAATATGTTATCATTCCAAGAACAATTATAGCTTAGCAGACATTTCTTAAAACAAAAGGGCATCGGACGGACTGAAGTGGTGGGCAACATTATGCAGAGATGTTATCATTTGCCGCTTGTCGGGTTCGACCTCGCAACCATGAACTTGTAACATCCCAACCCAATCCTGCCCACCACTCCGCCACTGTCCTTGCTTTGAGATCTAATGATGTATGTTAACAAATAAAAGTGCACCCTCGGGAACCCCTTAAGAACTCTAGTAACCATCAGTCTTAAATTTCAACTAGATGGCGGTTGCATGTACATTATCACTTTACCAAACATTTCTCAAAACAAACGGGCATCGTACGGAGTGAAGTGGTGGGGAGCATATTATGTAGAGACGTTATCATCTGAGGATTGGGCGTTGGAGAAGGCTCAAACGAATGCGTAGGATACATCCGAATCAAACTGTGTACAGATTATCATATGTTGAAGTGACCAAGGACCATTTAATTATTTTGAAAGATCTCGCTGGATTTTGAAGACAATTGACAACTCATGAGAACTAGTTTGAAAAGCGAAGACAAATTAAAAACAGAGCAGGACACCCAGCCTACATAAGCAGGCACACAACCATTGTCGAGACAAATGAGAAGTACGCCGAAAAAATTGATAACAGTTATCTGGTCCGAATATTGTGAATTCGTAACGGTCACCTCAAAAGTTTCCATTAACCAAAGATTTGGCAAGGCTATGTCGGACCGTTCATAATTAACCAAAAAATTTTCGTGGAAATTTCAACTAATCCGACATTCTAACACAAAAATTTGGAGATGTCGAGATGTCTCTCTAAAAAAACCTACACTATGAAAACATTCACAAATCCGACATCCTGACGGAACTCTAAAAACGTAAGACTCGTCACCACAGTGTCCCGAACTTGAAATCTTCAAAAGAAGTCTCTTCGGAAAGCGTTCACTAGCAGTTCCCATGTTGAACCGTGCACAATGCAAGCCGAGATAGGAGGTTGAGGCAGACCTTCGAAACCCATAATTGAAATCGAGAAACCTTGAACATCTCCCCCAACCATGACAACAGCATGTCTCAAGGACACAAGAATATCTGCAGCTTGCAGATAAGGTGCTGTAAAATCCCCCGGCATCTAGTTTCCCTCTTGACGCTCTTGTGTTTGGTTATCGTAACAGTATCCTTATTCTCTGGGTCGGATGCATCCGAACCACAACCGACCATGAGCCAGGGTCGGCACTCGTGGCTTTCGTTAATACTTTACAGTGTGCAAATTTCAACTAATCTGACATTCGACCACAAAACTTGGGAAGTGTCGAGACTCGTCTCTCAAACTGGTGAAAATTAAAAATAATCAGAAATCACTATACTACGAAAATGTTCACAAATCCGACATAATTACACAAAATTCCAGAAACGTAGGACTGGTCACCAAACGTCTTAAAAAGTTGAAGTCCTCAGAAGAAGCCTCTTCGCAGAGCGTTCACTATCGGTTCCCATGTCGAACCGTCCACCATGCAAGCCGGGATTGGAGGTTGAGGCAGACCTTCAAACTCCGTAATGGAAAACGAGAAACCCTCAATGTCACCCCCTGCTCCGAGCACAGCACGTCTCAAGGCAAAAAAAACTTCTGAAGCTTTTACATAAGCTCTTGTAAAATCTCCTCGCATCCAATTTTCACCCCGACGCTCATATATTTGCATGTCGAAAATGTTGAGATCAGTAAACCTCACCATGATGACAAACATTGTCTTTCCTCCCGCTACGATCCTGAAGATTCTCTCATATTGAAAAGGAAACGCTCCTCCCTTTGTGATGATCGTCAGTCGTTCAGGTACTTTTATTTCAATGTAGCTCAAAATCTCATCCGTGTTTTCGAAGTACGTCAGAAGAGGAAAGTCTGCACACTGCAAAAGACAAAAGTCACAATAAAAGTGTCACATCAAGGTCAGGACCGAAAGTCCGAGGTCATGCTACGACGACCAAAACGCCCCCACGCTCAATGTCAAAAATTGATGAAGAACTCTTGTTGATTTGAAACGCGTAACCCAGAGAGCACAAATCATTAAGCAATGTATTTCATGGAGTCAAGCGTGGTATGCACAGACCAGCATGGCAATACGTTCTCCTCACGAAAAGACGACAACCATGACACTCTCGATGATGTAGCCTCCTGCCCGCTCCCTTCTCCGGAAACGCTTTGTGTTTGAGCGTCAACGCCGTTTTCTAGGGTGGGAATTGCATTTTTTCTTACTTTCAGAGGAATCACAAGATCGATGGTAAACTTTTTGGAGGACTCGCAGACATTCGTCCTCGTTTGTCTCATCCAAGAAAACGCAACGGTTGTGACATGTTGATACTCTTCCTCGTGCCCCGGAGCTTTTTTCCATTTTTTTTCCCAGGCGTCGACGTACAATTCTCTTAGTGTGCTCGCTTTTCCGATTGGAACCCAGTACTCCACTTTGAATTGGTTGTAAGTTGGCGAATCTTCGTTCTTGTCAACTTCATTGCGAACCTAGCCAGCCCAAAAAAACACTCCTTGATGCATGTCCTCGTCTGACGGTTGCATAATGACAAAACTCTCGACATGCACATCTTCGCAAGGATCAAAGTTGGCCTTAGGCTTATCCCTCTGAAGACCCACGAATAGAGGTTCTCTCTGTAATTCGGATGCATCCGAATTAGAGCAAGAACTTCTGTCTTCAACGACATGGGTGGTCTTTGGCCAGAATGCGGTGATGGGTGCCGAAGGCACCCCGTTGTCGATAATGTCCCCCACGTGTTTGACGTGATCTTCCCAAAACCGAAAAGCCCTATCTATCTTAGTCACCTCTTCGTCTCGGAAAGTCATCCAAGTTTCTCTTTTTTTTTCATAGACTTCCAAAAACCTCTTCACACCCTCCAAACCATTCTTGTAATCGTCGAGGAACGCTGGTTGGACCGGCAAAGGATCGAAAGGTTGTTGCGGACCAGCGTAACCACCGTTGTCTGTTTGTTTGAACCAGTAAAGAGGACCATCCTCGGGCAACCACTTAGCGTCTGTGCAATACTCTTTATAGAACATGGCGGGATTATCACCTATCATGTAGAATTTTAGCAAATGTGGCTTCAAAATCCCTATCATGCGCTTTAAAATATGCGGGTAAATAAACCCTCCCCAGTCTGTTATCCTATCAAGAAAAATACACTGTGGAGGAGTCTTATGAGACCGCTCTAGCAAAAGGAACAACTCATCCATTGTGTAGGCATCATTGTCCTTGAGTTTCTTGGAGAAAACACTAAACGTGGCATCGACGTCTGTGTGCATGTGTCCAACTATCATAAAACCAATTTCTATTTCCTTGAAAATCCCGAACTTCACAAGAAGTGCTGCCAATGCGAAGATGAATCTATTCTTGTTTTCTTTGAAGCAGTTGTCAGCTTGAATACGAAGAGACGGCGGTAGAGGTTTCCCACTGGATTGGATCTCCGTAAGAGTCCGCATTAAACACGTCGCCGTACTGCTGGGACCGTGTGTGTAGTAAGGAAAATATGTGTAAACATATATAGACGGATCCCGGCCATGGACTAGAACGACCGTGAGACCAGTCTTCATCATCCTCTCGTGGTGCAAATCCTTCGAGTAGTTAGCCTGTCCTATATGCGGTATGGTAGTTTTCTTTTGATCCATGCCGTCAATAATGATGCATAGACACTCGGACTGCCGCAAGATGGAATCCATTTTGCAGCGGCTATAGTCTAGCCTGTGGTTGACTTGCAGCTCTTGATGTTTCCGCATCCTATCTTTGGATTTCTTACGGTCCCTCTCGTACTTCGACTTGGCAATACGCTGCTTGTAGAATATACATTTTGCACACTTCGTGAATGTGTTGGACATAGCTAGACTCACCTGCCAGAAGTGCTTACTCCACATAGCGTAGAAAGTCGATTCCGAGACAACTTCCGAGTGACACATCAAAAGATCAGAGCGCAATGATTCGTAAATTGCTTGTTTTGTGAATGGCGCAGGAATCCTACGGCGAGGACGACAAACTTCATTTTTCCAGACCATGTCATTCGGCATATTATCGGCGTGGTCGTCGATGAATCGTTTCAACAGTGCAAGCATCGTGACGACTTTTTCGGATGGTTTAGACAAGCCCGAGTGCCCATGCTCCCTAACGACAACACCGTTATCGTACATCCTTTTGTAGACATAGAATGTGTTACGAGAAATGTGGAGAATGTTACAGTACGCCTGCACGCACATCTTCCGTTTGCAAGTTACAGGCCTGACCCACTCAGCACCACCTTCCATAACTGTGAAGTCATGTATGGTTTGCAACCACCACTTCGTCCTTTCCGCGAAACTTTTCGAGTAGAATGCCTCCCGCACCGGCCTGACAACCTCGGCTGTCAGTTCAGCGCAACACATCCGCCTACAACAGAGCATCCCTTGCACTGCCTGAAGTGACTGCATCCTGAGTTTGCCCATAGCTCGCCGATGCTGTGTCTTTTTGGCCAGTTCTTTGTTTTCCATAGAATAGGGTCTTCTTTCACCGGACATAGGCGCCGACAAAATGTACCGTATGTGGCGGTCCTCTTCAGAGAGGCAGCGCGAGCTCTGACTGTCTCGTGAATAGCAGTATTCAGTGATTTCATCCGTGGACGGTCCTTGACTCTCCTGGCACTGCGGAGGGGTAGACGAGGAAACCCTATCACCCCCATCGGCAACTCCCAAGGAAGAACCAGCAGTAGTGCAGTTGTTCGCACTATACACGTACTCTGTCCCACTATAACTACAGTCACCGAGATTCCCCTCGGGTATGGAGCTCGACATCCCAGCGTCGGTCATTTCAGAACATGCTGAAGAGACTCTGGATGTACAATCGACACWAAGAAACTGGCCCCCGCTTCCAGTGTTTTTGTGGTCTTCGAGCACGTCACGACAGATGTACGAATGCGCGGTGGAGGTGGACAACTGTGTTCTCTTCCATCGATGCCGAGTGTTTGAGTCACGTGACCGTTTTCCAGAGGAAGCACATGGCTCGAGTCGGGAAGAAGTACTATCGGCACTGCTCGGAACTCCAATGCCCATAATCAATCCCTTCCCAGCCAATTCCTATCGAAAACGTAACGGAAGGCAAGCTGGCGTGGGAGGGAAGTCTTGATCGATCGTCGTCGTATCACACCAGTGAAGCATTCCATTTTTCCCTGTGAGCAGAGCAACAGACGTTGACCCAAATCGCAGTCGAGACTGTAGTTGGAATTTTGCAATGATAAAGCGACAGAGATGCCTCCGCCAGTTGGGGAGCACTATAGAGGGCAGCGCAATGAAACAAAAAGACAATGCATAGCCAACCTTGAACCGGACAACAAGCCTTCACCCTCACCGATTTCACATGTATGGTGTAGAAATGGTGGGCCCGCGAGTATGTAACATACTTTAGAGTCGGATGAATCTGACGCAACGACGCAGGCAAATATCGAACTTGACATTAGACGTGCACAGCCAGCCTTCAACCGGACTACAAGCCTTGCCCGTCACCGATGAGACATGCTGTAGAAATCGAGGGTGCGCAAATATGTAACCGGTTTTAGACTCGGATGAATCCGATACAATGATGCAGGTAAATATTGGCAAGCCCGCATCGTCACAGGTTCTTATGTCGGATGCATCCAAGACACTAAAATCCCGTGAGATTTAGACAATTGCAGCATACACCACCAGTGCGTCAAGTATGCAATGCCGAGCACCATCAGCACGCATACAGACGACGGAAGTGATCACGAGTCTTCCGCGTCGTAAGAAATTGACAACCTTCCCGCAGTACCAAAGAGTCGGCGGTCTGTGCTGTGGGGTGGCAAAAGCACTCTTAGGAAACCTCACGGTCTTGTTCGGAAATTGTTGGCGTAGCACCAGATGCTCACCAAACAGTTTCGAATGCCGATATAATGGACAGATCATATGATGCCTTACGATCAAGCAGTGGTTGATAACTGGCCCCCTTTCCCGGTCTGGATCATTGAGAGCAGAGTTTCGCACTCCACCGTGAGATCCACATCGGAGAAGGGGACCTGCTACCCTGCCGCTGTTAACTTTAGTCATCATGAAGGAGTCTATGACGAGGGAACCCGAAAATGAGCAATTGCGGAGGAATATCGCGACCGCATGACGAACTTTTTGGCGTAGCACCAGATGCTCACCGACCAGTTCCGGATGTCGGTCGTATCGACACATCATATGATGTTTTACAAGCAAGCATTGGTTGATAGCTGGCCCCCTTTCCCGGTCTGGATCTTTGATAGCAGAGTTTCGCACTCCACCGTGAGATCCATATCGGAGAAGGGGACCTGCTACCCTGTCGTTGTTAACTGTAGTCATCACAAGGGAGTCTCTGACGCGAGAACCCGAAAATGAGCAATTGCGGGGGAATATCGAGGCCGCGTGACGAACTTTTTGGCGTAGCACCAGATGCTCACCGTCCAGTTCTGAATGTCGGTTGTGTCGACACATCATATGATGTTTTACAAGCAAGCAGTGGTTGATAGCTGCCCCCTTTCCCGGTCTGGATCTTTGAGAGCAGAGTTTCGCACTCCACCGTGAGATCCATATCGGAGAAGGGGACCTGCTACCCCGCCGCTGTTTACTGTAGTCATTATAAGGGAGTCTATGACGCGAGAACCCCAAATTGAACAATCGCGGGGGAATATTGCGGCCCCAGGACGAACTTTTTGGCGTAGCACCAGATGCTCACCAACCAGTTTTGAATGTCGGTTGTATCGACACATCATACGATGTTTTACAAGCAAGCAGTGGTCGATTGCTGGCCCCCCTCTGCGGTGTGGATCTTTGAGAGCAGATTTGACGCAATCCACCGTTAGACCCACATCGGAGAGGCAGACATGTCATCATGTCGCTGTTCACCTTAATCATCATGTGGGAGTCGACAACGCGATGACCCTGCGATGTTCCAATCGGGAAGTTTTTTTGTGTTCTGTGCAGATGCTGAACATTCGGTGACGAGAAGGAACAAGCTCGAGCGGCCTGAAACTTCGGATGGATCCGAGACACAAGATGACATGCCGGACAAGGTCGATTGCAGCGTCGACCAGCGTCGCTCAGTCACTTTCGGTCTGGCAGCGGCTGTTGCACAGAGGGCTACGGACATGGCACCACATTTAATGGCATCCAATCCAAAAATCATTGTCGCCGTCGCCGGGGGTGATCACGAGCCTTCGCCGTCGCGAGAAAAAGACCCGACGATTTCGCAACCGGGACGTGCTATGCATTCTGCGCGGCTGCTTATCATCGGCCCATATGCAGCGTATTGACGTAAAGAGGAGTTTCTTTCCGCGGGTTTCCAGGGAAACAGACGACTTTTGCGGGGATGAGAATGAAAACGGTTGTGCAGCCGGTGATTTCGGATGAATCCGAGACACAAGATGCTTTGGTGGACATGCATGATTGCAGCCTCGGCCGTCGCCGCTCACGTCATTTTCTGCCATGCAGCGGTTGTTGCACAGAGGTCCACGGACACGGGCACCACATTTCATGGCAGTACCAGACGATCTAGAGAGCGGCGGACTGTTTGGAAGCGTTGTTTGCCTCGAAGGCGTGCAAGAACATAAACTCGATGGTCTGTAGTTATCGAGTCGCACATACAGAATCCGACGGGTTGTTGTTTGGCCAAGGATCGTCCTTGGGGAAGCCTTCATGCATCGCCTTCAACGTTGGGTGCACCCGCGTGTATCTGATTGATGATTCAGATGAATCTGAAACACTTATAGAACGTCACCTTCGCAAGTCTGCAGTGCTAGTTCAAATGCAACAACGCCGGTGTCAACTTTAGTTGTCATGAGGGAGTCTCCTTTTCCCTTAAACACAAGGTCTGACCACACGTCCGTATCTTGTGACATACGGGGTTTCCCGCGGACGAGGTCGTGAACGAAAGCCATACATAGCATTCATAGATGATCCATACACATGGATCTGCGACTCGTCGACCGTTGCCTTCTCCGAAAACACCGACATGTATTTCATCCTGACAAACCCTCCTCGTCGTGCTAAGGAATTCCCTATACAGTCACGTATTTCAGACACCTTCTTTTCCACATCATCCCACAATGACAGAAAAACTCTCACCTGACCTGCTCTCACAAAGTCTGACCGCCCATCTGCATCTGGGCGAGACATGACCGCCTTGAACTTGGATCCCTGAAGCACCATCTCGTTGCGCGACACAAGCATAACTGCATCCACAAGTTTTCCGCTTTTGCTTGAAGAAGCCACACATAGCACTCTGGCGAAAGGACATCTGTCATCCGTCAACCGCACACAACAGTACGACAGAGCTTGTGGAGAAGTCCCTGCGCAACGGGGTGGGTAGTGTTCCAAGAATGAACAATAACGAGCGCAGTCCACCAACTCTTGCTTCCGCGAACTTCCCCAAGTTCGTGGCGAAGTTGTGATATACTCGCAGTGGAGGCGACGTATGAAGCTGGTACGGAAGCGGACCAGTTTACCCTTATCGTCCAGGGTCTTTCGATGGAGGACACCAGCAGGCA
The DNA here is from genome assembly GCA_003427395.1 of Chara braunii. Classification (NCBI taxonomy): domain Eukaryota; kingdom Viridiplantae; phylum Streptophyta; class Charophyceae; order Charales; family Characeae; genus Chara; species Chara braunii. The sequence continues at coordinate 1,329,633 of BFEA01000087.1, forward strand.
GTGCAATGAGGCTCCCAAACTCCAATATGTTGGCAAACATGTAATGGCTTGCCCATGGGCAGGAACGCTCCATCACCTTCCAGTCATTTTCGTTCCATTTGTCGAGATGTCGGTTCATGTAAGGGACGACGGTCGTCCATGGGTCGTCCTCGAAGTCGTTCTCGGGTGCATCGTCGATCCACGTTTGACCGTCATGATGCCGCAACGATCTCGCACAAGGTGGAAAGGGTTTCACTAAGCACATGTGCTTCTTGGGTGTCATGGCGATGCTTGTCGAAGGACTCGACGACATTAAACTCCCTGCAGAACACGAACACATGGATAGACATACGGAAGAGGAGACCGTCATAAACAATGTCGGTGAACGATAATTTCCCCGACAAGGCCCATACCCAGTTGTAACGACGTACACTTTTTTATCGGCGAAGCCCTTACAGAAGGCCGTCAATCGGAAATCGTCCAAAAAAAAGATTTTTCCACGTCGCATTGAAAAGCCCTTGCAGAAGGTCACCAATCAAAAGTTCACCAAGCCAATGGAGTGTTTTCTAAAAGTCACGCAGGGACCCGTTCCAGAGCAGAGGCGGGATTTCCTAAAATTATCAAAACCCACGCCGTAAAGCACATTGAGACGGACAGAACAGTCGGAGGAGCCCTCGTCCAACGGAACAGCACACCGACGCCGGACAGCCACATTACACCGCGTCATCTACAGAAGACGTTTTCGCACAGTCGGCATGACAAGTACTTTTCGCAGAGCCATGAAAGCACACACTCTACCTACCACGGTCATTCTGAATACGAGTTGAACAGAAGTGCAAGACAAAAGCTCATCCAAGCCTACCGCACCGCCCCGGATCGGAGGTTCGGATCAATCCGAGCCACCCGCCAACAGAAGTCCTAGACAGAAGCTCATCCAAGCCCACCAATCCGTGGTTCGGATCAATCCGAGCAACCGCCCCGGAAAGATAGACATTAAATGGGTTGTCGTGCGACCATCCGTGGCTCGGATTAATGAACACGAGTGTCCACCATCGGTTATTGTATGTTGCGTTCAGGATGCGTGGCGTGTGCCGCCGTTTTCCTTTCCCGACGAGACCTTCCATCACTGGGCGTGATACTCACCTCGGGACTCCCGATGCGATGAGGGATGTGGTTCGAATTGATCCAAGCAATATCACACGTTCAGGAGTGACGCGGAACTTATATGTCCTGTGTGAGTATTGCACAACCCAATGCGGAATAAATAAACACTGACAAAAGTCACCACTCTCGTCCGTCAGTCGTCTGTGGTTGTGGTTCGGATTCATCCGAGCTACAAACGAAGGTAAAAGCAGATTAAATGGGTTGTCGTGCGACCATCCGTGGCTCGGATTAATGCACATGAGTGCCCACCACCGGTTATTGTATGTTGCATTCAGGATGCGTGGCGTGTGCCGCCGTTTTCCTTTCCCGATGAGACCTTCCGTCACTGGGCGTGATATTCACCTCGGGACTCTCGATGCGATGAGGGATGTGGTTCGGATTGATCCGAGCTATATCACAAATTTAGGAGTGACGTGGAACTTATAAGTCTTGTGTGAGTATTGCACAACCCAATACAGAATAAATAATCACTGACAAAAGCCACGACTGCCGTCCGTCAGTCGTCTGTGGTTGTGGTTTGGATTCATCCGAGCTACAAACGAAGGCAAAAGCAGATTAAATGGGTTGTCGTGCAACCATCCGTGGCTCGGATTAATGCACATGAGTGTCCACCATCGATTATTGTATGTTGCATTCAGGATGCGTGGCGTGTGCCGTCGTTTTCCTTTCCCGATGAGACCTTCCGTCACTGGGCGTGATACTCACCTCGGGACTCCCGATGCGATGAGGGATGTGGTTCGGATTGATCCGAGCTATATCACACCTTTGGGAGTGACGCGGAACTTATAAGTCCTGTGTGAGTATTGCACAACCCAATGCGGAATAAATAAACATTGACAAAAGCCACGACTGTCGTCCGTCAGTCGTCTGTGGTTGTGGTTCGGATTCATCCGAGCTACAAACGAAGGCAAAAGCAGATGGGGAGCTATCGGAGTCATGATTTCTAGAGATGTTTACTTCGAAAGCGATCCCCTGTGCCGTCGTTGTCCCTTCCACTGAGACATCGGAGGGACGCGGTTCCCGTTGAGACTTCCCACGAGCCGAGGGTTGTGGTTCGGATTCATCCGAACTACATCACACGTTCCGTAGTGAGGCGGAACAAAAACATCCAGCCTGAGAATTGCATAACCCCTCGTGGGAGACAAAGAACACCGACAAAAGTCATGAGTGGCGGGTTGTCATGGACAGGGGGTCGCCTCAAAACTCTCGCTGGGGGGACGTTGCGTGAAAACAATTGGTCGGATGTAAGGGGGGCATAGTCATCCAACCACGGGCATCGCAAATGACATCTACGATTGCCTTCATCCCGAGATCGGATGAATCCGAACTCCATCCAGAACAAGTGGCATGAACAACACTCTCCCACTGCAATCCCGAGAACGCCTCCCTAAGCTGCTCTGGAAAACAAGGCTGCGATTAATTGGACTCGAAATGTGATCGGCGTGGATCGAGAGCTGATCGTTCCACGAGGTCATTGTGCGCTCATTCAGCTCAGATTTCGAGACTGCAGTCGTCGCGAGAATTGTCAACGTCAGAGTTCACCCAAAATGAATCTTGGCAAAGGGACGGGCTGCCGCATGGGCGGCAGTGCTGTGAAGTTTTCCTGTGGGCGCGATGGAACTTGTGAGCGCTAGTTCCATATCCAAAATGTTGCCGATGCGTGTCCGGCGTCTCGCGCCCGGTTGCGTGGAGGTTCCTCATTGCTAGCTGCGTGTGCGAGAACGGGCGATGAGACAGGGAACGTTCAAGACAACAAGAAAAAGATCTTGATGTCGTCCGCAACCGCGATAGACATGTCCAATCACCGAGTCGATCGGAAACGAGCTCGAAGTTGGCCCTTGGCGGTGGGATGTCGCGGGATCAGCGGTAATCTGGGTGGCTGCTGAACGTTGTGGACTGTTGGCTGTGAGTGCGACACGGGCGATTCCTGTTGGAGGTGCGCGTTTGTCGTGAGGCTTCCAGCTATCAGCGCTGCGATAACAGATCGTCCGATAGACGTCAACACTGGAGATGGATGGACGGGATCTTAAAGTCGATCGACACGCGTTTTTCAGTTGACGTCTCCGGTGTTGACATCTATCGGGTGATGTGTTATCGCATCGTTGATGACGAGAGGGAGCAACGACGATGAAACTTCGTCCACGCGTCAGATGCAGTCGTTTGAGGCGTCCGACGATCTTGACTGCGAAAGCCGCAGGCCATTTCGAATTTCAGACATCATGCGGAAGATGGTGAAGTCAGCGTGTGTCAGTGGAAGGGAACTTTCGTGGTTGTGAGCTGCGGACATCGTGGACTCAAGATCGCGCGCATGTCGACTTGTGCGTAATAGACGGAGCCGGCGGTGATGTAGAAGAATACTCGGACGACCGACTGCATTGCGATATCCTAAGTAGACTGGGGGAGGACGACCCGCGAGCCAGGGTCCAAGAAAGTGTACCAACAAGCGATATGGAGAACGCCAAGACTCGAGGGCGATGCGACTTTCTCCACGGGTCAGATGCGGTCGATGGAGGGCGCCAAGACTAGACGGCGATGTTGAGGATGCCATGCCAACAAGCGATGGTGAGGACGCCAACAAGCGATGGTGAGGACACCGACAAGCGATGGTGAGGACGCCAACAAGCGATGGTGAGGATGCCGACAAGCGATGGTGAGGACGCCAACAAACGATGTTGAGGACGCAAACAAGCGATGTTGAGGACGCCAAGACTCGAGGCCGATGACTGTGAAAGCCGCAAGCCATTGCCCGTCGCTGACGTCATGTGCAAGATGATGACGTCAGCGTGTGTCACTGCATGGGGTCTTCCGTCGTTGTGATCGGTGGGCGTCGTGCGCTCAAGATCGTGCGCGCGTGATTGGCGGAGCAGGTGGTGGCAAGAACAAGACTTGCACGGTCGAAGGAGGGGAAGGGCAATGGGAAGAGGTGGGGCCTTGAAATGGTGAAGGGGTCGAGCAGGGGGCGTGGGCTTCTTAATGACCTGCGAGTCGACAAACGCCTCCAGCCAACACAAGAAAGCACAGCGCAAATGGGACGACGCGCAAGGTCTACAGTCGCGTGACGTTTTCGTTAGCGCCCCCGGCTATCGACGATTGCTGGAAGAACGAGGGCCTGGATGAGCAAGGGGCCTGCGATATGATGCAGCCGACTTCGAGCGATGGCGGACGCATCGCAAAGGCAGCACACGGAAGAAATGACACCAGCGAACGGGTGTGACAGCCACCCCCATTTGTTTGGTGCCCGACAGGAGAACGGAGAGTGCAGTGAGCGGGGCTTGAGGGGCCCTTCTGCTGCCCACCGCAGGTACTGTCGCGTCGGGGGCTGTGACATCAGGCGGTCCCTTTTTTGACGGACCCTCCTCACGAAATCGCACGGTCCGAAACCGTCGCGGGAGGGCGGGCCGTGATTGCGAGAGGACTGGCCTTTTTTCACCGTGATATCGACGGTCCCAACGCATCATCTGGCACAAATTTTCCCGCCCACTTTTGATTATCGGGGCCCACGCGGATTTTACCGTGATATCGACGGTTCCAACGCGTCATCTGGCGTGACTTTTCCCGCCCACTTTCGTTTTTTGGGCCCCGCGCGGATGTATCCGCCATTCGAATGACGGTGGCACCATTCCGCGAATTTGCAGGTGGGCATAGCAATCGTCCGAAGCAGCAGGCAATCGCAGGTGTCGCCAACCCTCACGGCCGAAAATGCCCGTCGCGGGCCCGGACCACCCGCCCTTGCCAGCGACACAGTCATCTCGTCGCCGAGGGGCACAGCCATCTCGTCCCAGTCTCCCCCGCCGTTTGGCTCGCTTCTCTCTCTCTCCCTCGTCGCCATATCCCTCGCCTCGCCAACTCCTTCGCGTCGCAATCTCCCACGTCTCCATTCGCGGTTTTGCCCTCTCACGCGTCGGCACCTCCCTTTTCGCGCGTCGCGACACGCGCCGTCGTATTGCGGTTTGAGATCATCAACCAAGTCGTCAGGGCCATTGTTTTCAACAACAGTTGTAAATCGAGGAAAGAAAAGGTGCGTTCTCTCTATCATTCTATCTCCCTTTCTCATCTCTCTCTGTCTCACTCCTCGTCTCTCTCTCTCTATTTGGCTCTGCCTCTCTTTCTCTCTCTCTCTCTCTCTCTCTCTCTCTCTCTCTCTCTCTCTCTCTCTC
>BFEA01000087.1:1335297-1354700 GCA_003427395.1 Chara braunii
GGTTTGCGTAGACCGTCAGAATGCCCACACATGTACGCGATCTGTAGTCGGGATTCGCGCGGTGGCGATTACATTGGGTTCAGTCGCCGCGAACGAGCAGTGTCGTGTGATCCAACAGGGATTTCTATCCGTGAGTCCGATATGTGATAGGGAGTCTATGACGTTCGGGGCCATTTGATCGTGACGTTTGATTGGGCTGTGTGATGAAGGCGGAGATCGCCTCTCTGTCGCTCTCTCTCTCTCTCGCTAACTCTTTATCTCTCTCTCTGTCTTTTATCTCGTTCGTTTCATTGCGCTTGTCTGTGTCGTTCGCACAAAGTTAGCGAACGTAACTGACAAGCGCAGACAAACGAACGAGACAGAACCAACAGCGTCGTGTTCCACCACCATCGTCGTCAGTTTTCTATCAGTGCCTCTATGTCGTGAATCTAGTTCCATTGGCGACTACTCGCCCCGATCAGATGGCACACTCACACGTCCACGTGGCAGGTCCTGAACAAGCGTGGGCTCGCTGATGGATGYGGGGCTCTATGCGGCAACAAAATGTTGTCGAATAGAGCCCCGCACCCATCAGCGTGGCCACGCATGATCAGGACTTGACACGTGGACGTGTGTGCCGTCGTGTTTAACTACCATCTTCGTCCCCGTCGTTAGTTTGTCTTCAGCGCCTCTATTTCGTTTGTCTTATGCGTTGGCATGTTTCTTTCGCGAACTTACCTCGGGGTGCGTTTGCGGATCTCGTTCCATTGGCGACCACTCGCTGCGATTAGATGGCACAGCCAACGTCCACGTGTCAGTTCCTGAACAAGCGTGTGCACGCTGATGGACGCGAGGCTCTATGCGGCAGCAGAATGGATGCCAGGCTCCAATATAGCCCCGCACCCATCCGTGTGGCCACGCATGTTCACGACATGACATGCGGACGTGTGAGTGTGCCATCTGACCGGGGCGAGATGAAGGAGTTTCGGGAGCAAGAATGCATGCGTTTCATTGGCGATCACTCGCACCGATCAGATGGCACACTCAGACGTCCACGTGTCACGTCCTGAACAAGCGTGGCCACGCTGATGGATGCGCGGCTCTATGCGACAACGGGGCTCTATGCGGCAGAAGAATGGATCTGAGGCTCCAATATAGCCCCACACCCACCAGCGTGGCCACGCATGTTCAGGACATGACATGCGGACGTGTGAGTGTGCCATCTGATCGGGGCGAGATGAAGGATTTTCAGAAGCAAGAATGCATGCGTTTCATTGGCGATCACTCGCACCGATCAGATGGCACACTCAGACGTCCACATGTCACGTCCTGAACAAGCGTGGCCACGCTGATGGATGTGGGGCTCTATCTGATCGTCGCCACGCATGTTCAGGAGCTGTCACGTGGACATGTGAGTGTGCCATCTGATCGGGGCGAGTGGTCACCAACGAAACGGGACCCGCGAATGCAGCCCGAGAATGTTGCGACACGCCCTTCGAGATTGTGTCGTCACTTCAGATGTTTCCTTGAAGTGTTACTTGGTTGTCGTCAATATGTTGTCTCTCTCACGAACTGCGATATAAGGATTTCAGTCGTATGTTGTCGAACATGAGAACATGGTTTCTCACGAATCGTGTCTCTTCTGGATTGCACATGGAGTTTCTTCACGCCGAATTAATTTTTATTGCGCTCGGTTTCTTTATTTGTTTCTCGCGTAAGTCACGTCGTGCAGTTCGCTCGGCGTTCGGTTCTGTATCCATAAATTATCCTCCACACTCGTCGAATTTTTTACATTTTTTGCCAATCTTCCTCTCGCCGACACGAACAATTTTTTCTTATATTTCTTTTGTGCCGTTTTATTAACGGGTCACATTGCGAATTCCAAAATGGACAACACCATCCACAGGATCTGCACATGGAGAGACAGAGAGCTAAAGACAGGCTCTCTCGCTGCGCATCCTCTCCTTGTCGATGTCTCTATCGATCTTAGTCTCCCTTCCGTGTCTATGAGGGTTTTCTGCCTTTCTCCAATCTTTGTTTATCGCAGACAGTCGCTCAACCGATCTCAGGTTGGTCCCCCCGTGAATGCAATCACAGATTAGTAATCCGAAGGCTGCTACGACAGATTCGAAGACACAGGAGGCGAACGCGAATTCAAATCTTTAAACCCTATCAAACCTCGCGTCAGCCGAACGCCGCGAGGAACCCTTCCGCTGACTTGGACACAGGACAGGACACGGAGCGATCAGATGCTCATAGGGTATTGTCGACGGCGACATGTTTGACCAACCAGGAGGACGACAGCCCACCCTGTACATACCATCTTGTGGTGGCGCAACAGCTGACGTATCCGAATCACCCTTGTTAATTTCGGTTGCATCCGAGCCACAACCCACTAAAACTCACGGGGCGACCACAAACCGAGGCACCTCGGCGAAGTTCGGATTAATCCGAACCACACTGACGACAAATTTCGATTTGTCACATGCTCAGACGGTATTTACGACGCCGCAACGTCCCGATAAACGTGAACGACGAAATCACACGCTGTCAAAAGACCGTTCCGTCTCGGATTAATCCGAACCACACCTCCGATAGGATAGGGTCCACCCTCTGCTCACAGGTCATTGAAGAAAACACGTCGTGCCGATGTCCTCCTCTTGTGATCGGCCTAATTCGGATGCATCCGAGTCACAACGTCGGTCTTTCGACTCTGCCCAGTTCGGATGTGTCCGAACTACCACGCTATCTTCGTCTTCGACCATTTGCTCTACGAAGGGCAGTCTGATGACGAGGGTCAATGATGCCTCGGATTCACGCAACTAAAACGAGTCGAGATGGTTACGCTCGGTGGAAGAAAGACGAGCTCGAAACTTGTGCTGCGACTACAGCAAACGTGTCTGTTGTTTGGATTGGGCGAGCAACAACCAACTAAAACTCACGACGACGACGATATCCCTCGTGATGACGCACAGATTGCAATGACACACTACAGCAATCGCGGGGAGGTCCGGTGGGTGGTGGGGCAACAGCAAAGCGAAGCGCCTCAGCGAAGTCGGATTAATCCGAACCACACCGGTGGCATTTTCAGATTTACCACATGCGCAGAGGGTATTGACGACGTCGCACGGTCTGATAAACTTGTACGTCGAAAGCACACGGTGTCGGCCCAACTTGTCGTGGTCGCACGTATCGGGACAGCCTCTGTCGAAATCGGATAAATCCGAGCCACAGACGTCTTAAACACTCAAGGACGAAGACACACCGTCCGAAATTCGGTTGGACCCGACGACAGCTGGGGAATAACAGAAACTTGGATGGCTGGATGGGCGCCAACAGACCGTGGGGTCCATCTGCCCGTCCCCATCTCGGATTAATCCGAGCAACATTTGCGAAGTTCAAATTCAACCGAACCGAACCTCCGGCAGGATAGGTTTAACCCAGTGCTCACAGGTCCGTGACGAAAACACGTGCTTTAGATGACCTCTTGTGGACGACCGTCTCTGGATCGCGCTGTTTGAATTCGGATGCATCCGAGTCACAACCGTTTATCGACTCGGAAGGACAAGAAAACTCGAGTTCGGTTTCGTACGGGCCGAAAGGGGGTGGTCCACACCGCTTTGGAGATCGGATTCATCCGAACTACAAAGGCGGACTTTACAATCCACTTGTCGACTTTGGATGACAACGTATTCGTCTTCGTCTGCCGTATCAGCGTTCTAGGGCCTTCTTGCGAGGTTTTGCTTTTCCCGGTGCAGGTGCCTATGTGACATCGGTTTTTCGACTGCGCCTACTTCGGATGCATCCGATCTATCCCGCGGTCTTCGTTTTCGACCATTCATTCTCTTAAGGGCAGTGTGACGAGGATGCCTCACAATGCCTTTGATTCATCCGAAACGTGCAGGCTTGTGGACCACTGTCGTCGAACTATGACTGAACTTCGTTCTTTTGGAGTCCGAGTGACCGATAACAGAATACGTGTTGTGGGTCGTGGTTGATGTTGGGACGTGCTAACTGTTCTGAGTGAATGTGGGTTCATTTCCTTCGTGTGTTTCAGGGAATGGCTTCACACGGACGAGGCCGCTCCGCTGGTGGTTGCGCCCCGCATGGAGAGGAGCGTCGAGGAACGACGTCGTCGCCGACAAGGGAAACGAGTCGGGGAGTTGGAGGTGGGGAGGAAGAACGACGTGCTCAAAACTTGTGGTGCGACTACAGCAAACGTGTCTGGTATTTGGACTGGGCGAGCAAGGACGGCTCCGACCCTTTGCAACCACCGTGCGGGCCGCTCTTGTTCGTCGCCGTTCGCGCCGAGAGAACGCGTCTCGCAGGGTCCATCGTCCAGTGGGTCGACGATGGCGAATACAATTTCAAGTTTACGTTGAAGAACCATTACAGAAGTGATGGTTCTGTCGACGGCATCGCAAAGGGATGCAAGGTTGCCAGGAGGATGTTTGGCGGGTACGGCCGTCGTGCGATGTCTTTGCCTCACTTTGTCCCGCTAGCGCCGGGGCACGACGAGGCCGTTCACGTCACAGACTTCCTCGAGGTCTGGGCGAAATCTGGTACCTCTGTCAGTGCCGTGGACGTCGGACCTGGAACATCGATCAGTGGTCCTGTTGGGTTCGCGGGAGGAGAGTGCTCTGAAGGGGGGATGGGAGGTCAGGGTGGCCTTCCAGCTACGCCTCCAGATCAAGAGGTGGGCATGTCAGACGACTCGGAGGATGACCATCCGCGTGCTCCTTTGAAACCGGGCCTGCATGTATCTCGCCGCCACGGTTTGCTTGGGGAGTCGACGCCACATGGAGGCGGCGATGGCGAACGGTTGCGACAGGGCTCAGAATCGACGACTCCTCGTGGTCTGGTCGAAAGGATCGGTTCGTTCGTTCGTGGCATGCAGGTGGYCGAGGTTTCGCCTGGAGATCGAGCGGGTGGTCCGCAGGTTCGGGAGGTGCGTGGGTCAGATGAGACGACTCGCCAGGCCCGACCAGCGCCGGCGTAACTGCAGACCGAGTTGAGCCAGGAACGAGAAGCAAGTGGGAACGTCGCCGGTGAGGAGGAGGTGTCCGAGCAGGGGCTGTTCCGTGAGAGATCGGCTGAAAAAACTCAGTCGGGAGGCAAGCGCAACTTGCCAGATGAGGAAGAGCGAGAGAGAGTAGGTGCTCTGAAAAGGCAGAGAAAGGCAGGAGGGAGTGCTCGAACGCCAACAACACGAGAGGGCGGTTCCGTTGAGAAGAGGAAAAGGGTTGGAGGTGGGGATGAAACGCCAAAAGACTCGTCGACACGGCGAAGAACCGGTGAGTCTTCCGGGAAACGGTCGAAATCATCCAGGGGGAAGAAAGCAGACGAGGGCGACAGCGGGGAGGGGGATGACGACGTGGAGATTAACCTCAACGCCTTTAACCTCGACAATGCGTTCTTCCTTGAGATGCAGACAGAGGTGCAGAAGGACATCGTGTTGCACATCCATCCCGAAAGAATATTAGCTATTCCAAACTGGGAAGACGCGTACAACCACCGATCCTTGGACGAGTTCCTCGTTGATACCATCACGTCGGCTATGATCGACTGCTACGAACCCAAAGACATGAGATACACGAAGCCCATTTTCGTTCTCGCTCCGATCGTCGCGCCTCTAGAGAACGGCGAGCCTGCTGTGTGCATGCTGCCTGCTGACTTCAACAGCTCACACCCGGAGAAATACTGGTATTACCCTGTGTGTGGACAGCATAACGCAAGGGCGGCGATGATGGTGAAAGACCATCCCGTGTTTGATTACTACAACTTCTGTAAATGGCCATTCAGACCGATCTACTTCCCTGACGACGAGTTCAACGGCTACGCCCATGTCAGCTGCGAAGACAACATGAAAGACAAGAAGAATCCACCGCGCTTGCAGGTTTTGTCTATGCGGGACATTCGCAATATCTGGAAAATTAAGGGCAAACCGCGTGTGGTGCTCGGCAATGCCTCGAAGAAACAGGACGAGGTGCGAAAGTGGGTGCGGTTCATGGCGTTGGCAATGAAGAAGACGCCCTTCACGCCTATCTGGAACCTGTCAACGGAAGCAAAGAAAAGAAAGGAATGGGCTGAGAAACTTCGATGGCAGATGACTCCGTCTTCGCTTTGGGATTGAAGTTTTATAAGGAGTGGTCGAAAGGGAAACTCCTTGCTTCCGACGGCCGGCGTTGGACTGAAAAGCCGCCCACCCATGAGGAGGTGGCCAAGCCAGGACTCTCCACTGTGACTAACAGCCAGGGGCTGAAGAAACACATCTGGTACGTGAAGGTGGACGACCCGTCGTTGAAAAAGGGCAGGGGGAAGCCAAAGAAAGGCGCGGAGGAGAAAACTTTCTACGTCCAAGTTCCGGAGCCGGATGTCCACTGCTGGAAGGAATTGGTGGACTTGACGGACCGCGAGAAGAAAAGGCTGTTGAACGGCGTCTTGAACCTTAACGCCGTGTGGGTTCAAACAAGTAGCAAGAAGTTGGCCGAGCAGGGGAAGTTCAGTGTCAAGGAGATGGTCGACATAATAAAAATGGACCGGATTATGCTGAGGCTGCGGCACTACGTGGAGTTCGAGTACGAGGAAATGGATAAGCGGGAATGGAATGCCAACTCCACGTTCTTCAGGTCCAAGAAGCAACTGTTCGAAGAGTTCAAGGACAGAGGTCTCGACGACAAGCTTTGGAACGAGAGCAGGAAATTTTTCACGGACACCACATACGTCAACAAGTGCCCTCAGTTTCTCGGGTGTCAACACGACAACAACGTCAAGAGAACGACGGCCCTCGTCAACGACCAGCATTTTCCGGCGGAGTGGAAGCGTGTCGTCCTTTCGGTGATCACTGGAGATCGCGCCAAAGGCAAAAAAAAATCCTCGGGGCGTTGATGAATGCATCAACATTATGTGGACAAGGACAAGCGCCTTGACGACGCTGGCCCAATTTAACGTCGACCCATTGAGTGCCAGAGATCATAAGGAGGCGCTGGGAAAACTAGGGCATCAACTACGCTCCCACACTTGCGTGCTCGACTTATGCGGTACTGTGGACCGTGCGCGATGGGACTCTGGGCATTCGCGTCTCTGAGTGAGTTGCTGGGCTTCGTTTGTCAGGGCTACTGGACATTGGTGGTATTCGTCCCCTGCCTGTGGAACCTCTCATTCATGACATGTTTGTCTGCGCTTGGGGCTACCCGATGCTACACGGGGAAGTGGATTCGGAAGACGGCATCGAAGAAGACGCATCAGTTCGGAAACAACGTCTGGAAGGAGCCGGATGTGATGCACATCCTTTTCAAAGGCGAGGATCCTCGGCTACTGACTCACCCGGTGTACGAGGGAGCTGTTGCTGAAGACGACGACGCCGCTCTATGGAGGAAACAGAAAGTGACACTACGGATGTGGAGGAGAAGTCTTTCAAGTCCTTGACTTTCGCGGACATCGAAAACCTGACCCGGAGGGGGGCTCTGTACAAGGACGGCGAGCGAAATCCGAATCAGTTGTGCAATCAGCTTCTTTTCTTCTGTGGTGTGGCGGATGCCGTGCTGTTCTTGGGCAAGCCGCACGCGCAGGTGGTGTGGAGTCTGCTTCAGCAGGGAAGGCACGTCTTGGCCGTGGATGGGGACACAACGCAGCTGGAATACACCGTGCGGTATGTCACCCATGAAGTGTCGTCCAAGGCTTACCCATGCGATTTCCACCATGTCGTGGTCGAGGCCGTTTATGACCCGAACAAGGACATGTTCTTCAGATTGACTCCGAAGAAAAGGCGTCAGGTCTACTCCTTCCTTTACGGCGAACAACCAAGGTTGAGATTTGACCCGCAGTACGTAGTGCAGAAGGCCATTGCGGTCCTCCAGGGCTACCACGGAGCGAGTCGGGCCGGCGCTGTGAGCTTCATTAAGAGGCTGGAATATGTCTTTTTTAACGAGGATGTTGTCGATCCGGCCGACTTCACTTTGGATAAGTACAAGCTGGCATTCGGTGAGGAGGACGACTTCAATATCGAGACTAAGCAGGAGGAGAGCATTGAGGATGACCTCTTCGATATGGACGGGCAATTGGCCATCTTCAACGCCCAAGTTTCTGAGTCGCCATCAGTATGCAAACCGGGGATACCTCTCACTACACCTACCTTGGGCGGTCCCACGCCCGTGTCCTCCTCAGCGCCTGTCAAGAGGGGTGGGTTGTCCCGTCTGAGGAGTTCGCCGGGGGAGCCTATTCGTTTCACGCCGCAGCCCGAACGTCTTCGACCCGGCCATCCAGTTCCTCCGGACCATCCGCATCTCAAGGCTCCTGCGACTCCCTTCCACATGGGCGACAAACACACCTTCTCCACAGCCGAAGATTGGGGCCATGATATCGTGTGGCACCCAGACCATTTTCAGCCAGTCCTTCTCGACGGCGAATGGGCAGTGGTTGTGAGGGACGTAAGTGGAGGGTGGATATATGACGATCATTGGGACCTCGAGACATTCGAATCTCGCGCCTACGATGCGGTATTGGAGAGATTAAGTGAGGTCAATCGACGAAGTAAGGACGACCCTGCTCTTCGCGAATATGGGGACACGCTGTTCGAGTTATTGCAGTCAAATAAATGGCTGGAAGTGTCCTCCGCAATCCACGCCCTTCCGTCAAGCCCGTCAATTAAGCAAGTGAGTTGGGAGTTGCCTGAGGTCACCCCGCCGGCAGGAGTTGTGAAGCGCAAGTCTCGCGGAAAGGACGTCGACGGGGATGGTGAAGGCAGCGGGCAACGAGGTACCGGAGGTGGAAGTGAACCGCGTTCGAGGAAACAGCGGTCTCCGGGGCACGCAGGTGGCGGAGAGGGGAAGAAGGGCAGCCGGGAGAAGAAAAAGCCTCGCAGCGGAGAGAAGACGAAGTATCACAGAGGAGACGGCATGGGTCCGATGTCGACCGCGACGAGGACGGTGAGGTTCTGGCGGTAACAGGCAGCACCTCAATGGAGACGGGGAACGACTTGAGACCTGGGTGTATTACGCGGCCTGGCGAGCAGGACCCTGTGATTAGCTCCACCAGCAAAACACAGTTTGTCGATGCGGTTGGCGGGGCGGGTGTCGCAAAGCATGGAACATGCTTCGCTCAGCTCCAAAAACGGTTGGCAGATTGTCTCGGATCAATCCGAACCTCGGAGACGACGTCGTTGTCTGGAACTCAATGCCTTCGGGGAAGCGAGACGACAACATACCACGGGTCCGGCAGCGACAAGCTGGAACCGTGTTTCGTTTCGCCTCAAAAGGAAGTTCGGATTAATCCGCACCGCGAAGGCCGTGCCATCGAGGGAGCATAACTGTCTACAGAACTCGAACGGGTGGTCCGTGTTTCCGAAAACCCTGGCGACGAAATTCGGATTCATCCGAACCAGGAAGCCGTGTCTGCCATGACAGACGATCGGTGTCAGGATGCAGTAATGCTATGCGTGGAAGCCCACAAGGAGCTTCAGGCGGACTTTCCGACTGAGGGTGAGTTGGCGACCAGTTCCAATGTCGAGCCCAACACACTCGGAGCCGAGTTAGCAATCGTAAGCGACTCCCCGGTGAAAGCGATCATGTCGGCGTCATTGGAAACTGCGGGGGCTCGGATGAATCCGAACCAGGGCCCTGTGAACATGTCCCTCCCTGATGCATCTTTGGAGACGACCGTGATTCGGATTCATCCGAGGCACACGGACGAAGGACTTCAACTGGCAGGCGTTGAGGGTTGTCGACTACTGACGACTTTGGACAAGGACAATACCGCCGACGACCGGATTGATCCGACACTCAGCGACGTCGGGATGGAGCTACCAGTTCAGTCGGGATACGACGATCCCTTGTACTCCGCCCTTCACAACGAGGCGATGGGGGAGGACGTTCTGAAGAAGGCCTCTGACGCTGTTGGAGATATATTTCTGTATTTGAGTGACGACGACAAAGACACAGCGTACGGGGACAAGACATTAAGGGGGGAAGATGTGTTGTTGGACATCCATGGGACATTGAGCCCAACACAGTACGACACAGTGGCAATGGAGAAAACACAACCTGTCGATGTTGTGGGCGCTTTGTCCGGGGACGAATATACCGTCTACGGTCATCGACGCCAACATCTCGAGCCTGTCAAGTTTCCCTGTGGGTTTGGAGCACGTTGTCGCCGCGTCGACGCACGCAGGGGTGCCAATCGTGCTGGGACTACCGTTGGTGGGCTCTGGTGAAGTGGTAGCTAGGTCTGGTAAGCACTGACTTTCTCTGCTTTCTTCCCGCTCGTCAGCCCGTTCGTGAAGTGTTGTTTGCTTCGTCGATTTCGGGGAGGTGTATAGGCGGCCGCCAACTGGATTGTGACGATGTGCTTCGTGAGGTGCTGTTTGCTTGGTTGCTCTTGGGAACTTGTGTTGTTGATCTCCAACTGAACTCTCTGGCTGGCTATTTCTTGTACAGGTCGACGAACTCGTGGACAAACACCCATGTCGCAGGAGCCGCCTGCCCTCGCCAGGTTGTCAGTCCTGGTTGCGGGAGGCACTGGTCGTCGCAATGTCCCTGATGCGTTTCCTGGGGACACTAAGCCTCGAGGCCTTCCCAGAAGGGTAATAGTGCCGTATTGGGCTCTCGCGCAAAACTCGTTGCAGAGGCAGCGGGTGTTGCCAAAAAAGACTGCAAGGAATTCCTTCTCGAGGCTTGCAGGGATATAAAGGACAGTGCTAGTTTAGAATCAACTGTGTGTAGAAGGTCCAGAAGTAGGGGTGACGTTATGCGTGAACTTTTCGGACCACAGAGTAGCGGTTCCTCGGACCATGGCCGCTAGGACGACATTTTCTCATAGTGCCCCATCCTTTGTGCTTGCTGTGTGCTGCGGGTGTTTATTGAACAGGGTTTCCTCGAGATGGAAAAGCGGTCCTTGAAGACGTTATCTGCTCCCGGTTGCCGCTCACTATCATCGTCGTGTGTTTGCCGTCGCACAGTTTACAGGTATCCGTCAAGGACATCGTCGCACTCATGGATAGATCCGGGGAGCTCAACGATGAGGTTGTCAATTTCTACATGGCGATGCTACTGGACGACTGCGGTCGGACTGCCGCTACCATGAAGACATATACCATGAAGACATACACCTTTAACTCCTTCTTCGCCTCTTCACTGCTTCTGCGAGGTCCGGCATTTGTTCTCAGATGGGCCAAAGATGTCGACCTCCTGTCTCATGACCTCGTCTTGGCACCAGTGCACAAGGACGGCGAACACTGGAGCCTTTTGGCCATTGACTTCTCTAGACGTGTTTTGGAAATCTATGATTCTTTCTCGTGTTCGTCATCCAAAGATTCCTTCTACTCTGCACTTCTGGATAAAACTGTTAAATTTTTGAACACGATGGCAGGTGCCGCCGGTGATGGTCGCACTTTCGACCACTTCGCTCGCGAGGTCAACGTGAAAGGTGTCCCTCTACAGCACAACGGGGCTAGTTGTGGGGTGTTCATGTTGATGTTCGCTTCCTGTTTGGCAAGAGGTTTACGTCCACCTTTTGGTTTCTCCCATAGACACATCTCCTCTATCAGAGCTAGACTAGCTTTGGCGATTTGCGATGTTGGTAGGTAAGCGTCTATCTCTTTGTTGATCATGTAGTGTAGAAGGGTTGACGTAGAAGAACATTTCCTTCTTCTCCGGACGAAATTTGTTCCTTTTCATTTTTTCCGTGAGAGACTGGTGGGTGTTCTCGGTTTGTTTCAAAGCAGAACTGGCTGTCACTGCCAAGATATCTCCGGGTGAGCTTGTCATGTTCCCGGCGTGTTTGTCGTCGACAATATTGTTCTTTCTCATTGGGTTTCAATTGTCACGAACGTCCCCGTTGTTGGGGCGCCTGTTTCGTGATTGACTTTCTCGCTTTCGTCATTTTGTGCCTTGTGTGATGTGATGTTCTGCCCACATACTCGGATGCATCCGGACTCGAACTAACTCTATGCTTTTCTGCCTCTCTCTCGAACCTCCCCCGTCGTCTACACTCATCTATGCATTTTCACTTTGAATGTTCTGAGGCGTCACAGAGAAAAAAATACAACACACGGGCCTCTTTATACATTTGATGGCCCGTCTGGCCCTCCGCACTGTGTGCTTTGTGATTCCGACATTGAATGCTGTCAATTCTTTGGCCCGGCAAAGCTCCCCTTCTGCACGAGCATTCATACATTCGGTTCCTATGCATTACCCAATACAATGAAAAATTTGAATGTGCCGAGAGGGAAAACCCAAAAGGCGACGCCAATGGCTGCTCGAATGTGACGAGATTTGAATTAAGGTAGCGCGACTGAAAATACAATTGCATGATTGGACAAAATTGGATGTGGTGACGGAAGGATAAATCACAAGGCGAAGCCGATTGGTACTACAAAGTGACACAAACTGAATTGAGTTGGCACTCATGAACAAATGACCATTATATGATTGGTGAACGCCTCAATTTTCGAAAAACAAATTCAAGAATCAGCTTTCTCTCTCTCTTTCTCTCTCTCTCTCTCTCTCTCTCTCTCTCTCTCTCTCTCTCTCGCACACAGCCGTGTCTAGTGCGCTCATTTGCTGTTTGCTTCGGACTCCCTTTCCCCTGTCATCTCGGATGCATCCGAACTTGGCTTACTCTCGCCTAACGAAAACCTTGCAACTCTTGTACAGCTACACTTGTGGTTTTCGCGTGTTCCTCGAACATGCGTCTCCTATGCCACGTCGACATGAAAAGAAAATTCAGTGCGATCATCCACACTCTCTCTGTCTCTCTCTTTGTCTCTGTCTATGTCCCTGTCTCTGTCTCTGTCTCCCTCTCCATCACTGTGACGCGCTCTTTCTATCTCTGTCAGCTCTGTCTAGATCATAGCGAAGCGACTCACAGCCGAGACACTCCGGATGGATCAGAAATGTGGTGGATGATGGTACAATGTTTGTCTCTCTCTCTCTCTCTCTCTCTCTCTCAGTTTCGCAAAAAATACTTCTTGAACTGTGTCCCAAAAAGCACAGGGGAAATTTCAAACTGAAGGGTCTATACTAGTTCGACACTTCGGATACGTCCGTAACACGAAATGTTGTGGGTGACTATACGGTGCTTGTTTTTTCCATCTCTCAGCCCTCTGGCGTACTAATATGTCATTTCTTGCGGGCTTCCTCTCTGTCAATCTCCTGTGATCTCGGATATATCCGAACTTATCTAGGAAAATCACATTGTCTTGCTGCTCTTCTGCAACGATCGTCTGAAATGCTTTTAAGAACGAGGCTAATGATCTCCGCGTGTGCTCGACCCTGCGCCGTCCGTGGGGTCTCGAGAAAATTAAGTACAGTCTCTCTGAGACACTCTGTCTCTCGCTCTTTCTGTCTCTCTCTCTCTTTCTATATCTCTCGCTCTTCAAATGTACACGACCATTTCTCGCGGACTTCCTTTGTCTGTCTATCTCCTGTGATCTCGGATACATTCGAGCTTCGCTTATCTTGGAAATTCACATTACCTTGCTGCTCTCCTACAACGATCGTCTGAAATGCTTTAAAAAATGAGGTTGATGGTCTACGCGTGTGCTCGACCCTGCGTCTCATGAAAATTAAGTACAGTCTCTCTAAGACTCTCTGTCTCTCGCTCTTTCTGTCTCTCTCTCGCTCGCTCTTTCTGTCTCTCTCTCTCTTTCTATCTCTAAGTCTGTGATGAGCCACAACTCGTCTTACTCACAAACTCGAGTTTGTGTCATTATACTCTTCTGATTCGGATGAGTGGGATGCTCAACTCCAAGTGAAACTATGACACAGTGTAATATATTACTCTGACAGTGTTCTGGTGTTCCGCATCTGGACACAGGAGATATATGTACTGAGGCAGCAGTACATATAACACAGTGGTAGCAGATATATGTACTGACTCAGAGGGGTATAACACAGTGTATACTCTGCTGTGGTGTTCCACATCTGGACACATCCGAACCACGAGAGGAGCGCAATAGATATATATACTGACTGTGCTCCTCGCCTCAAAGCTGATTTTACTCCTTGTTCGGATGTATCCGGATCTGGAATACTACACCAGACTATACACTGTGTCATAAATTCGTTCTAAAATAGTACACACAATAATGTACTGTTTTAACGAATAACATGTTCACTCCGGATCTGGGAATGACTGACGTACCTTGTATGGATGTAGTCATGGGGGTGGCCCCTAAAGAATACCTCTCCCTGCTAGCACTCAAGGACCATACCACCTGGCGAGAGCTCATGAAGAACTTAGTCGACCTAGAGGCCAAGGACCTTGCCAGGCGCAAGAAGGCGCCCGCTGCAGGTGGGAAACCACAACGCAAGCGGTTTGGAAGCAGCAACCAGCTTGCACTGCATGATCATCGAGAGGCTGAAGATCATTCCTATGCGGATGATCTGTCTCTAGATGACGATCTAGAGCCGGACTCCGATACGGGCTGTTCCACATCAGCCATTGAGTGTGACAGAAATGATGATGAGAAACTTAATGCATTCAGAAAGACTGCTTCAAATAAGGGGCCTAACCGTGGTTCAGGTAAGGGAACTGTCATACACCTTCCCAAAAATGCTAAGATCCCTGAGAAACCAGAGGACGCTTCTACCAAGCCTTGGGAAGCTCTCCGCATCACTCTAAAGGAATGGGAAAGAAAATCCAAACTGCGCGTATGCTTGCATTGTCAAAAGTCTGGGCATGCTGTGCAGGATTGCTATCGTCTTCAGGGAAACAGGCAAGGGGCGTAGAGGAGTCATCAACACTATCTACAGCAAGGGAAGCTGGGCGGTCAGTTGCAGGCCCTTCCGAGGAGCCTGGATCTGATCAGCAGCGTGCTTTTGAAGCCCAAACTAATACTGAATCCAACGCTGATGCAGTCCAAGTGTTATACACTGAGCCTTGGGAGGAGTTTAAAGAGGTCGACCTCCACGCCCACATGGAGCATTGGCTGCAGCTCAAGCAGCAATGCCATGTTCAAGGGAGCGTGGAGCTGACTTTCTTTAAACTACTTATTAACCGCCGATACATCCGTGTGCTGATTGACAGTGGTTCGACCACTAATTTCTTCTCTCCGAACGGGATTCATAAGGCGGGTCTGGGTATGAACCAAGTGGAACTGCAGAACCCTTGCCTGACTTAGGTGGGCAACCAAGAGGTTGTCACTTCCACTCATGCTGTCAAAGGTGTGCGCATCACCTTTGACAAAGACCACACTGTCACACATGAGCTGAATTTCTATGTCCTGGATAAGTGTCCTTTCGACGCGGTCATTGGCTTGGGCTGGCTAAAGGCTCATTGCCTAAGGACCACATGGGCCGACAATCAGTTCGTGGTACTTGATGCCAAGGGGAACGAGCGTACCATCTTATTAGATGAGACGCGCAAGTCCCCTACGACTCTTCTCAGTGCTAACAAATTCTGCAGGTCAGTGTGGAGGCGCAAGGAAGCAGAGTTTGTACATATAGCCCTTGTAAAACCACTTCATGTGCCTTCTACTTTTGCTGCATTTTCTACCTCGGTAAGTAACTCTACTTCTAATCCATCTACTTCTACTGTGAATAATCTTTCTACTTCCAATCCGGTTGTAATTGCTGTAAATTCTCAGTCTAATTTTTTTTCTCCTGATGAGGATGATCCTCCATCGGAAGTCCCAACAAACATTCGCCAACTATTGGATCGATTCCCTGAAGTTTTGGCCGAACCTCGTGGAGTCCCGAGCGTCCGGTCAAACACAAAATCGAGATAATAGAGGGGAGTGTTCCTCCAAAGGGCTGCGTCTACCGTATGGGACAAGGCGAGTTGGAGGAGTTTAGACAGCAGATTGATGATATGATTGACCGTGGATGGATTAGACCTAGCGAGTCGGAATTTGGCGCACCTGTCTTGTTTGTGCCATGGATAGATTAGACCTAGCGAGTCGGAATTTGGCGCACCTGTCTTGTTTGTGCCAAAGAAAGGAGGCAAACTCCGGATGTGCATTGATTATCGTGGCTTGAACCGAATCACAAGGAAGAATGCCTACCCTTTGCCTCGTATAGATGTCCTGTTAGATGCGGTCGGTGGTTGCAAAGTCTTCTTCAAGATCGACCTCAAGTCTAGCTACCACCAGATTGAAGTTGATCCGAGTGACCAGCACAAGACTGCATTCAACACACGATATGGGCTGTACGAGGTCATCGTTATGCCCTTCGGTCTTACGAATGCACCGGTCACCTTTCAGTGCCTCATGGACAAGGTACTTCGCCATCAACTCAACAGGTTTGTGGTTGTGTACCTTGATGATATCTTGATCTTCAACAAAACCATGGAGGAGCACCTCAAGCACCTTGAGGAAGTTTTGCAGGTTCTCAATGAGGCGCAGCTGCACCTCAACTTGGAGAAATCTGAGTTTGGGAGGGACAGCGTCATCTATCTTGGGCATCGGTTGTCTGCAAACGGCCTTGAGTCGAAGGCAACCAAGCTTGAGGTCATCCGAAATTGGCCTCAACCGGCAAACGTACGCGAACTGCGTTCTTTCCTGGGTCTGGCCTCATATTACCGGAAGTTTGTGCCCAAATTCTTTGTAATTGCTCACCCTCTCTCAAGACTAACCAGCAAGAATGTTGCCTATGCATGGTGTGAGAAGTGTGAGACTGCGTTCCAAGCCTTGAAAGAGGCATTGGTGAGTCATCCTGTGCTTCGCATTGCCGATCCCAACCTCACTTTCGTAGTCACTACGGATGCTAGCCAGTTCGGGATTGGTGCTGTGCTGCAGCAAGATGATGGTGATGGTCTGCGTCCGCTCGAGTACTACAGCAAACGCATGCCCAGCCATAAGGTAGCTACTTCCACATACATGCGTGAGTTTTACACCCTGCGCGAAGCCCTCGCACATTGGAAACACTACCTCTTGGGTCACCACTTCAAGGTCTACTCTGATCATCAGACCTTGCAGTGGATTCAGACACAATCTTAACTCTATCCTACATTGACCCGCTCGTTGCATGACATTGATGTCTACAGCTTGAAACATAAGAAAGGCTATTATAACCGGGTTGCTGATGCGTTGTCCCGCCATCCTGAATTCTTGACTTGCCTTGTGGGTTCATACGACCTCTTAAGGAAACTGAAGGAGGATCTGGTTGAACACACCGCCAAGGATCCGGACCTCAGTCCCATCCTTGAGCAGCTCAAGGCCGACCCTGACAGTCAGCCTGATTTTCATGAATGCGAGGGTCTTGTATTCCGTTGGTATGGGAAGTTTGACCGTTTGTGTGTACCCAACCATGCGCCTCTCCGGACTCATTTCTTGRATTTGGCACATGGTCGGAGTGGACATTTTGGCTTTGAAAAGACTTATGGAAGTCTTCTGCAGCAATTTGATTGGCCGGGAATGAAAGGATCTGCTCAAAAATTCATTGTTGAATGTCAAGTATGCCAAAGAATCAAGGTCCACAGGCATAAGCCTTATGGCCTACTGAGACCTCTCCCCATTCCTGATGGACCCGGTGAATTGATTTCCATCGACTTCACGGACATGGGAAAGGTGAGTGAGGCTGGGAATTCACAAGTCATGGTCATTGTGGACCGCTTCTCCAAATTTCTGAATTTGATTCCTCTCCCTCCTCACGCCCCGACCGAACTTGTCATAGAAGAATTCCATCAGCAGTACATTCTGCAGTCCGGCGTCCCGAAAACTATTGTAAGTGATCGACGTCCCGAAAACTATTGTGAGTGATCGGGACACCAGATTCATCAGCAAAGATTGGAAAGACTTCACATCTCAGATCTAAGATATCAAACTGAACAGGACTTCTGGTCGACACCCCGAAGCCAATGGATTGGCCGAGGAGATCAACCAGACTGTCATCCAATTGCTTCGCGCACTAATTGTTCCAGATCAGAACACGCGGGAGAAGGAATAGCACAAAGTGAAGGGGTTGTGTAACTTCATTCACTCTGCGACTGGTGTGACACCAAACCAATTGCAGTATGGATGGCCGATGCGTAATCCCCTCTCCTACCTGTTCCTCGAACAGTCACCTGGTCTGATGCCCGGCATGCCTGGCTACAATGCCAAGTACGCACGCTTGCTCAAAGCTGCTACAGCAGCTATGAATAAGCGCCAGCATGCCATGATCAAACATGCCAATAAGCTGCGGAAAGAAAAAAAATTCAAAGTAGGGGATTATGTTTGGGTCAAAATGTCTGAGTTTTCTTATGAAGAGGGCATATCACGGAAGCTTCTTCTACTGTACTACGGCCCTTGGCAGATTCTGAAGGTAGTCGGGGATGACTTTGGCCCTTCATTTGTGATTGACGTGCCTCCTCATCTGCGCACGTATCCGGTCTTTCATGCGTCCAAACTATTCCCACACATTGATGATGAGACCTTTCCTTTCCGGGACCCGATGATACCTCGCCCTATCGACGTCGGCCATGAGATAGACAGAATCGTATCTCACGAGGGCAGAGGGAGGAGCAGACAGTATAAGGTTCACTTCCTCTATCACCCGTTGACTGAATTCTTCTGGATCGACTGGAAAGAGCTGCTAAAAAGTGCTCCCCGTGTTGTGAACGCTTACGAAAGACAGATCACCAAGGGACAGACCGCTAAGTTCGTAACAACAATGACTCCTCATGGATTGACCAAGTCTCTTTTTCTGATGTACTCCTACGATGCGTTATGTACCGACTCTGACTGAGTTACTCGCTCGAAGGGACCTCGCTCTCGAGAGGGGAGTAATGTARTGACCCGCCAAAAACACAGACTGAGAACACTGCTGATTTCTGGGATTTGTCACTGGAATGAATGCCTTGCCGTGATTCCCACATTCTGCTGTGGTCCCAAGTCTGTGTGTATGCATGCCTGCTGGTTTGCATGCCTGTCTGAGTGCTTGCCGGTTGTGTGTGTGTGCGTGCCTGCTGGTTTGCATGTCTGTCTGAGTGCTTGCTGGTTGGGTATGTGGGGTGACCCGCAAGGGTACTTGTTGGTTGCAAGTCCCACCGGGCCGGTACTTACCTGTGGCCGTGACTTTGAAGGGTTGCAGGGGGGTAAACACGCCGGTAGCAGGGAGTAGGCCCACAGCACTTAGAGCAGCTGGGGAAAAACACTCAAGTAGCAGGTAGGCCGAGCAGAAGAAGACAAAAAGTTGGCATTTTTAGAGGCCCAGTAGCGGTAGGTTAGAGGTAGACCGGTACCAGTCCAAGTAGCCCGGGTCTAGGGCCTGTGCGGACAATAACAGAGCCTGCAATGATGTTTCCCTCCAAAAAGGAGGAGGTACCGGTTGCTGGGAGGCCGCTTGGCCTAAGAAGGCACCGCCCAGGAGGCCGGTAGGCCGCTATATCTTCAGGAAGAGCGGGGAGCTCTTCCTCATTTGCGGTATGCAAGGATTGGCGACATGCTGCTGGAGCGCAGCGCTGGACTGAAGCAGCGCTGCTTGGAGGTGAAGGTCCGCTGGGGCTCA
>BFEA01000087.1:1361652-1391606 GCA_003427395.1 Chara braunii
GAGAGAGAGAGAGAGAGAGAGAGAGAGAGAGAGAGAGAGAGAGAGAGAGAGAGAATAAGAGAGAACAATGCATATAGTGTGGTAAGTACCATACTAGCAGCTTATGTCTGAAAAGGTTGTTTTCAGTTTACGTCCTCCGAATAGATCAACCCTAACAGAGCAGGTGGAATAAGCACTACCCTGTATCGCGGTCAATCACCTCACAAACGAACGCTGATTGCACAGGAAATAAGTTCAAATTAGCATATAGGATTATTTCATTATAATAAATATAATTTAAAAAAAAAAGTGCATTGGGCAAAGATCGCAGCAGTATATACCATGGAAAGATTCCTAATCTCGATAGCTGTTCTTCGGGCAAAGATCGCAACAGTATATACCATCAGGTAATGATCGCAGCTCTCGTGATTGATGCATCTATCGAACAGTTGCATGTATGAGCAATGTCATAATTTTATTTGTTACTTAATGAATAGTATCTCTTGCACTATATAATCGAAGGATAATGAAGAGAGCATCAAAAAACGAAATGGATGCAGAGGTGGGAAGAATGGTGAGAAGTCGAGACCCAGGCATCATGGTTTCTAATCAAAGATAGTAGCAGAAAGAAAAGAGACCTGATCTTGCACCTGATGAGAGGGAAAAAAAAAAAAAAAAAATGGAACAGCCGGCCGTCGACAGTCATCCTCGTCAAACCAAGGTTTGACCAAATGCTCGATTGCAACTCAGGTACGTTCCCTCTAGTCACTGAGCAAGTCGTTAAGAGGCAATCGAACCTCCACGCATTCCACCACCCTCTGGTGAAAAACTTATTTATCCTGGTGAGATTGCAACTCAGGTACGTTCCCTCAAGTCACTGAGCAAATAGAACCATCAACTCTTACCAACTTAACGATGTATCCGGTTGCATTTATACTCAGATACATCGTTAAGTTGTTAAACATCGAGAGAACAGACCTAACGATGTCCCGGGTATAAATGCAAAGACAAAGAGATGATGGTGTAAATAGATATTGAGAAATGGAGTACGCACATTTGGCAATGCTCCGTGTGCTCAACAGATAGATAGATAGATAGATAGCTCGGTCGACAGGCGTTCGTTGTTAAAGACCATTCTGTAAGAAGAGAACACTGACCGGTTCTTTCACGCCGACGCTCACCGAGCTTGAGAAAAGGTACTATTTACGATCCCGCTCGTAGTTGACGTAAAACTTTTCCCCGTGTTTGTGTTCCACTGGCTCTGATCCGCCGGTCGCGATACTTCCATTGAGGAAGAGAAATCTCCTCCTGTCTGTGAAGGTGATGAGATATCCTCAACCGCGGTCAGGATCTCGTTCTCGAACATGTCTTCCTGACTGTCCGTTGCATCCTGCTGACTCTGCGTCTCACCCATCGTCCCGTGTAATATCCGGCATTCGCCAGCGTATGGATCTTCGACTGCCTCAACTGTTGGCTTGAAGCCTCCGGGGAAGGAGTAATGGTACTGGAATCTTGAATCTGCGGTAAACGCATCCCATTTCGTGATATGTGAAAGCGAGACCATGATGGAGTTCGCACTCGCGCCAGGCCTCATGCTGTTGTTGAAGCTGCTGAGAATGACCCCATACACCGGGAGATTGTGCCGTTGCTTGTTGGTCGTCATCAAGTGAACGTAGAGTTTGATGCTCCGCAACGCCGAACAGGACATCGGCCGTGCGCATCCAGGGTTGATCTCCTCCTTGTGGAAGCAATACTCGTGTTTCTTGTTGTGAAGACAAACCCGTACTGGAACATCATGGTTGTTCAGAACCCAGATCGCATCCCGAACAAGTCTAGGAGAACGACGAGTGACCAGCACCACCCCGTCGGTTGGCAGCATCCGCGGCGATCCTGATGACGTTGATTGCCGAGAAATGGAAACTACATCTTGCATCGTCTTCCCCGCGAGTGAGTCATACCCAGGTGTGACACTGATTTAGACAAAACAGCAACAAGGCAAAACAACCATCAGACCCAGTCCATATGTCATTGAGTGAATGCTTCGTTTTTTTTTTTTTTGACAAACAGATCTGCGCTGCAACCCTGCTAGAATAAGATAAGTAAACCAACGCTGAATTAATATCTGGGACCGGTCAGTTCAACGATAACGTCATTCCAGGAGACAGAAGAAGGAGAAGAAAAAGGTGAACAACAACAACAACAACAACAACAAAAAAAAAAAAAAAAAAAAAAAAAAAAAAAAAAAAAAAAAAAAAAAAAAAAAAAAAAAAAAAAAAAGACCTGCTCCTTGCCTTCTCCTCCACTGCAAGTAGTACACACTTCGAAGTTTGAACAGCGAAAAGGTTAACTGGGATAGTTTCACTTTCCAAATTTCCATCCATCTGCTCGACTCTAGTATTGTCACTCTCGCTTCTCAACATCTCCAAGGAAAACAATCCTACTAGGAGCTTTATTGCACAGAAAACTTCCATCAAGTAAAAAGATTTCCAAGCAAATAAAAGTATTAAAAACACAGCACACGAGATTGGATGTTATGGGGGAAGGATGCAAACAAGGCTTGAAGCAGTATATAATATATATCATATATGTTACATATCCAAATCGAAAATCATATCACATTTCCATTTACGTGGGTGTGAGGTAGGTGAATATACTATATACTATATATATTATATAGTATGTACTATGTACTGTGTACTTGTTTCTTTGATTCAGAGAAGTCTGCGACACCGCCCTGTGTCAGGAGGTGTGTATTCGGCAAGCATCAGGCAACCTGCACAGGAATGATGCATTGCAGCAGACCCTATGAATCTTTAGTACTCTTTACATCTTTTATGAAAAGTTCAAACTTTCAAAAATATCAAAACTTCATTAAAAAAAAAAGAACAGAAAACACAAGGAAAAAGAAAAAGACGATCAAAAGATCTGCTTGAGAAAAAGGTAGAAGTTCATCAAAATCTTTTTTTTTTTTTTTTTTCCTTTTTCGGGGCCCTAACACACAGGCCCCTGCCATTCTGGAGGGAAGCAGTCCGGTTACTTGTCCCCGGCATGTATGTTTGTACAAAGACAGTGGGAGAGAAAAGAAGATAGGAGGAGGATCAGCCTAGTAAGTCATGGCACTAGTAAAAGGGTCTTAACGATTCAGACCCCAAATGAGTACCCCAGTCCGGTTACTTGTCCCCGGCACTGGCGCAGCTAAAAGTCGTGTGGAAAGTCACAGTCAGGTCCTGGACGAACAGGCACTGTGTTTTGTTTTAGTGCTAAAAGTCGTGTGGAAAGGTCACGTCTGTTCAATAGTAAGTCAAACGTCACAGTCCCAGGCCAGTCACAGTTCCCAGGGTCACGTCTGATTCAGTCCAGGAGTTCAAAAGACAGGCCCGACGGCCACAGCAGCAGCAGACCATGGGAAAGGGTACTGGGACACACATTTTGCAGCAGCAGGTACTGGGTAAGAGTCCTAGGTGAAAGGAGGCTGGACGCAGACCTCATTCAGTCAGTCGAATTGTATAAATGACCTGGCCAGCCTCCCATCCGGCAGATTCCCATGGGCATGAGAGTGTGGAAGTGCCGAGGCACTTGTGCGCCAGAATGCTAGTGAACTGTGCAGGCTAGAGAGCTGCGCTAAGGAAGAAGAAGGGAGCTGGGCGCTGGCTGAGAGAAGCAGCCATAGCTGCGCCAGCAGAAGTTAGTAGCAGTAGAAGGGTAAGTAGCAGGAGTTCCAGTGAGTAGTATTCAGAGTAGATCCATGTGTGATAGGGGGGAGTGTGCATGCATGGTGAGTGAGAGCAGACCAGGACTATAAATATAGAGGGAGAGAGAGAAGAAAGCAGATAAGAGAGGGGGAGGAGTGAGCTATGGTGACACTTAGTACCTGTTGAGCGCTGTTGATGATGATTGGCAGTTGGCGCTGATGAGCGCCAGGCTTGGTACACGTGTTGGTTGAAGAAGACTTGTAACTTCGTTCAGCGCTGTATATTTTGGACTCACGATGTTCCCTCCTTAATCTGGTTTTGATAATTGAATTGAGCTTCCTGCTTCTCATTCATTTTCTATTGGGCTTTGTGTGAGACATCGCAATTCATGAAATCTGCATTTATGCATGCGATCTAATGCACTCCAGCAAGTGATGAACAGTCGGGTTCCTTGCACTAGCTCCCTGAGCAAGGGGCGGGTGGGGGGGGGGCACCATCTGTGCACCCCACCCCCAAACCTTTGGCCCTCCACGGTGCATTGCCCTACTGGCCGGGAGAATTACTAGCAGCACCCAGACACACAGTGGCGCGTGGGGGGGGGGGTTTGCTCAGGCAGTCCCTTAGACCGCTTACCAAGCATCAACTGCGTGCATGTCAATCTCGCCTTGCCTAGTATCTGGCAACGGCTTTCAAAACTTCTTAAAGTTTTTCTTTTTCTTTTTCCCACAGGGCGACAGCGTTGAGATATCATCATTGAACTGATCGGCCCCAGGTGATTCAGAATGATTTTATTCTGGTCAGTGACATCTGATTGCGTATCTGGATTCAAACCTGGCTCTGTAGTTCAGCAGTTTGCAGGTGTACCGACTGACCAACTGGGGTCTGTATCTGGATTCTAAACTTTCAGAAGAATCAGAACAGTTACTTGGAAAAAGAAAAAAATCAACAAAGAAAAGACAAAAGGATAAAAAAAAGGCATTCAGGAGTTCAGCTTGAGAAAGGTATGCCTTCCAGGCATCACCCAGTATCTGTCAGCCACCCCCACAAAGACACCAGCACACAGAATCCGATTATAACATGGAAAAACTGCAACCCGCAACAACTCCACTCACCGATGGGGGACAGCCTCTGTCTTGTTGACTTCGCCTGCTTGGGGAAGATACTCGTACTGCACACCGGAAAATCATGGCCATAGCAATTCAATCCATTTCAGTCCACCGAACCTTTCAAATAAATAGTAAATACACATGTCAATCCACCGAACCTTTCAAATAAATAGTAAATACACATGTCAATCCACCGAACCTTTCAAATAAATAGTAAATACACATGTCAATCCACCGAACCTTTCAAATAAATACACACGTCGTTTCTAGGAGCAACTTCCAAGTTGAACTTCCTCCTCTTGTACATCTTTCTCACTGGAACTTGTTGATGCCAAGACTCCACACAAAGCGCTAAAAGATTAATATCTCAATACAGAAAAGAGAAAGGAAAGGAAAAAAAATAAATAAAAATAAAAATGAAGTTGTCTTGCTCACCATCTCTCTGAACAACTGGATCTCTTTTCTCTATTGAAGTAGCCTGAGAGCATACTCACACTAGTGTTTTCTTCACTAATCTTTTGACGTATTTGCCAACCGATTCATCCCGTTCCAGCAGCAATTGTGTCCTGAGTCTCGTGAAATCGTCGTGCTTAGCACATTTAGCATGTCCGCAGATTCCGCTGGTGTGTAAGTTGCCCTTCCCCAGTTTCCGTAATAACGTGCAAGCTTTGTATTACCTCAAGTAATTCTACGCACGTGTCCCTGTCGATATCCCGTCGTCAGAGTTACTCATGTCTCTTCTTGCGATCTTCTTGCCGCCTGCATATTTCTACCTTCGAAACATGTTTTGCGCGACTATAGCACACTGTCTTGATGATTACGACATTCTTTTTGAGGACGACAATTTCTCCATTCATACATGTCATCCATTACATTGCGACATTCTTTTGAGGACATTCTTTTGAGGACAATTTCTCCATTTTCGCCTGCCTTTGCATCTTTCCGATTTCAAGTTTGTAACGGAGGCCGCAAAGAACGAGGATTTGATTTTCTGAGTCTAGCAGAGACTAGGTTTGAAATATGAAACACAAAATGCCCCGATGTGTGCACGACAAACCCAGAAGTTTTGTTAACCAATGACCCGACGATGTGTGCACTACAATCCCAAAAATTTTGTGGCCGTCTTGTTCTTCGGTGTCTGGCCCGTTTTGTAGTCATGGCATTTTTTATTTTTTTTATTTTTTGTTTGTTTGTTTGTTTGTTTGTTTGTTTGTTTGTTTGTTTGTTTGTTTGTTTGTTTGTTTTTGTTTGAAGAGATTACGCACTCACATGGATGTACATTGTACATCCATGATTTCACAACACTGAGCGTGCACGAACCATTTGCAGCCACCATGGCCATTCATCATCAGACTGAGTGCTAAAATACTAAAATAGTAAAAAATACAAAATTGCAATTCTGGGAACAATCAAACCACTCCGTTGTCATGCTATACGAGCTGTAAAGATTACAGCAGACATACTTGCACTCACAAATTACAGAATTTGGCTGTGATTTCCGGTCAGATACATGCATAGTATTGCATACTATTCTGATTCCAGATCCCATGCTGTTGAAATATTAACAGATCATGGTTTTGAAGGTCATCTGTTATGAAAGACTTTCCCTTAAGTGGATATTATGTGGAAGTACGATACGATGATTCTGAGCTCAAGTGCATTTATCACAGTAACTGTTCTACTGACACATTCACAATGATTCAGTCATAATAGTCGCACGTGGAATCGCAATGCCACTCACACATTCAGTCATAACAGTCGCATATGGAATCGCAATTCCACTCACGCATTGCGCCTCGCTCCACTACTCACCACATGCACAAACGACAAAAATTATGGCAGTGTATTTTTCCATGTTCTCACGGAAGATTCATTCTCATTTTGCACGATTGGTGCGAAGTGAATCGAGGCCCATGAGGAACAGTGATTTTTTTTTAATTTCTATCCGCTGACAGTCCGCAACCACAGACATATAGGGCCGCCTCGCCACATCACTCAGGAAACGAAAAACAATGCAAGCACATCCTCCCTCAGAAGTCGGCAAAAAAACGTTGTTTGCTTTGACTAGGGACCCATCAAAATAACCACCTTCTTCGGGAAAATGCATCTGCGTCGCTTTCCGTTGAGTAAGTGGTTTAGCGATGCCAATAGCAGAACTGCAGTATGCAGATTGCAAAGAAAAGAAAAATGAAAAAGAAGGAAAACAATTACAGAAAATAGAATTCGGCATCAGGAAGTAGATGTAGAGGCCTCTACCGTCTTCACCCGAATAGAAAGCCCGGTAATTATGGCCGTATTTGGGGCAACTTTTAGTCCAGATACAACGATCATGACCGGGACTTCATTCGGGTGAAAGACTGTAGGGCGAGAGCATGAACGTCATGCCAAGGAAGTCGATCACACAACTGTCTGATTGCAAGGTGGTGTACAGAATGGGAGTCGAGATGTGATGAACAGCGAGCGCACTGTCAGGAGAAATGTTTGCACAACTTCAACAAGGCATCAAGCAAATTACTATTAATAGTATTAATTAACTAGTATTCAGTTTTAACATGTTCAATAGAACAATCTGAGTTTTTCAACAAGTCGAAAACGAAGAGAGAAAAAAAAAAGAAAAACAAGGGCATCCCAAATTCCCAAGACTTGAAAATCATTGGAAAAAATAAAGTCAAGTTGGCATCACACCTCTGGTTCGACGGCATAATCCAGCGCACGGGTGGCGACCCCAGCTGACTGTCCAGCTGCAGCTGGCCCCAAGGTATTGCCTACAATGTCTGCGTCCGTTTCTGGAAGTAGTGGTGCCTGTAGCGCCCTTGACGACCCCCTTCGGTACCTTCTCCTCCCTCCACAGGCTGTCTTAAGTATGATCGAAAAAATGAGCGTGAGCATCTTTTCTCCATAATATGTCCACACATCATAAAACACAGCAATATCAAAACACACACACACACACACACACTGATTCTGGTAAGCAGCTTGGAGAGTACAGCCCATGTGGCCAAATGGTACAGAGTACTACAGACATGTAACTGTTAATAAGAAGATCGTGAGTTTGAATCCTGATCGATTCAAATTGACACAACGAGGTTAGGGTTACCCACGTCGGCAGAAGAAGAAAAAAAAAAAAAAAAAAAAAGAGCAGGCAATATGGAACGCGAGTGCAACATATCAATCGCAGAGACGGGCATAGACAGCACAGTTTCCCGAAGCGAATAAAAAAAGTCGAGCCGTAAAACTCCGAGCTTCCAGAATAGGGATATCGTGTAGAACTCTCACGACAACAGGATGAAGCTCTCAGTGGAAAGTACACAACACATTCCAAATCGATCTACAGGTCCTCAAGTCCCAAAATAAAGGGGTGCGCACCAATAGCAAATCACAACATGAGCAGACACACACGACATGCACAGGTCATCCACAGCATGCACACACAAGCTTGCGCATGGGAAGCGGACACAGGTCATCCACACCATGCACACACAAGCTTGCACCCTATATATTATATAAAATTAAATTAAAATTTAAAAAATTAAAAATGTTCGGGCTCTGTCGATTTTTGGCCACGTTCAGGCTCGGTACCGAGCATTCGGGTTCGGTGACCGAGCCCGAACACGATGATACTCAGCCCACAGCCATGCACACCAAATCAGAACTAGGTGCAATGACTTGCTGTTTTCTGGTCGCCTGTAGCCTCTCTCTGTCGAGGCTGTACTATAGGTAGGACAGATTCGTAATTTTGTTTGGCTGAGGGCTAACCGAGTGACCTGCCTGTAAGGAAAATTCGTGAGGGACATATCTGCAAATTTGGGAAAAAAATACAGGCCTACTACTAACTGAATTTCCTACAACTACCCTAACTGCGAATAGCAGGCCCGGGCTACCTATAGAATAGACAGGCCCTAGGAACCTATACTAATAGACGGTGCTATAGCCTATAGCCGGGTTGGGGGAGGCCCTAGAGGTCGAAACCGAATAGGTACCGGTTGGTCAGTCGGTCCGGTCTAGGTCGAGTCTAGGCTAGAGTAGCTATACATAGGTTAGGCACATCGGTTTAGGGCTCTTTGGCAGTTGATACCGAGTACATCGTTGCTGCGCTACGCGTGAACCGGAAGTGGTGACGGCTCAGCGTTGTGAGAGACAGACATAGCCAGACCTTCGGAGCGCCAGCCATAGCTGGGGCCTGCGCTGTACTCTGTCACCACCTGGGGCGGTCAGAGGTATGGGCTATCTGAGGTCTGCTGGAGGCGAGAGAAGTTGGTGCCCTGCTGGACCCTCCTCCAAAGTGGGGTCACTGCAGCTTCTTCCTCAGAGGTCATCTTGTCAGGAGTGGTGGCGCTGCTGCAGACTTCCACCCGGGAAGTCTTTCGACACTTCGTCATCATCAGATACTGTGGTGCTGATCTTCTTCTTCACCCTCTGAGTGGCGCTTGACCTCAGAGACCGTTTCAGGGTGGCGCTGTCCTCTCGAGGCAGTACTTGGGTGCCGCTTGTTGTTTCAGGGGCTCAGGGGTGTTACGAGTGGTTACTCAGGGTTGGGGAGTGAAGCGCTGCTCACTTCTGAGCAGCGCACTGTAGTTCTGAGGTTATCCTGACAATTCGAGACTCTGAGTTTAATAAACAGTGTGATCCTGGGGTTGGACTATCATCGTGTCATTGTTTCCTGGATGTGAACTACACAGCTCTTCTTTATGACTGGTTATGAGGATTGAGTGGTCCAGGAGTGAATTGCACTTTCAGTGTACCCTGTCGTGGCGCATGGTTAAGTCTTCCATTGTGTTTCTCTCTCCCTGTCCGGTGCGATACTCCTATCCTCTCCCCTTCCTTCTGTGTATGTATGGGCATACCTGGAAGTCTATGTGAGCGAGTGTTGGTCTTCAGACAACGGACAACCAGAATCATAACATAGGTTCGAAAACTTTTCATCAAATCATTCATGGAACAGCCTCAAGCCAAGAGGCCACTAAAAGGTTCAAGAATCAAGACACTTACAAAAAAAGTCACCTCTTCTATGATCTATCAGTTACAAAATGCCAATCGCAATACACTGCCAAGCTGTGATGTTTTCCGGGCAACCCCGGCTGGCTGTGCCCCAGTGGGCCCGGCCAGGCGGGGGGTCCAGGCAGGGTCCCAGGCAGGGTCCCAGGTAGGGTCCCAGGCAGCCAAAGCGCAAAATGTTTTAAACAATAAAACTAAAGAAATCCAAAAATTTGTGCAAAAGAAACACGTTGTCTACAATGTCGTTGCAGACAACTTCTGGCTGAGCGTCACCTTGTAATTCCTTAGTAATTTTGAGGTTAAAAGTTAAAACAAAAAAACAAAAAAGCGGATGAGAATTCGATATACCCACCCCTTTGAAGTTTGAACCCCTTCAAAACCTGATTATACCCCTCTGAACCCCTTCAAAACCTAATTATAGCAACTGCATACCCTCAAAACCCCCAAGTGGAACCCATCGCCTACATGGGAAAAAGCATCCACATCATTTTTTAACTTTTCATCTTAACAACAACCCTCGTTCGAAAACCGCGTTGACATTTTATTAGTGCCCAGCACACCTATTGTTCAAAATATGAAATTATGAATGTGAAGAAACTTAGAATTTTTTCAGAATATAGAAACTTTTAACAGAATTCTGAGAATTGCCATGAATTAAAATTTAAAACGGTTTCAGCCTTTGAATCTTTTGACGCACCTCAGCACCAAGGACAACACCCATCAGGATCATACAGATCTTCTTATGATTAAGAACATATTCCTTCGCTTTTTCCACCTCCCCCGTCGGGTCCTTTGGAATGTCCTGCACAAGACGAGTATCATAAAATGTCGTATCATTACAAAATGCTGTATCATTACAAAATGTCAGTAGCAACACCTCCAACTAGTGCAAAGCACTGTGCATGCCATAGCATTGGATGCAGAATTACCTCCTGTTTTTTAAACTTTTTTCCTTTTTTTTTAATAAGACCACTTCTGGTCCTTATTGTTGTGAAATTTGCGCACCTAGTTTGGCTCATTTCGAAGGGGCCCGGCTTGATTTTATGTTGACAGTTGAAACATCACATGCTCGCAAATGTGGTTACTATCATAGGTAGTACTCAGGATATTGTGTTCGGAGAAGGCGATAGGTAACACTTCGTGTCATGTAATAAGCTCTCAATCAAAAAAAAACACGAAGTCTTGAAGCGATTTATGCATGTCAGCCTTGCGCAGAGGCCATTTTTTTTCTTCTTCATTTTCTCTAACAAAAAGTACTCATTGGAGAACAGCAAAGTTTAACATTGTACAATACAACATTCCAATCATGACTCAGTCACTTCACAATAGATCTTCTCAGAGTCTCAGAAACATAATTCTAACTGCAAAGGACTGCTTGTCAAAATGGACATGGAGCCGGGCCCATAAGAACCTGATTTTTTTATTTTTTTTTCAAGCATGTAAGGAATTGCACGGGTACTCGATAAGTCTATAAAATTTCGAAGTTGTGTACTTTGTGCTCCTTTACACTGCAACTCTCTCTCTCTCTCTCTCTCGCTCTCTCTCTCTCTCTCTCTCTCTCTCTCTCTCTCTCTCTCTCTCTCTCTCTCTCTCTCTCTCTCTCTCTCCCCCTCCCTCTCTCTCTCTCTCTCCCCCCATCTGATTTCTCAAGAACCTCTTCCCTATATCCTTATATACGTTCTACGGTGTGGAATTTGAAACAAGGGCCCTGACGCCGCTGAACTACGTCTAATACATCGATGCTCACATTTGACATTAACTGTCAGATGGCCATACAAAGACCAAGACAGGATCAAGTTTTGGGCTTCACCCTTCGTTTGCCAATCCCGGCAGAGGCTACAGTAAGATGACAAGGTCAAGCACCAACCACGTCAACCACCAGCACACCCGAGCCTGGCGGACTGCACTGCGAGCCAAGCTTATCCAAATCGCTGACGTTGCAGCGCTACCAGCCGATGTGGTCTGGTAACTGTGAGCCCGCAAAATTTTAGGAGTGAGCCATGAGTTTTTGAAGTTGGCCAGGGCCGTGTAATTGCGGTTTGCGGTTTAAAGTGTACCAAGGAAAAAACTCAGAAGATCACTAAGACCCGGAGCAGTTCTTTAGCAGGTTCCTATTCAGAAGAGTGGTTCCGAACTGTTATCAGTGCTCGAACTCGCTTAGGGCTTAAGGAGGGGCACCACTAGTTCCATGTCAACGCTGAAAAGGGCATGAATCTGGACGTTAAGATAGCCAGATTCGCAGACGCTTAGCACGAAACATAGCACTAGTCGGTTCTGGACCTTTAGTTGATAGCAAGTTTAGGGTAATGGCAAACACACCGTAGCATCTCAACTTCAGGGGGCGTATCACCGGCAGAGAGAGTAAAAGAATGGATGAACTGGGTAAGTCTGGGTACATACTACATACCTTATCCAAGTGTTTGTCTGTGATAACAGCTGCCACCAGCATTCCATGGCCAGCCACCAGAAGCACCAAACCAAATATGTACTGAACCAAGGTTATTGTCAAAACAGTCAAGGTCAAGTAACGGGATGACGATGGTGACATCCACACACTGTCAGGAGGCTTGGCTTGCTTTATGGCGTGGCTCGCTTTTCTACCATACACATACGACAAAAGAGAGAGAGAGAGAGAGAGAGAGAGAGAGAGAGAGACGGTTCATGATTTCATCACAGATGGAATATAAATAATAAATTCCAGAGAGGTTCTATTATATGACTGGGACCACTTGGTCGAGGGCAGAGGAGCGGGGGAAGGTCGGGGCCTCAAGGAAATGATGCCCCCCTTCGTACTATGCGCATTTGCCCGCAGAAGTGTGGCGGAGGAGGATGAGAATAAAGAGTGAAAACAAAATGGTTCAGAAGACTACCAGGAATAGTAATCAGACATCAGTCAAGGGAAGATTGCTAATATAATAACCTAAGTATATGATAAGTTCGATAACTAAACCTCAAAATGGCGCTGACCAGTCTCAAGAATATCTCGCCGCAATCGCCCTTTTAAACAAATCAGAACGTAATTCACGATGACCTCGATCACATCTCAGAGGTAGTTGCCCGTTCACAAAAATAAATCACAAATTTTATTCATGCACATTGCATACTGCCACATCTGGATGAATGACCACTTGTCGATTCTGTGCTGCCTGTGCAACTCCAATTATAGCATATAGATCACCGAGATACGAACGCAGATGAAGAACAAGAGTCATGATTGAAGGTGGTTAGCAGCAAGCCCTGAGCTCCCCCCCACCCACATCCAGATTGTAGAATCTGCTCAAGCAATCATCTTCCGACAGAGCTTTCAGCGTTGAAGACTTCAACGACTTCCAAAGGGGTTCAGAATCCCTTTATTGAACGTCGAGCAGAAAAAGAAGGCATCAATCTGCTATGTGATCTTTGTTTAGAGAAAGGATACGAGACACAAGCAGCAGTCGTTTTGGCAGTCCGTGGCAATCAGGCCGACAAATGACACCACAAACGTGAAGACTCCAAGTGCAAGAAATGTAAAAATGAACCTGCACACAAGTGACGACAGCCGAAGAAAGCCCACATTAGTAAGCATCTATTCTTTGGTTCTTGAAATAACTCTCAGAGAAAGAAAAGAAAAAAAAAACAGGGGTCGAATCCAGCACTTTAACCAAAGAGCTGCTCAAACTCCACCGGGCTAATATATCGAATGTCCAGTCACGTCAACCTTTCCTGCCACATACCGAGGACGAATGGCTCTCTTTGCATAAACAATTTGGTCAATTGGAACCATTTTAATAAGTTAAACCTTCTCTGAAGGCCTATATAGGCCTCTTCCATGGTCTGAACTGTCCTCCATGCCGACAAACACCGCAGGGGGACCCCATGGCCGGCAGCGACCCGGTAAATTAAAAGTCCTTCTGAGTTATGCAGGTCAGAACCTTGGCAGGCAGAGGGTTGCACCAACTAAGGGTGACAACCACACCCCCCACTACACAGCACACAGCAACTCAATCAACGACTGCCAGGCGCAGGGCTTCAAATTTCCTTCCTCAGGTTCAAGCCCACTACCGCCTTCGTACATGCTAACTGGAAGGGCATGACACCTCAGTACCTGATATATTGACTGCCTATGGACCCCAAACTGCACAAGGAATTAAGAAAAGAAAAGAAAAAAAGTTGTTGATTCGTTTATTTATATTTTGAAAGGGAGCAGACCCGAAGGTCATTACATTGCCCGTGTGCTCTATTCAGGGGAGGGCGGCAGGAAGTCTTACACACACGATAGATAAAATAAGTCCGAATAACTGATAATACAGCAATAATGGCACAGAACGTATTAGACGTAATAAGCACAGACTCGCCACAGAGTAATATAATTACAGTAATACACATATATATTTATTATATTGTCAAATTGTAATGAACCTAGAGTGCAATTACCAAACAAACATGGAAGAAATAATACCAGAATAGAAAATATGGATAGCAAGAAGCACGAAAAGTCAAACTACAACTGCGTTGAACTTCTTGCTCTTCTGCATTTTCCACTTTTTATATCTATAATCTACAGAGATACATGTGTGTAACACTATGTACATAATACTATATGAATAAATATGAAATCAATACAAAATTGCAAATACATGCACGGACTAGATACTACTACCTAGATATAATAATGATACATGTATGGCATTGTATGCACAATCTTAAACTACCCCAAAAGGGCCAAACCACACACAGTCCTCAGCCTGAGGCTGCTGTGATGAACCGAGTCACACGATACCGACATGCTCACCAGAGCAGTAGTAAAAGTTACACCACCTCTCAAATGTGGAAAGAATGCTTCTTTCCCCAAAAAAAAAAAAAAAAAAAAAAAAAAAAAAAAAAAAAAAGTGAAACCACCAGTACATCTGGAAAATTCAAATGAGCCTCAGTCTCCGAAAAGTTAGGGGACTCGGGACAGGGCTCGTCTGGGGGGCTAGCGGCATTTTTTTTCTTTTGTT
Source organism: Chara braunii (assembly GCA_003427395.1). Lineage (NCBI taxonomy): Eukaryota > Viridiplantae > Streptophyta > Charophyceae > Charales > Characeae > Chara > Chara braunii. The sequence goes on from BFEA01000087.1 coordinate 1,376,404, forward strand.
CAGGGCTGGGCCTAGCGCCACCCCACAGCATGGGACATTTTTGTCTTCCTAGTGGCCCTTCCTGCGCCCTGTCCCGAGCCTCCGGAATTTTAGGAGAGGCTCATGACAATCGGATTGTCAACCTTGCACAGGGGCCATGTATTGGCGGTTTAAAATTTAAACCCTTCCCGGACCGTGTCTCCAAGGAGATCACCCCACCATGGCACACTGAAAAACCAAAATGTGAAAGACAGAGAGACTCAGTGTCTACCCTACGGCTAACACACCGAAAGTAGGGTTTAGCATTCACTTTTGCTGTTGTCGGCCACCGCTCAGAAAGTGACAAAAACAACTTGGAATGTGAAAACCAGTGCTGCATCCAGGAAGTATGCGACCTGTCCTTCGGGACATCCGTTAAAATTGGAGCGATACAGAGAAGATTAGTGTGGCCCCTGTGCAAGGATGACAGGCGTAGATCAAGAAACGGTCCAAATCTTTTGTTTAAAAAAAAAAAAAAAAAAAGGAAGTATGTGACCTACAGCGAACACACACAAAGCATGCCAAGTTACAAACACACACAGAGAGTGTACAATACCTACAGCTTAAGCTGAAGCTGTTCCTAGCATCTGCCACCGAAGGAGCCACACTCAGAAGCGTCTGCACTCGCCCAGTAAGATCGTGGTATGTATGTAGAACCGGTATTTTTAAAGCTTGCAGTCACCGAAAAAGATCCAAACTACCATTGCTGCCCCTGCGTGACACAGAGCCTCGCTCCATTGCTCGACATTTTACATGTATCTGGACGTGTATACCGACGGGTACATCAGGAGTGATCCAGCTTGTTGAACGTATGGAAAGAACAACGTGGACCAGATGCATTTAGAATGTGGTGCAGTGGAGCAAGGGCCACAGTCTGCGAGTTGTTATATCTTACGATCTCTTGTCTTCAAGCTCATGAAGCGCATACGTACACCTTAGTTTGCATAAATGCTCATGTCAGAAGGCTTTTAGACAAGCAAGGTCGACGGTTATGTGGCCTGCACCATGGCAGTCAGTTGTCCTTCCATGTGCTTTCTGACGACTGCATAGGCGGCAGTAAGCCAAACTATAGAGGCACATATGCAACCCACCCTTTCTCTTCAAGTTCATCTTCCTAAGAAAAGTAACAAACAGACTTGAGGAGCTCGACACACGACTCAGTGGCACTCACCAAACGCCAATAATTTGAATGCATCAGGACATAGGACCGGTCCATATGCAATCAAAATCATGTTGGGATTTGGCGAGTGGTGTGGCAAGTCCCTGAGTCTTGAGCAGAATCACATTATCCAGTGGGGCCCAGCTCCACAGTATCTGCTCTGCGCTTTCTGGACTTGTCCTGGCCTTCCATCCAACACTGTTCGATATCTCTTTATCAAGTTTATCTAAATCTGAAAGAAACAAACGTGTATCGCATCCCATGTGCATCCCACGTACAGCAAAAAAACATGGATTTTTTTGCTGTCAATTCTACTATGATCTTATTTGTTCCTATGCTCCTGTCCTTCGCATGAAACAAAAGGCGTAGCATCCCATGTGCATCCCACGTACAGCAAAAAACATCGATTTTTTGGCTGTCAATTCTACTATCTTAGTTGCTCATATGCTCCTGTTCTTGCATGAAACAAAAGGTAAGTTTCAAGATATCGATGTTTTTTCCCACCCGCACTATGTCTGTTGACTTACTGTGCAGCATCCCTGTTCCAAAATGGTTTTTCGCCCGTCTGTACGAGTTCAGTTCGTCCGTTAGGCGTTTTCGCACATCCACTGTACAACATATCACGTAGTATACGTGTGAATTCCAAAAGATGTTGCATCCTTCTTCAGATCCCATGTGGCAAAAAGTGGAAAAAAAAAAAAAAAAAACGGAAAGGGGAGAGCATGGCAAGGTGGGAGAGAAGGTGGGAAAAAGCCGTGGAAACCAAACGATAAAAAGAACCGCCAACCATGGTGTTGGACACTGGACAACCATGAGTGGAAAACTGTCATTCAATAAAGTTTTTGCCAACTTCTGGATCCTGTACGGCTGGCTGCTCATGGTTTTGGTGGTTTGGAGGGGCGCGGCCAGGGGGGGGAGTGGAAGGGGAGGGGGGGAGTGGAAGGGGAGGGGGGGAGAAGGGGAGGGCGGGGGGGCGGGGGGGAAGAAGAAGGGAGGCCAAGAACAGGCACAGGAGGGAGATTTAATATTTATTGATCGTGTATGACTGTTCATGTGCTTTTCACTTGCTTTGAGTATTCCTTTTGGGGAGTGAAGAGGGTATGTTGCTTTTCACACTTGCTTTGAGGATTTGTTTTGGAGCGTGTAGTTACTGACTGGACTTTTCTTTTCACCAATTCGAATACCAACATTTAATATTTAGATAATCTGTGTGACTTTGCAAGTTTGCTTCCTAGTCTCTTTTAACCCCCAAAACAGAAAAGGAGCTGATGGCCGTCCAGGCTCGTTTTTCCCTTTTTTTTTACTTTACTAAATATATATATATATACATGTACATATATATATATAGATATATTCCGTGCAAGTGCAGCTCTAACATCTTCAGACATTATGATGAGAATCCCCCGTGGTTAGGGGAAGGTGCCACAAGTGGTATGTCTGTGCTAAGTCAGCATGAACCTGTCCTCTGTATAGGTCAGGTTCATGCAAACTTAGGGCACCAGTCGGGCATGGCTGCCATATGATGGCCCATATCCAGAACATCTCTGTAGTTGATCTGTCTGCCAGCCCTTCAAGTTTTCAGAACACCCCGCTTCAGCGTCTCTTTCCCGGTCCAAAGTCAGTGGCAGCAAGTATTTACCTCCAGAATATATCTGACTACCAGGGGGTGAATAGAAAAATCCCTTCCCCTCCCTCAACCCCTTTGTCTCCCCTCGCCTCCAACGCTCCACGTCCTCTGGAGTGAAACCAACCTAACCCCAAGTACAGACCTGACAGGCAGATACACCAACTCCATGGTCTCATGTGGTCCTCGTTACCAACCCTAGATGGGAGAGGGAGGGAGTTCGGGAAACTGAATTTGACTTATCAAGAAAATCAGTTCTAGCTCACCATACTCACATCTGCAGCAGCAAAATTTAATGCAGATCGAGCCGTCAAACAGTGCACCTCATGCAAAGGACTGCACAGCTTGAACCACCAGACTGAGTACGTTTCCCAGCCATTTCTCAGAAACGCGCCGTACACGCTGGCGTGTTGGGCAGTATGCACTGGGGTGCAGTTTCGCCCAAAATCAATCCAGACAAATCAGGCCTCGCATGCAACCCGTTTTGCCTGCCAGTGGATGGATTTCGGGTGAAGCAGCACCGGTCCCGTGGTGCATCCCACCCAATGTGCCAGCATGCACGGTGCGTTTCTGCAAAACGGCCGTGAAACGTACTGCTGGTCTGAAGATCAGTCCAATGTCATCCAGCAGGTTTAAATCGACCGATAAAGATCCTTAACTAAAAGCACCCCCCTCGCTCCCCCGCCTGCTACATTTCCCTATCAATTCCAGCCAGAATACTCTGACAACTTGAAGTCCAGATAACCACCACTTCACTGCCATCTTCATCCGGGTAGAACCTGCTGTCCTTATTGCTGTATCAAGACTGAAAGTTGGCCCAAATACAGCTATATGACCAGGCGTTTTATTCGGGTGAAGACGATAGGAGAAAGTTCTACTGCCGTAAGTAGCAAGAAAGTTTTACCGTAGTAAGAAGCAAGGGCATACGCCTAATGGCAAACAGTAACCGCAGTGCTAGACAGCTATGTGACGAGGCGTTCTGTTCGGGTGAGGACGATAGGAGAAAGTTTTACTGCGGTGAGAAGCAAATCTTACTGCAGTAAGAAGCAAGAAAGTTTACCGTGGTAAGAAGCAAGGGCATATGCCTAATGGCAAACACTAACCGCAGTGCTGATAGGAAAAAGTTTTACTGCGGTGAGAAGCAGTTCTACTCCGGTAAGAAGCAAGAAAGTTTACCGTGGTAAGAAGCAAGGGCATATGCCTAATGGCAAACACTAACCGCAGTGCTAGAAAGCTATACGACCAGGCGTTCTATTCGGGTGAAGACGATATGAGAAAGTTCTACTGCGGTAAGAAGCAAGAAAGTTTTACTGTAGTAAGAAGCAAGGTCATACGCCTAATGGCAAACAGTAACCGCAGTGCTAGACCAGCAAAGGGGCAAGGATCAGTCCAGACAGTCCTCGCCTAAAAGGACGGCAGGAACTTGACAGTGGTAGCGCCTCTTCGTCAAGTTACGGCCTCCCCAGCTACACTCTTTCTTTCTTTTCCCCTCATCACTATCGATCGCTGTCTATCTTCCCGGTACCCATCCAGAAGCATTTCCCCCATGTCACGCTCTTCAGTGTTCTCACACATGGAAAAAAAGGAAACAGAGAAAAAGAAAAAAAAAAGGCAAAAGCAACCAGGCACCCCCCTTCTATCCCCCCCCTCGATGTCCCCTCTCATTGTGATCTGCCTCACAGCTGCCTCTGAGCACAAATTTGGGACGCAATTCGCTAAGGTTCACGAGGAAGAAAAAAAATGATAGTGCCATACATCATCCTCTTCGACCAGGTGGAGGAAGAGAGAAAGACAGACACAGAGAGAGAGTGAGAGAGAGAGACAGAGAGAGAGAGAGAGGTTAAGGTTTTTTCTTCTCATGCCTGTGGAGCACAAGCCTTATTTCTATTCAGAAATAAAAATAGGCCTCAGAAGCGAGATAGGTTACGGTTTTTTCTTCTCCCTTTTTTCTGACAAAATCAGAGAGGCGAGCTAGGTTTCATTTGAAGTCCCAGATTACTTTTCGCGAGGGGTACCTATTTTTCGAGCTACTGTGCTTTTTTTTTTTTAACAAAACAAAATCAATTCATTGCAAATAACAGTACCAGGCCGCGGCCCCCACAATTCAACCCGGGGCAAGGTCCCACTTGCACGGATTACGAGATTCGGACCGTTGATCTGTGCTATCTACGGTCAATATCTCTTAATTCGTGTAAGTGGGACCTAGCCCCCGGATTACTGGCAGCATCAGCCAGACTTTTTTTTATTCTTTTTCAAGGTTAATTCTTCTAAGCCCAACCAATTCAGTTACCTCTCAAGTCTGGACAGGACGCCCTTTCAGGCCTTTTTTATTATCATTATGGTATTCTTACAGGGAACCCCGTAGCAGCCACATACCGTGCTCAAGCTTCCAATGAGGGAACAGCATCTGCCAGCCTTTCTTTTCCCTTCTTTTTCAAGGCTAATTCTTTTAAGGCCAACCAATGCAATCACCCGTCAAGTCTGGACAGGACGGCCTTTCAGGCCTTTTTTATTATCATTATAGTGTTACGCTTTTTTTCCTTCGTTTTCAAGGCTAATTCCTTGAAGCCCAACGAATTCAATTACCTGTCAAGTCTGGACAGGACGGACTTTTAGGTCTTTTTTATTATCATTGTAGTATTATACGGGGAGCCCCGTAGCAGCCACATACCGTGTTCAAGCCTCCAATGAGGGAACATGCATGGCCTACACCCGACCTGCAGGTGGGCGATACCGGCCAGGGGTCAGCCGGTAGCATCAGGACCTACAGTAGCTTCTTCAATGGGCCAGTCGCTGTACCTTCCCTTCCGCTCCCCCCCTCCCCCTCCCCCTCCCCCTTCCTCCCTCTCCGAACATCAGCAGTCTCTGCTCAATGCCGCTCGGGGGGACCAGCGGCCTATCTCTAGGTGACGGGCACCAAGCTTGCCCAGGTGACCTCTTGAACGCCAGTTGCCTGCCTTACCAACTGAGCTACCGTCTTCAACCGAATAGAACGCCCGGCGGTCATTGCAGCTGTATTTGGCACAACTTTCGCTCCAGATGCTACAATAATGACCCGCCAGGCGTTCTATTCGGGTAAACACAGTAGGCCACTGGATAGCATCAGCCAGCTTAGCTTAGCTTACAGCCTTTCAAGCTTTGGCCGCCTGGAGAAAGTCGCTGCTGCCAACGATCCAGATTTGTAGAACATAATAATACCTACGGTGAAGAACAATGCACCTAATAAGCTACCGTATTAATTTTCCAAACTTTTGAAGCTAATGTGCTTTTATTTATTTAGAAAACCCTGAAACGTGAGAAAAGAAAGAAAGAACTCACACAAAAAGATTAATCTCCTCCCCTCCCCTCCCCCCCCTCCTCTTTGAGGGCGACAGCGTTGCGATATCATATTCCAACTGAACAGTAGGCCCACACTAATGCAGAGTTGTTTACACTCATCTGATTCCACTGGAGTTCGAACGCCAGTGGAATCAGATGAGTGAAAACAGTTCGTTGGTGTACCAACTATAAGCTGGGCCAGTTGGTATTCAAGCAAGTTTGTGGTCAAAGAAGAACAGCAAAACGAGCGAGATCTATAACAATTTGGAAGCCAAAAAAAAAAAAAAAAAACGAAAACAAAAAAAGAACAAAACATATTGTCACCACTGACCAGATCAAATTTTCAAAATTAACCAAAGAAGGGGGCAAACGAACGTCGTTATCAATCATCCCCATCATCATTTGCCACGTAAAATCAATCGTCCCCTGTCGTCACATCATCATTTGCCACGTAAAATCAATCATCCCCATCATCATTTCGTTCGACCAACGGAATCATCATCTTCCTCCAATCGAAACCATCGTCACCCTACGTCTTACGTTATTTGCGTGTAGGACCTTATCTTTTTTTTTTTTTTTTCCCCGGGACCTTTTCTCTAGTTCTGCGTGTTATCCTTGCGCAGGGGCCATGCTAATCTTCCTTCTCCGTATCACTCCATATTTTTAACGGTTGTCCCAAAGGGCTACGGCCTTACCTTTTTGCTGGAGCTTTTCATTCGTTCTACATAACAATTATATTCCCATATTACCACCAGAATTAAGTACAACTGCGTTTCAATATACAGTTTGTGCTTCCAAAATATAACGTTGGAGCGGCCATCATCATCATCATCATCATCATCGTCAAGGTTTTCCAGCCTTTTACAATCATTCAGGATGACAATCAAATGGCGATCATCATGATCATCACCAAGCGCATTACCATCACCCAGGATGATTTTTTTTTTTTTTTTTTTTTTTTTTTTTTTTTTTTTAACCCAGGATGATAATCAACTTGTGAGAATACCAAAGGAGAATACCAAAGGAAAGACAAACCCCCTATCAGGTACAACCTTGCATTTCTGCCAGGTCGATGACTTTTTTCTTTTTCTTTTCCCTGGTCAACATTTTTACCCTCCTCCTCCTCCTCCTCCTCATCATCATCATCATCATAATAATAATAATAATAATCTTCATCATCACGACCACCATCACCATCGTTCCAGATGCTAGACTGACCACGTTAAAAGAGAAAAAAAAACGTTATTCAAACTCTCTCCTTACAACACCGCTAGCACAAAACAAAATAAAACAACATCACCAGCAAAGCTCTGCTCCCTATAGCATCACCATTAATTTCTCAGCACCATCACCACGACCGCCATCATCATCGTCGATCTTAAATGTCACACCTTCACCTTCACCGTCAATTTTCATCTCCAATCATCATCACGACCATTGATTTTCATCGCCCATCGTCATCATCACCGTTGATTTTCGCCTTCCCATCACCATCATCATCAGCGTTGATTTTCGTCTTCCCATCACCATCATGATCACCGTTGATTTTCGTCTTCCCATCATCATCATCATCACCGTTGATTTTCGTCTTCCCATCATCATCATCATCATCATCATCATCATCATCATCATCATCATCACCGTGATTTTTTTTTTTTTCTCTTTCGACAACACGACACACACATTTCCCATCGATGATTTTCATCTCCCGTCATCGTCATCATCACCGTTTATTTTATTTTATTTTTTTAACAATATTACACGCACACACACCCGTCTATTCTGAGCGCGCCAGTCGGGTTGCTTATCACCGGCAACGGCCATACGCAGCAGACGAAGGTATGTGCGCGGCAAACACTTGCTTCAGCGAGAGAGGGTTCGCCTCCTGACGAGGACATAAACATACACAAACACGAATCCGTCTGAAGCACAGAAGAACCCGAGATAGGGAAAGCAATGGCCAAACAATTGCTTCTGAACACGATTTTTTTACAATTAAACGGATTTATTTACTGTAGTAAGCATCACTCGTGGAGTCGTGGTCCATGAACTTTCAGGTCGCGCACATACCTTCGGCTGCTGCGTCTCGATCGGATGCGCTCCGGTCCTCGTCAAGAGGCGAACCCTTCTCTCCCTCTACCAGTAGCCTCAAGAATGAGATAAAGGAAAGCAAATGGCCAAACACATGCTTCTAAAATTCTGAATACGATTTTTTCAATTGCTGTAAACGAATCGTTACGCATCACTCGAGATCCATGATGAACTCAGCTCGCTCACATCCCTTTTACCGTAATGCTGTGTTTCGACCGGTCGCGCTCCGGCCAAACATTTGCTGCTGAATACGATTTTTTCAATTAAACGAATCATTTACACATCGCTCGTATTCCAGATGAAATCAGCTCACGTACATACCTTAAGCTCCGTTGCCACCGATAGCGCTCCTGACGAGGACCGGAACACAACAGGTCAACAACAACAACAAAAAAAAAAAGCTCGAAACGCAGCGTAAGGCGCTGAGTTCATGGAAAACGAGTGATGTGTAATGATTCGTCGAATTGAAATCGTGTTCAGAAGCAAATGTTTGGCCATTGCTTTCCGTCTGAAGCAAACAAGAGCCCGAGGTTCAGCACCGCGGTCCGTACTCAGTAAACGGCCAGCCGCTCCCCTCTTCCCCCCCCCCATGTAGCCCCGAGGTCGACAACCGCCATAGATCGACCGCTGGTAGCCGGCAGACGCGTAATGGCACCCAGCTGCTGCAAGCTTGATCATCGCCATCACTGATTTTCATTTCCCATCATCATCATCATCATCATCATCATCATCATCATCATCATCACCATCATCATCATCATCATCATCATCATCACCGTTGATTTCCTTCTCCTGCCATCATCATCATGCAGGAGCGCGCATTGTTTTCGCTATGCCTAGGGTAATTTCGCTGCCTGACTTTCTTCTACGTGACTACAAGTAGGAAATTTCACTGCTGATTTTCATCTCCTCTCATCATCATCATCATAATCATCATCATCGCCGTTGATCTTCATCTCCCATCGTCATCATCAGCACCGCTGCGTGTTTCTCATATTGCAGCCTGCTTATGTGTTGCGTATCGCGGATATGAGCACTCTGAGCTGACGTCGGCCATCTCGCTCCCTAATCCAAACGCTCCACGCCGTTATCGGTTTGGAACGAGTGCGTTATCTGTTCCCTTTTCAACGAGATCCCAACCGTTGAAACTCATCTCCATCATCGCCGTAAAAGGCAAGGGCAAGTAAAGGGTCCTAAACATCCCCCCCACCCCTCCCTCCCCTCCCTCCCCTCTGTCTACTTTTTCCTTGCCTCCTGAAACAACCATCACGGAGACAAGAAGGGAGGAAAGGAGGTAGATAGGAGAAGCGTTGGAGAACGAGTAAAAGGAGGACAGTATTGTTCTGCAATCACTAAACTTGTAATTACAGTAGCTCCCCAAAAACTCATTTGTCCCCATGACAATCGGTGCTAAAGTTTCGAGACATACAGTATTTACAGTATTTATTTACAGTATTTACAGTATTTACAGTTTTCTCCCAAATTGATGCATGTGTAAAATCAATGACTGGAGCATCATCGGCATTCCCATCGTGAAAAGGAAGGAGAGGTGAAGGGAGGGATCACAATAAGTGACGACTTTCACAGACGCAACTATGACAAGCAAGAAGGTCGGCAGAACTGCATGCACAGCCAGGCTACCAGAGTGGCCCGGGACCACTTGCCAGGCCGGGCCCAAAAAAAAAAAAAAAAGTGAAAAAAAAAATATATATATATATATATTTTGTTGAATTTGGTAAAGAACTTCGACGTGAGCCTGAGGAAAAAGTTGTTCAGTTCATTTTTCCGCATAACATAGTTTTTCGCCGGATTTTTTTGTTCTTTTTGCTGGAACCTTCCCTGGTCCTTGCACGGCCGGGCCGCCCGGGAAAACAAGCTGACCCGGGCGGCCCGGCTGATAACATAGATGCACAGTAAAAATAATAATAATAATAAATTCACAGGGAACCAAAAAAAAAAAATCACAGGGAACTACCCCTCTCTCAACTGCTAGGGCCAGCGAGAAGGAAACAAGGGGAGAAGACGGACGGGGACAGGAGAAGGGGGTGAAGGGGGGAGGGGGGAGGGGGGAAGGGGGAGAGAGAGGGCTAGAGGGAAGGAAAGGAACACGATGCACCATTTCGTCCATTTTGCATTTCTATTCTCTCCGTAATAAATATTGTCACAAGAATATCAGAGCGCAAATGAAAAAAAAAAAAAAAAAAAAAACAAAGAAAGAAAAACAGGAAAAAATGAATTCAGTTTTTGATCTTCTTCCTTACAACTCCCCCTGTTCAGAACCTCTTGCGTACAAGACCGCCAGGTTCAGCCTCCATAGGGGACATTTCGGTGAAACTCAGACGAAGCAGTCTGTCACAGCCCCTCGTCTATTGTCGTCTTCTCCCTGCTACGGTTGGCCGGGTAGTTCTGTCTGACGATATATGTACCTCTTGATGAGTCGGTGAAACTCCGACGGAGCAGTTAGTCACACCCCCACGCTCCTTGTCCTCTTCTCTGTCTCTGCCTAAGGTTTACCGGGCAGTTCTGTTTGACGATCCTCATCACCATCGTCAAACAGAACTGCCCGGTGAACCGTAGACAGAGACTGTCACAGAGAAGAGTACAACAAACGAGAGGTGGTGACAGACTGTTTCGTTGGAGTTTCACCAACTCCTCAGGAGGCTGAACCCTCTATGTATATATTTAAATTAAATATATATATGTATATGCTAGGCTACCAGAGTGGCTCGGGACCACTTGCCCGGCCGGGCAAAATATACATATATATCGTCACAAAAAATATCAGAGCGGCTCTGTTTGACGATATATATCGTCAAACAGAACTGCCCGGTACTTTTTTTTTTTTTTTTGGGTAAACAATTTCGACGTGACCCTGAGGCAGAGGACCTTTGGTCCTTGCACGGCCGGGCCGCCCTGGAAAACAAGCTGACCCGGGCGGCCCGGATGGTAGCCTAGCATATATGTACATATGTATACATATATACCGTCACAAACAGAACTGCCCGGTAAACCGTAGGCAGAGAGAGAGAAGAGGACAACAAACGAGGGGCTGTGACAAACTGTTTCGTCGGAGTTTCACCGACTCATCAGGAGGCTGAACCCTCAACAGTCTGCAGAATCCCCTCACTGATTACACTGCAAATGATAATCTACCTTAACCAAAATCAAAGTAGACTATCACTCACCCACACCAGATGGAAAACTCTACAGACTGTCGGTTCACACCCCATCACAAGCCAGCAAAACATCCACGAAATATACGTATATACATATTTATGCATATAGATATATGTATAAATATATATAAGTACAGAAATCTAAAGCGGAAAAGTTGAAAATATATTTTATACAAAATACCTGATATCTACAGCGGGCAAAAAAAAAAAAAAAAAACTACAACGGGCGTCCTAAAGCGGAAACGTCCTGTGGCTATTTTCGCTCTGTGGGCTTGGAAAGTCCAGGGGGCGGGGCTTTGTGGCTCTGGTGCCATGCGGCGACCCGTTTGTCTACCTCGTCCAAATTTTGCGGTTCTTTTAATTGCTTTGATGTACTTGCTTTGGACACCGTGCCCTGTGCAACAAATTAGATTATAGTCATTTGTAAAAAAAAAAAAAAAAAAAAAAAAAAAAAAAAAAAAACACTCCTCTTGTTGCTACCGAGAACGAGTGTAACATCACAATCACTATAATTAAACTATATCGTTAAACTAATTTAAATACGCATAATTCAAACAAATGCAAAACACATCAAAAAAAATAAACGACTCATCAAAACAACCTTTGACTTCTTTTAAGAATGGTCCGACGGACCACGGATGATTTATGGTTTCTTTTGTTTTTATCATTTCGTAAGGACCTTTAAAAAAAAAACAAAAAAACAGAAGGTTCAAACGAAGCATACCCTTCTTCACTGTCCAACCTCTTTTAGGGGCAAAAAAAAAAAAAAAAAAAAAATATTCGTGGGGAGCAGCACGTGCTTGGAACTGGGCCCAGCGTCCCTTCTCTTTTTTTTTTTTTTTTCCCTTCTCAAAAAATACATTTTATATTCCAACACCAAAAGGGATTTGACCAGCGAGCCTGGGTCTGCTGGTAAGCCCACGAACTGTTGAAATACAGAGCCAAGTTTTTTTTTTTTTTTTTTTTTTTTTTTTAGAGCCAAGGTCGAATCCGGTCGCAATCAGTTCAAAGGCACAGCGTAAAATAATTATGAATTACCTGGGGCCAATCAATTCAAAGATGTCGTCCTTCGACAATAAAAAAAAAAAAAAAAAGGCATCTGTACTCAAGTCCACCGGTCGCAGACGCAATGCTGCCGGCACGGCAGAGCGCTCCAGCCAACGATACTCTCCCCCTCGAAGTGCACCCGCACCCCGTACATGTCATCGGGGAATTAAAAATCAGTAGTTCTTTTTTTGGGAGGAAAAAAAAAAAATTCAGCAGAGCTACTACCAAGGGGCTACGCCTGGAGCAGTAAGGCTGCTACGGTGAAGCTGAGTTTTCTCAAAAAAAAAAAAAGAAGAAGAGGAAGAAGATCAAATATGAATGGTCCCACCTTGTGACAGTACGGTCCTTCTGTATTGCTTTTATGACCTGAGTCTCTTTTTGTAAACTACATATAGATATAAAACGATATACATATATGAAGACTCATATTAAAAAAGAGGAAAAAAACAAAAACGATCTTGAAGACTGGTACTTGGGTATGTATCGATAAAACAAGAAATCAAAAAAAAAAAACGTCATAAAAAAAGACAGATAAACTGTCGCACAAACTCACCTGTGGCACGGGCATATCTTTTTTTTTTTCAATCCTTACAAGGGCGACGGTCTTGAGATATCATCCTGGAACTCACCTTCCCCAGGGTAACTCAGGAATTTGATTAAGAATAATTTGATTCATCTAAGAATAATTTGATAAGAAAAAATATAAAAAAAAAGAATAATTTGATTCATCTAATCCATCTGGATTCCAACTCAGGTCTGTAGTTCAACATTTCATGGGAGTACCAACTGAGCTAGGCCGGTTTGTATTTTTTCTTTTTCTTTTTCTTTTGCGCAACAATCCGTCTTCGGTAGCACGTGCACATCCTTTTTTTCCTCTTTTTTTTCCTTTTCTTTCCCTTTTTTTCCTTCTTTTTTTGTTTATTTCTTTTGGCAGCACGTGTACATCTGCCACAGCCGCTGACAGAAGATGGATTGTCGCACAAACAGACTACCGTAGAGTCACATTTTCAGGGCATACTCACACTCGGACTTCTCGACTTAGGTTTGGACGCAATTGCGATCAGATGCATCCAAGAGGTTTGGACGCAATTGCAGTCAGACGCATCCACGAGGTTTGGACGCAATTGCGGTAGGATGAGATGCATCCATTTGTGGCCGTAATTGCAGTCAGATACATTTACGAATTTTCAAAGTGGTTGTGTGAGGTATACCCTCACATAGACAGATTGCCGCACAGAGCGTCGCACACAGATTCTCTTCGGTACCACTGGTCACGCAGACACATTGGCAGAGTTACAGACTGTCACAAAGCCACGGTCAGACAGATCACCACAGAGTCACATTCTCAAACAGACAGATTGCCACACAGAGTGTCACACAGATATTTTTTTCAAATAGAGGTTGTCACAGAGACACATTGGTGGAGTGACAGGTGGTCACACAGACACGAACACGCAGATCACCGCAGAGTCACATTCTCAAACAGACAGATTGCCGCACAGAGTGCCACACAGATCCTTTTCTCAAATAGACGTTGTCAAACACACACATCGGCAGAGTGACAGGTTGTCACAAAGACACGGTCACACTGATCACCGTAGAGAGTCATATTCTCAAACAGACGTATTGCCGCACGGAGTGCCACATAGATTTTTTCTCAAATGGAGGTGGTCACACAGACGCTGTCACACAGACGCGATCGCAACGCTGAACATACTAACCCTTCCCTCTACAACGGATCGTTAGGCATGAACGTGCCACACAGACAGATTGTCTCATGTACAACGATTGGACAAAAGAGAGAGACAGAGAGACAGAAACACACACACACACACACACACACACACACACACACAAGACACATTGTCACACAGACGCGGTCGCACAGCTGAACATACTAGCACTTCCCTCCGGAACGGCTCGTTAGGAAGGAGCTTGCCACACCGACAGATTGTCTCCTGTACAATGATTGACAAAAGACAGAGAGCGAGACAGACAGACAGACAGACAGAGAGAAAGACACACACACACAGATAAAGACAGATCATGTGACACTCACCAGGTAGCTGGAAGTTTGTCGAAGTCTGGCTTCGGAATGTCTGGAATCCGCCAGTCTATACGTTGATAGGGAGACACTCCGATCCCGATCCCGGCCGATTTAGAAGATGACGAAGTGAAAGAGGAGGAAGAGGAGGAAGAGGAGGAGGTGGAGACAGCGCCTCGATTTATTATGCCTTTAATGGGAAGAAGCACACCACCCACGTTCACAACACTCCATTTTGTGACAGCAGACGACGACCTGTCTGACACTTCACCGCCGCCTTTGTCGCCGGAGTGCCATCCTTTGGTCCCAGAGCCGCCCGATCGCCGCCTTTGTGCGCCGTCTGCCGGACTCGTCAAAGAATCAGATCGCCCAAAATAAATGGGAGTAGTAAAATCCCTAACCTCTCTTGCAGCGTCGAAAGAAACAGGAGGAGGAAGAGAGGGAGGAGATGGATGGTGATGATTTTTCCAATCTCTCAACATCCAAAGAGAAAACACCATCATCATGACTCCTGCTGTTCCGATAACTATATTTCCTAAACGGGTAACAAACTGCAGAAATACGCGACACCCCATGACGATGCTCTTTCTTCTCTACTAGGATAATCCCAACTCTCTCTCTCTCTCTCTCTCTCTCTCTCTCTCTCTCTCTCTCTCTCTCTCTCTCTCTCTCTCTCTCTCTCTGTGTCTCTGTGTCTCTCTCTGTGTCTCTGTGTCTCTCTCTTTT